>JAVBJF010000114.1:0-600000 GCA_033439095.1 Pseudococcus viburni
TTCAATTACTCGCGACATCGACAGTCGTCTCCGCAACCGTAGTATTCGATTGAACTAATTGAGATGCTGTGTATTGCGTCGGAATATACCGTATTTAATCTGCGTATGGGTCGCGATTTTACGTAGCTGAGAACAATTATCGGTTAACGAAACTAATAATGGGCGTGCAGAAGATTTCCGATGTTGTCGAGTGTGAGCATGAAACCCCGATTGTTTGAACAGTCAAGGCTTGTGTCTGGTTTGGATTAGGGTTGGAAATTTTTGAAATTTTCCGACGAATGTATTTAAAATTTGACGAGCTATTGAGCTACTGAAGCTCACATTTTTTCAAAATTTTGTTCAGTTGCTCGAGTTATTCTGCTGAAAATTTCGGTTGAAAAATCATAATGCTCCGGAAATTGTAAGGTAGATTGTAAAATTAATTAGGATAAGTATGGCATGAAAATTTTACAAATTTTCAATCAATTTTGACGAAAAATTTTGTAATCTGCACAAATGTTTGAAATTTTTGCAAAGTTGCAAAAATTTAAATGAAGGAATTTCAAATTAAAACATTAAAAAAAATTTAAATCAAGATTTCGAGACGATTTCAAACGAAAATTGAAAATGAAAATTGTTGGAAAAAATTGAATAAAAATTTTGAGAAATTCGAAAGTGAAAATCCTGCAAACATTCGAAGATGAAAATTCTGCAGAAATTTGAAAACGAAAACATGACGTAAGCTTGAAATGAAAATTCTAAAGGAAAATCCAAATTAACATATGGGGAAAGATTTAAATGAAAACGTTGGAAAAAATTACTCATAAAACTTTGGGGTAATTTCAAAAAGAAATTTTGAGAAATTCGCCAAAGAAAAATTTGAAAGAATTTGAGAAAATTTCAAATAACAATTTAGAGAAAATATCGAAATAAAATTTCGACACACTCAGATATGAACTTTTTGGAAAAACTTTAAAGAAATTTTGAGATCATTTCAAATGAAAATCTCACATACAAATTACGATGAAAGGGTATGGCCTGATTATGGGAGAATTTGGCCCCCGCTCCTATTCTCACTCTAACCCCCTTAGATGGTACCCCTTGATGTAAAAACATTCTAGAAAATTTTTTGACCCCCCCCCCCAACCCCCTCCCTCCCGGAGTTATGGCCATTTTATTCCATTATTTTCAAGAATTTTTAATTTCAACGGAAGTGAAGGAAATTTTCTATTCTTTGGCACAAACTTACAACTCGTAGAGGTGTATTTATGCTAATTTTTTCAAAAACTTTGACGCACTTCTCCATGTTTTTTTGGCTATTTGAAGTTTTTAATCGTAAAAAACACCATATAATCAAAAAGCTATCACCCTGAAAAAATTGCTAAAAAATGTGTTTTTTCATGCAGAATCTTTTTGTGAATTCGGTTTTGGCCGAGTCGTTGAACTAAGGGCCAAAAATTACGAAAAACATTACAAAAACGTTGAAATTTTAGCAGATTTTTCAAATTTTAAGCGTTTTATACAGAAAGAAAAGGTCCTAAGGAAAACACCAATACCATATTTGTATTCAGCAGGTCAATGTACCCCGATAAACACCCTTTTTGCAATAGTTTTGCTTGAAGTTTCTAAATTTTCTTTTTTCGCTGATTTTTCATGGCAAAAAAGCTGAAAAAAGTGAATTTCGAGACCTTGAGTGAAACAATCGTGAAAAGAGTGTTAATCGGGGTATTTTGACCTGCTGAACACGGAATCGGCCAAAACCGAATGCATAGCAAAATTCTGCATGAAAAAACACATTTTTTTAGCAATTTTTCCAGGGTCGTAGCTTTTTGATTATATGTGTCATGCTCTACGGAAACCTACCTCTGGGTCAAAAAATGAATTTTTGTTTTATTGTCGATTCTGATATAAAATTTCACGCTCTTTCGAATGGCGCAAACCCCAAATTCTGATTTCGCTCTCTCTCCTCACAACTCGTGTTTAAAAATTGAGAAAAAAATCAAAAAATGGCCAAGAAATTCAAAAAAAGTTGAAAAATTTAATTCTGACATAAAAATGCATAAAAAGATACAAAATACAAAAAAAAACTAAAAATAGCTCATTTTACAAAAATTTGGCTTAAAATTCATTTTTTATTGCAATTTTTTGCGTTTTTTTTGCTTTTTTGCCGTTCAAAGCATCCTTTGTAATCGTTCTTCAATTAATCAATTATTTACGAAATTAATTAATCACTGATAAAAAATGAAACAACTCTTGTCATTGCGCAACGAAAAATTTGCTAGAACGTTTTTTCAGCTTAGAAAAAGTGCTCAGAGTGGCAACACTGATGCATGGTGAAAATTGTCCAAATCACCAAAATGTCGAAAATGACCACCAGAAATAATGTAGTGAAAGAATAGTTGCCTATCGACCCTTAAAACTCGGCAAAACGAAGTGCAATCTTCAAATGCGTTTTCTCGAAAAGTTGATTTTGTCCCAGAGGTAGGTTTCCGTAGAGCATGACACATATGGTGTTTTTTACGATTGAAAACTTCAAATAGCCGAAAAAAATATGGAGAAGCGTGTCAAAGTTTTTGAAAAAATTACCATAAATATACCTCTACGGAATGTAAGTTTGTGCCAAAGAATAGAACATTTCCTTCACTTCCGTTGAAATTAAAAATTCTTGAAAATAATGCAATAAAATGGCCATAACTCCGGGTGGGAGGGGGTTTTGGGTCAAAAATTTTTCTAGAATGTTTTTACATCAAGGGGTACCATCTAAGGGGGTTAGAGTGAAAATCGAAGCGGGGGCCAAATTCACCCCTAATACAGCCATACCCTTTCACAAAAATTTCAAAAAATTGTCGATGAAAACTTTTTTGAAAAATTTTAGAATTCGAAAAAGTGTCAAATAAAAAAATTTTGAGACAATTTTAAATGAGCTCTTTGGAAAAGCTTCAATAAAAGTTTTGAGGTTGTTTCAAATAAAAATTTCGAAAAAAGTTGCATGAAAATTTCAAATGAAAATTGCAAATAGAAATTTGAAGAAAATTCTCTCGAAACTTGAGAAAACTGTGAATAAAAAATTGAAAATTTTCGACTGAGAAGCTGAAAATTTTCGAATGAAAAATTCAAAAAATTTAAAGAACATTGCGTGAAAAAAAATATAGCGAAAACTGCATAGAAAATTTCGGATGAGATTCTGAATAAGTAGAAAAGTTTTCAAAATTTTGAACTTGAAATTGTTTAAAAAATTTAACATCTTATTTTTAAAAATCTTTAGTACCATACGTGACTTTTTCAAAAAATTCGTATTTAAAAACAATGTTTGCATCCTGCCCCATTTTCAATTTGCATGCCCCACTGGCACTATTTTTCTTTAACGCAATATACTGGGAAGAAAATATTGGGGAAAGTGCCAACCAAATACATCATTCGATAGGTAATTAGATGCAGATTACAAAAAAAAAATTACCTGATTTCTTTTTTTTTAATTTGAAAATATAATATTTCACAAAAAAACAAATTTCAATAATTTTACGAAAATCACGTAAAATCACATTATTGATAATAACGATCATAGGCAAGCAATCCGTCAGGTCTGTAATTTTCTTCTGTTTTGTATCGAATGGATATCCATCCACCAAAAGCCCAGAAAAAAAATTTCAATCACATCACTGACGGCAGTAAGTCAATTTGCATATTGCCTCCAAGTGCATTCTGCCCCACTTTCCCTTGCATGAAAAATATCCAACTTTTTTGGAACTTCATTTTCGCCATATGTACTTCACTTATTTTTGAATTTTGAAAAAATTTATATATTGTATCTAAAACTATCTTCGAGTTCTGAAAAAATTTCAGTCATCTCGATTCCTACTTTAAATTTTTAAAAAATGAACATTTTCAAAATGCAAAAAAATTGGGGAAATTTGCCCTATTTTTTTCCAAAATTACTGACGTAACTTCAATAATCTGTGAAAATATCGAAACTTTTCACGGGGTCAATAATTTATACGGGGAGTTTACGTCAAGGGTAAAATTTGGAGTCATATTTCACCATCTCATAGGAGGAGGTTCTTTTTTAACAATATCGATAAAATATCACTTTTATGTGTTGCTTTAAATATCTTTAAAAAAATCAAAAAAATTTTATCTCGAGAACATTTCAATTGAAAGTGCTTAATGAAGAGATCTACGAATTACTGTTCAAAAAAATCAGCAGCAGTGATTTTTCATCTCTGCTTCAATCTTATGAAAAACACATTCCATGCTTACCTCTGAAGAAAGAAAGGTGGGGGAAGAAGCGAATACAAAAAATTGCAACGTTTCGTGAAAACTTCGGGAACAATATTTTTTATAATTTCTTGAAAAAATTAAAAGACCACAAAAAATTGTTTTTTTTTCAACAGGTAACTGGGTAAGTTTTCGTTAGCAGGGATGAAAAAACACAGCCAATCAAGACCACAAAAAATGTTTTTTTTTTTGAACATGTAAGTGGGAAAGTTTCCGTCAACAGGGATGAAAAATCACAACCAATTCTACATTTCGAATAAAATTTTCCATCGTAAAATTACCTCAGCTGAAAAAAAAAGTAAATTAGTGCAGCAGGTAAATCAATCAGCCTCAAATCATCGTCATTATTTCCAATTCAAAGCCTCGAGATACTTCGCAATGGAGATTAAAACGAGCCAACCATCGTGCAAAATCAGATCCTAAAGCGATATTAAAATACTCCAAATATAGGCGTATACTTCATTAGAGAAAAATATCGTACCGGAAAAAGGTACGTACAATACGATACACGATACCTACGTTAAATACCTAGAACATATTTTTCAATCGATTACATGTACACGTCGATTAACTGTCAACAACAATACAAACCTGCATACAAAATATCTATACGCATAGGTAATTACCTGCTGCAAAATATCTCGAGCCCAAAATAATCCATAAAAACAGTATCTGAACGGAAATTCGTTAAAAAGCGAGCCTCGGCGTCATAGGCACCTACGTGAATATTTTCGACAGTCGTGGGCGAGGGGAGGCATCACTTGGAAGAAAAAAATTAGTTAACACTTGAACAGATAATTTGGTTGTTCAGTTCGAACACGACGATGATAATACCGGGTTAAAGCCAAAAGGCTCGGGCTAATGCGTTCATTCATACTGGGCAAAGCGTAAGCGTAATGCCATCGTATAGTACAAAGACTACCCTCATGATATTGATAATGCGATTCGCCACCGATTATACACGCCCGCATATTAAAATTTAGATTAGCGTTTTGATTTTCATTATGCTATATTCGTCCACGTTCGCGTTCGTCTGTACAACCCTCCCAACTCCCAACTCCCAGCTCCACCAACACCTCGCCATTTATACGTGTATCGTGTATACCTACACGTACTGTATACTAACTACACGCTGCGTGTGTGTAGTATGAGCTTTCTCTCTATTGTTTCGCCGAAGAAGAGCCAAAAGTTCCGAGTCAAGTTTAATTTTGCCAAAACTACGACGACATAACTGCGAGAAGGGAGAGCGAAAGAGAAAGCCAGAGAGACGAGTAGTCTTTCTACCTCGTTGTTTCTCATTGTGTGCAGTGCTGTACATTTGCATGGGCCTATGATCCTCGTACGAATATTTTCGCCTCGTGTCGCCTATACGCGTACCCTGCTAATATTTTCGTCCAAATACATCAATAAATAGCCATTGTTTTACCTGCACTTCGAGCGAGCTTAAATTTGCATAAAATTTACGCAGTGCCGAATCGACAAGAGTGCGCCGAAGTGGGACTTGGAGAACATACGTCAATTCCAGCGCCCGACATGGGGCATCGGGGTGCGGTGGGGGTGTATTTTTGATGTGCAACTCGTCGTTGAAAATTTTGGAGAGGCTTTTTTACTTCCCCTCCTCCCTAGACCGACACACCAACTCCCAATCTTCATTCATTGAAAAGTTTTTAATTTCTGGTTTGTAGTTGTACTGTTGTAGAAAGTAAGTAATAGGGTGGGCCGAAAAACCAAAAATTTTGATTTTTGAAAAGTTACCCCCGCCAAAGTTGTTGGCTGGATGGACTGGAAAAATTAAATAAAGAATTTCAAAATCGATTCATATCTTCCGATCGCGCAAGAGCCTTTAATTCTTCAAAAATTGCCAAAAATTCAAAATTTCCAAAATGTCGAAAAAATTTAAAATTGACTAAAATTAATTTTAGAGCTTCTGTAGTGACTATCTAGACCAAAAAACACATTTTTTTTGAAAAAATCAGTGTTTTATAACTTTTTTCAATTTTTTTTCAGAGGTGAAGAAATATGAGAAATTAAAAAAAACTATAAAACATGAATTTTTTCAAAAAAGTTGTACATTTTGCTCTAAATAGGTCCTAAATAAGCTCGAAAATTGATTTTAATGAATTTTGATTTTTTTATAATTTTTTTAAAATTTCTGAAGATGTTGAATTTTTGACAATTTTCGAAGAATTGAAGGCTCTTGCGCGATCGGAAGATACGAATCGATTTTGAAATTTTTTATTTCATTTTTCTATTCTATCCAGCTAACAACTTTTGCCGGGAGTAACTTTTCAAAAATCAAAATTTTTGGTTTTTCGACCCACCCTAGTAAGTAATACATTCAAAAGAAAAAAACAAAGAAAAAAGCAAAAAAAGAGTAGATAATTTATTCCCTACTCTCTCATTCCGAATCAGTGAAAAGTCACTGATAAAAAGTCAGAATAACAGCACAGGAAAAATCAGTGAAAAGTGATTTTTCACTGATTTATCGAAGACTTTCACAGATTTTTCAGTGAATTTCATAAATATCACTGAGTTTTCAGTGAATTTTCACTGATTTCCAGTAATTTTTTTTCACTGATTTGCTTTCAGAGACAAATTTTCACTGATTTATTACCTACTGTGCTACAATTTTGACTGTTTTTCAGTGTTTTTTGATAAATTTCACTGATTAAAATATGAGAGAGTAGTGAAATTTTGGAGCACACGCTTAATATGATGGCATGGGGCCTTTCCTGGTTGGGGTCAAAAATGGCCCTTGACCCAAATTCAGTCAAAATTGACCCAAAATGTTACTTTCAGCAGAACAAAAAAACAAAGCAAAAAATTGACTTCAACTCCCCTTCCTTCCGGAATTCCACATATTTTCCGAGCTTTTGAGGTTTGGATAATTTTTGGGATGAAAAACTACATCACGAATCATCTCACAATTTTTCCGAGCATTTGTGATTGGCATTATTTTTCCAAGCTTTTGATGCAGACATTATTTTTAGGATGATAATCATTTTCACAAAACATCCATCGATTTTTCTGAGCTTTTGAGGCTGGGATTATTTTTGGCATGTAAATCAATCACACAAACCATCCCCACGATTTTTCGGAGCTTTTGAGGCTGGGATTATTTTTGGGATGAAAATCAATCGCACAAACCATCCAACGAGCTTTTAAGACAGGGATGATATTTGAAAAAAAATTGGCGGGGTGGCGCACAGTGGTCCCTAAAAAAATTTAGCCAGCCAAAAATATAAAACGTAAACTATGAAACGTGAAAATCACTATCCGGGGGGTGTTTTGAGGCGCTGAATCCATTTTTCATGTCGGTTTTGTCGAAAACCCAAAATTGTGCATCAGCAGGGGGTGGGGGAAAAACACAAAAGTTCGAAAAAATTCATGTGGGGTATCAAAATATATGTTTTTCGCCCTCCTGAACACGTTTTTGAAGTGTATTTGGTGAATAACCCAAAATTGAGCCCCTGAGGGTGGGGGCAAAACTCAAAATATTAAAGAAAACCACTATAGGGTATCGAAATGTATGTTTTCAACCTTTCTGAACACGTTTTTGGAGTCTATTTGGTCGATAAACCAAAATTGGGCCCCTGAGGTTGGGGCAAAACTCAAAATTTAGAATCCTCCAAACTGTATTTTTTCAAATTTTTTTTCAAATCGATATTTTAAAAATTTCCTTTCAACTCTCAAACGACTTTGAATGTTAAAAAAAAAAGTTTTAAACCTTATTTAGAAAATTTTGTACATATGTTGGTGCAACCAGTTACAAATCGTGACATGCTGCAGTATTGAATTTACGTTGACCTCGAATTAATTTTTTTATCGTTTGAAAAATTCACAATAATTTTGTTTTTAATCATCAAAAATAATAAATTTTAAATTGTTTTAAAAATTTTCTACGTTAGTGCAGCCAGTTGTTAATTGTAATATTCTGATATTATGAACTCGAATGTACTATTTTTTCGTTGAGTGATTGAACCAATTTTTTCTCCCAATCAATAGAAGTATGTTTTGAATTTGAAGACATCAGAATATCAAAATTTGTAACTGGCTGCACTGACATAAAAAATTTTCCAAAAAATTTCTGAAATATACTAATTCTAATAATTGAAAAAAGTACGTAATATTTTCAGGCCAAAAAATAATCTATTCAAAGTCAATATTATGTTCCGTATTTTGGAATTTTATGATTTTCTGTTGGCTGCACTGGTGTATAAAATTTTCTTTTTATTCAAAATTCACTTTCAGTGACTAAAAAAATTTTTTGTTCTATTACTCGATTAAAAAAAATCATTTCAGCTTAGTGAAAATTTCATATTATTGGAATATTGCAATCTGCAACTTTTCTTTGATTGACTAAAAAACACAAAAAACAACGTTTTTTCAAAAGGAGATGCACTTTGAGCACCTCCTGCTTCCCTCTCCTTGCTCCCAGGGGGGAGGGTAAATTTTTTTGGGAGGTCTACCACTCAAAGTAAACCACCCCACATAATTTGGTCAAAATCCAAGATTTGTTTTTTTTTCACTCCACCCTAATGAACAACCCTATAATGATGGCGTATATGTGTGGGCCGTGGGCACATGGAAAAGGGACTCTCACCCAAAATCAACTTTTCCAGAAAAACGCGTTTAAAGTTCGGAGTATGTTTTTGGAAAACATTAAATTCTATTTCTTTCATTTAAAAGTTTAATATCTCGCTCAATTTTGAAGATAGAGGTCTGGGACCAGGGCCATTTGGTTTCTGAGGTTTTTTTTTTTACATGCGATGAAAAAAAAGTAAACAACGAAAAATTGGTCGAGAGGTCTATTTTCCAATTTATTCAACAAAAGTTACCTATAAAAACTTTCAAATTTTAAGTTCGACTTACTTCACTTACAAGGGGAATATATCGCTGAATTTTTAAGATGGAGGATTTTTAAGTTGTTTTTTTGTACATAAAATGTATCAAAAAAGTGAAATACGAAAAATCGGTCGAGAGGTCCCTTCTCCCAAGTGGCCTCACATATGGTGTAGGTAGCAGTATATTGTTAGAAAAGAATAATTCAACCGAGAAAACAGAGAAGAGAAAATTTTTCCAAGGCTAATAGCGTTTTTATTTCTAGACGAAAAACAATCCAAAGGTCGGCAACTAATACACGTATAGAAAAAAACGTCTCCTTCATCGATTTACTCGTTATGTAAAATTGGTACGAATTTGAAACAGTATCAAATAAAGTTTGCAGTAGACTTTCCATCAATCTAAATTTTACAAAAATAGCTCCAATGAACGTATCAGCGTGACGTAATAATGAAAGATTTAAAAAGTAAATTGATCGATGCGCTGGTTGAGGGAAAAATAGCCAGATAGAGAAAAATAACGCGGAATAAAAATCAGTTATATGGATATTAGATAGCTCGTTTATAGCAACCAGAGTCTCGTCAAATAACCGAAAAAATTTCCAAATTATTTAATATTCAACATTCCTGGTACGAAAATTAAAATAATACCGGAATTTCGGTGTACTGAAAAAGCGATCCGAATACCGTAGCAGCATTTGAGTTATTTTATCTAAACGACGATGATAGATAAAGCGGCGAATAACAATGATGGGATTTTCCGTAGAGGGAAAAAAATACCTTATTATGAAAATTGTACAATGATTCGAAGCTGTAAGGAAATTATTAGCTGGAGGAAGTAGAATTCACGTAATTGAAAATTGTTTCGCGGGGGGAAATTGCGTTGAAAATTTCATTCTGTTGGGTGGATTTGTGTCAATTTGTGGAAGTAGTTCCAAGGCGAAGAAATGTCGGTCATGGGCGAAATTATACCTTGAATGTGAGTAAAGTTGAATTAAATTTAGAAAAATTAATTCTCTTTCAAGTTTTGTCACTGAATGTTTCTTTCGTTCTTTATAATTGGCTACAGGCCTTTCAAGAGAACTTTCCATCAGAAAGTTTCGAATAACGAATACCTGCATAGAAATTTTTTTTTGAAACGTCATCAAAAGTTCTTTCAAATTTTACAATTTTTCGAAAGAAACTTTTCAGGGAAAAAATTTACCAGTTTTTTGATAAACTTTTTCATAGTTTCGTTCTCGAGGATAGGTAATTCATTTTGGTGAGATTTTCTCTTTCCTCCTGAAAATCTTTTTCACGAGTTACTCTTTAAAACTGAATGGTGATTAGAGCTCTTTTCGATTACCTAACTTCGTGAATTTCTGAAAATTGCCAAAAAAAAACTTAACAGGGACTACTTTTCCTCCTCTCCTCCTCCTACCCACTTTTCAAATCATAGATTTTCGTTATGACAAATAAGCATTTGAATCAATTTTGATGAAAATTATAAATTAGTAAAGTATAAATGGCAGAAAAAAATTCATCTGAATCAATCCAAATTCCTAATTTTTAAAAATGTTTCCCTCCACGAATCATATAGCTGCCCCTCAAATACGCCACTGTGCAGCAAAACTCGCACCCTTAGTTCATATGGATCTAGGTGGGAAAACAAGGTATACCTCGTCTGGTTATAAATCTCCAAAAGGCAAAAGGTCCAGCCTAGCGTCCGGATTTGTCGCCGCGTTATGGTCATATTTTATTGAAAAGGAAAAAACGGCGGGTAATTTTTGCCAAATAGAAAGCACCGCGCCGTATAAAAAGAAGGACGCTACCTCAGATAACATAGTACATAGTGTATTACAAAAAGAAATATATTTTACTTAGATGCTGTAACGAATAATTTTTTTAAGTGAAATTCTCTCTCCGTCGTCTTTTTTTTCGAGAGTAATGACCATTAAAACCATTAGCCGACGAGGTAAAGATTATGGAACTATTTTTTATAATTTTCTCGCAAACGGGTATAACGAATGATATTTTTCATTTTACCTGTGTTCGTGTTGTTAATATTGCTGCAGGAGGGGGAACGAAGGGGAGTGTGGTTGGATTTTTCGGGAAGGAGACGGTTAGGTAGCGTTTTCTTAATAGAATTTTTCAAGTTGATGAATTTTCGCACTAATTTCATCAGCATGGTTGTCATCGTCGCGTCGTCGTGATATCATGAGATAGCGAGATGACCTCCATATTTCGATGGTTTTTTCCGCGCTGAAAATGAGATGGTGTTTTTCGGATGATTTAACTTCTTTTTTCCCTCTCTCGGAAGGTAAAAGAAAATTTATTTGAATTAATTGAAGATGAGCGGTAAGAGACGGAACAGAGTTCAGTGACTTATTGCAATCATAATAAGATCCGAGCCAGATTTCCATTTGATAAATAAGGTGTTTCGAAAAGAAATGGCATGGCTGGGTAAGAATGGTAAACCGGGCCTCGAGGGAATCCTAGAATAACATTATTCCTCTGATTTTCAGACCCCCCCCCCTCCAAAGTCGAGTGGTTTTTGAGTAATGACTCAAAAGGGGAAAAATGAGTTTTAATTTTTTTCAAGATTGACTGAATAAAATTTCTTTAAACTCGGGTATAGATGTGGGTATAATTATGTGATGGGTTTCACAAAAAAGTTTATAGCTTTCCCTGCACTTTTCCCCTCCAAAAATTAGACTCAATATTTTGAGACCCTCCTTACTTGAAAGGAACTCGAAGGAAAATTTTCAAAAAATAATTTTCAAGTTCCTACCTTATTAATCTTAGAATAACGGGGAATTTTTTCAAAATTTTACCTCGGGTACGCCATGGGAAAAATTGATCAAAACTAGAGTTACCTTCGGCCATAATGAAGAAAATTCGGAAATAACACCTTTTGATAATTTGACATGCCGAGATAGAAATCAGCGGCGGCGGCGGCGGCGCTGGTAAATTTACTCGGCGGCGGCGGCGGCCAAAAACCAAGAAAAATTGGCGGCGGCGGCGTATTTTTTCGGCGGCGCACATCTCTAGAAATGATGCAGAAAAGTGCAGAAATAATGCAGAAAAAGGCGGAAAAGAGCAGAAATGATGCAGAAAAGTGGAGAAAAGTGCAGAAATAATGCAGATAAGTTCAAAAATAATGCAGAAAAGTGCAGAAAATTGCATAAATAATGCAGAAAAGTGCAGGAAAGTGCAGAAGTAATGCAGAAAAATGTAGAAAAAGGCGGAAAAGAGCAGAAATGGTGCAGAAAAGTGGAGAAAAGTGCAGAAAGAATGCAGATAAGTGCAAAAATAATGCAGAAAAGTGTAGAAATAATGCAGAAACGTGTAGAAATAATGCAGAAAAGTGTAGAAATAATGCGGAAAAGTGTAGAAATGATGCAGAAAAGTGTAGAAATAATGCAGAAAAGTGCAGAAATAATGCATGAAAAAAGCAGAAAAGTGCAGAGAGGAGCAGAAATAATGCATGAAAATAGCAGAAATTCCCAGTAGAAAGGAGCAGAATTTTTCTGCTCTTTTTGCATACAAGGTAGTTATACTGATTTTAAGAAGCCCATTCGTTTTTGTCGATAAACTCATTGATAAATAAATATTGGAACTAAATCAACCAGAGTTCATGACCCTAACTATTTTGAAATGGTAGTTTCTTGTCTTATTATTTTTGACACACACCCCTCCACACCATATCGTCATTTTGATGAGGTCATGGCAAATCTGTGAATATTGGTATCGTTTTTCTGAATTTTCTCCAATTTAGTCAAAAGTAACTTTAGTTTTTGTCAATTTTGACCATGGTGCACCACTGCACCAGAGATAAAATTTTGAAAAAGTTATTCGTTATTCTAGGATTAATAAGGCACACTAAAAATTATTTTTTGAAAATTTTCCCTCGAGTTCCTCTTAGGTTATTAAAACCCTTCCAAGATTATCAACCGAGATGTTGAAAAATCACTATTTTGGCTTAAAAAAAAAACCGCATCACTAAAAAATCACTGTAGCCAATTTGTTCAAAAATCATTAAAATATCACAGAGTTTTCTCCAAAAGTATGTCAAAATTGCCAGAAATTACTGTTTTTCAATTTTTTTTCAAATATTTTTCATCAAAAATCACAAAAATCACTGAAAATTGAAAAGTAGACCTGGCAAACAGAATAAAAAATCACCAAAATCACTGAAATTTTTTTAAAACTTTTTCAAAAGCTGAAAAATCACTGATTTTAGTGAGAAATCGCTGATGTTGGCAACCTTGAGCCCTTACATAATTATAGGTACTTCCATATTTACCCCCAGACCCCCAGACTGAAGAAAATCGGTTGACTCAATTAAAAAAAAAAATTCAACTCATTTTTCAGCTTTTCAGCCATTACTCAACACCCATTTGACTTAGGGGTGTGAAACTCGGAGGAATAATGTATCTCTAAGTATTATTCCAAGATCGCTCGGGGGTCGATTTACCATTCTTACCCAGCCATGCCCTTCCTGTTCGAGGTTCATTTTGGGTAAAAAAGAGTTTTCGGATACCAAACAATGCGCAGATATTTTTGCCAAATTATTCGAAACGTTTCCGTTCGCAGAACCTTTGTAACAGGTGAAGTCGACTCGACGCAGCTCGTCGTAACGTAGAATTCACCCAAGGTAAGGATGAAATTGCTGATGAACAAGAATTTCAACCGAAAATACCATTCATCAAGATCCTACAAGACCAGATCCTGCCGGCAGCTTCGCGTTCGCGTTTTTCATACACGCGAAAATTATTCTCATTCTTTACGCTCGACTCGTCCCGTCCGATCCCCATTATTTTAATTTCACCATCGTCGCTGCTGCGATGTTGTAAACATTAGGAAAATGTAGGTCCACGGAAGCCTGCAAAGTATCTCTCGCTTGGCTCCCTCGTCCCCGACCCTATTGGCTCGTTCCGCTTCTCGACTCACAAATTGATAGCTGGAAAGAAAACCTATGTAAGAAATGTTCCCCTGGGTAGGAATTTTTTAAATATTAATTACAATTTTCGACGAAACAGCAATATATCGCTTGATATGTGTCGAATTTTTCGAAATGCTTTCATCTTACGTGTCGAATTATTGGAGAGGGGGTTTTCACCGAGAGGAGCTTCGCAGCAGACATTTTGACGATGAAACGAGCAAAACCGAGCAGCAAATGTAATCGAGGAAATGTTCGTTGCAGATGTTTTTTTCTTTATTTTTTGGAGGAAAAAATGCTTCCGAGTAGCTCAGCGTGTGTTCGAGTTGGCTCGATCGCATTTAAGTAGAACAACGATATCGTTATTTAACGTTATCGAGGATGGTGAAATTTCACCAAGCAGGCTGAAAAAAAAAACGCCTCGAAATTATCTTATTACCGCGAAACTTTATTCGTTTTCGTCGAGTTTAATCAGTTCGCAGTCTCTGTGTGACGTTTAACGATTTCAATTTTCTGCTTTAGGGCACACGATAATTACTTCAAGTGAATCTTACATGCATAAAACCATGTATTGTACCCAGCTACCGACGAATCTCGTATATTTCACGTTATCCGCCCTCGCAGCATCTTCCATACGCTCGTGTCGAGTTGATTTGCACCGTCTTGTATCTCGTGTAAGTATTTATAGACATGAGACGAGAAAACTTTCTCGGATTATCATTAATTTTTGACCTACCGAAATATAAACCCTGGGAGGTTAATTTCGCCTCGAACAAGAGTATTGTTTCATTTCGCAGGCTGAAATATGCCAAAATTTTATTCGGGCTCGAACGAACGACGCTCTGGTTACGTCGCTGTGCCGGATACTTATCGATTTCGAACCTCTTTATTCTTTCATGCCGTCAGTTACATTCGAAATGGCCCAGCTCGACCCAACGTCCAAGTATGTTTCTAATATTTATATTTTATTCTATATTGTTTTCGCCCCGCTCCATTCCGCCGCATCTACGAAGACTTTACCTATATGGAGGAGTAGATAAATCAACGATGACGAACGTTCAGTCGGCGGAGCTGCCCGCACTTCCTCGTTCCCGAATGTAGGTACGTAAAAGAACGACTTTTGATAGCGAGAACGATTTTAAACGAGTCGGAATTTTTCCCCGGGGAATAATTTTTCGCTTTGAAAAGTTCCGGTAGCGTTTTGAAGGCTTGAATAGCGCGTGTTTTTTACCTTCTTTATTGTCGCGCGTCTTTCGGAAAATATGTCAAGATGTGTGCACGTTCGAAGCAGGAATGTGAAAATTTCTGGAAAGAATGGTGTTTATCAATGGGTGGTCGGAGGGTGGAGGAGGAGGTGAATGAAAATTTGTCGAAGTACAGTGGAAAAATAATGAAGTTTGGCTTAAATTGAACATTTTCAATGCGTGAGTTTAGTTTTGACGGTATTTTAGCAAATTTATTCTCCAGACCTATCTCTTTGCCCTTTTTGATTGAAAAAATTAATGCAGCGTTGGAAAATTTGCAAAAATTCCTGAAAAAAAAATCAATTTTTAGCCCAGAAAATTTTTTGAAAATTCCATTTGACTCAAAAATGTTCAATTTTAAAATTCCAGACTCTGAAAATAAATATTTAAATTGGATAAAAATAATTGGCATTCATCTAATCATAGGTATGTTTTCTTCTGGTCAATTTTTAATAGGAAACTGAACAAAAAAAATCGAAAACAAATTTCAAGAGTATGCCGCCAACATAAATTATTTCGAGAATTACCTACCTAATACCTATTTTCTAATTTTCACTTTGCCCATTTTTCTTGTCAACTCTCAGGAAAATCAATTGAAAATTTTTCAAAAATAGGAATTTCAAAAAGACGTGGAAAAATTTGAAATTTTTTAGTCAATGTTTAATCCGTCTTCTCTGAAGGCAAACTCTCAAAGTTTTCAAAATCTTCAAAAATAATGTTATTAGTCATAGTGACATGGTTTGAAAAACAAAATTAACTTTTCGAGAAAAACACGTTAGAAAAAACGAATTTGTTTTCAGTTTTTTTTTATGACTTATTTATAGAAAATTTAACGATTAATCCGAAAAAGTTAGTCCAAAGAATGTACCTGTGGTGCTCCCAAGTGCCCCCAAAAGATCCTAAACAAAAAATGAACCCGTTGGTTATTTTCAAAGGGAATTTTAAAGGGAATTCAACAGAGAATCGAAAATGTCCAATTTTAAGATCTTCGCACCCCCTAAGTACTCCGAAGAAGGCCCACCCCACATAAAAAAAATGGAAATTTGATGGAAAATTGGTTAATTAATCTATTAGGAAATTTAACCAGAAATTTGAGAAAATTAGTTTGAAGGCTTGATTTTGTCCCTTATGGTTCCAAAAAATGCTCCAAGCGAAAATATCTACGACTTTAATAAAAAATATCTCACATTTTTAAATTTTGGGACTCTTTTTAAGGCCTTTGGGGTATGATACTACCCCCAAATCAACTTTTTCGGATTTCTCATGAAATTTCTTATAAAAATTAGGGGAAAAATCGATTTTTATTGCGCTGTATGCTGATTTTTTGAAGCCATGCCGCATCTGTCTAAAAATCATCTCATCCCAAAAAAATTGGGAAAAATTAGTAACATTTTCGATTTTTAATGCAGGCCCGTAGCTACCGGGGGGATGCCCTCCTGGAGCAGTCATTTGCCACCATGGAGAAATTTGTGAAAACCGCCCTGTAAAAAAACCAAGATATGGAAACGCTGCCTCTATAGCATCCTTCCATTTGGTCAACTGATTCCATATGCTCAAAATTTCAATCAGAATCAATTTCCATTCAAAATGTTGAAAATTTTGAAAATCCTACTCGCTTTAAATTCCATAATTCTAATAAATTTCTCATTAAAATACCAAGTTCGTGAAAATCTCATTTCAAACGTCAGAATTTTTAGAAATCCTGACAAATACTCAATAGTTTTCAGAAATTATTCTAAACAATTTTTTTTTACAATGTTGTGGTTTTTTAATAACTTTTGAGATGAATTTTTACAATTTCGATCCAGGTTGGGCGATTATTCAAATGTTTTTCTTAAACTCGCATTTAAAAAATAAAAAAAAAATCAATTTTTGAACCAGCATAACGTTGGGCAGCAATACTATGCCTACTATGACCTTATACATTTTTCAAATTTTATATCTTTGCAAAAAAAGTTGAAAATTGGAAAATTGATCAAAAATGCTGTTCGGTTCTTTGAATGTAAAGAATATGAATTAGGTGAATGAAAAAAAAAAAACATCTGGAATTTTGACTGTGGCGGGAGGACTTTGCGCCATCAGCTTGGGCAACACTGCTAAGAACCTCTGTTCTGGGCATGCGCCACTTTCGGATGTTTTGTAGCTGGTTTCCTATGCTATGACCTACGAGATAAACTTCAGTACAGGTTTCTCTATGAGAACACTATGTTGATATTAATGTCTGTTATTGTATGATTTTACTTTGTGAATATTGAAATATGAAGAATACAGTTTTGTACACGTTCACTGTGCTTTTTATTAAATATCAGTGTAAAGTGACAAATATTGTGTTAATCACACATGACGAAAACTGATAAGATAGTTTACTTTGAGGAACCGTATGAGACTTTCTCAAAAATTTTCGAGCCCTCGCTTCGTTCTTGCTCCGAGAAGAACAAAATTAGGAGTTAGGAGACCTCAGAGATTTTACATTTAAAAAAAAAACACTCTCAGTTTTACGAAATTTTGGATATAAAAAATGTGATTTGGGTCTCTATACACTCCATGCACAAGTCATTTCAAAATTGGATACACTTTTTGCCCTTTACAAGTTGGTTGAAAAATTCCGAATCAAAGTTTTTTTGGTCGTGAAATAAGTATAATTTTTGATGAAATTTTCAAAAAAATTTCACGGCAGTTCGGCCAACTGGATTTTGATTCTCGCAATTTTGAAAAAATTCACGTTTTTTATTTAATGGTTTAAAAAGTAAATCAAAACATTTTTTGCATTAAAAAAAATATAATTATTTGTTGAAAAGTTTCTTAGCAGTATTCCTACTAAAATTTATTGAAAAATTTCATCAAAAAATATTCCTAATGATCAAGGAAATTTTACTTTGATTTTGAAGATTTTGAGTGAGTAATATACATTTTGTAAAAATAAATTTTTGTAACTTGAATTATGAATGTAAATTTTTTGTGAAATGAGAGGATATCATTTAATTCGTCTCATTTTTTATTGCCCCACCTGGGATGTCACCCCCCCCCCCCTCCAACCCATCCTGACTACGGGCTTGTTTTAATGATCTGTATGTATCTAGGTGATAAATAATACGACAAATTATGTCCACAAGAAAACACTCAAAACTTTTGTTAGAATTTATTTTAAAATTCCAAAAAAATGGGGATTTTTTTTGGAAAAGATCAAGGATTATTTTTGGGTATAAATAAAATATCGGTTTCAAAAATAAATCAAGAATTATTTTTGGAACAAAACTCAAAACTTTTTTAAAAATTCAAAAAATTGTGGAAAACATGAAAAAAATGAAGAAAAAAATGAATAAAATTGAAGTGTTCTGAAAAAATCGCAAAAATTTCGTGATAAATCAATGAATTTTTGTTTCTTAAAAAATCGAAAAAATCAAAAATGTGAAATTTTGAAAGTCTATAGGAGGGGTGGGGGGGGAGAGATTATGCAATGGACCAAAAATCTCGAGTTTTTCTGCACATTTTTTCAGGTCATTTTACAATAATTTTTGCCAGCGTCCATCAAAATTTAAAAAAATCTGGGAAACAATCCCATCGCTGCTTCACTTGGATGATCTTTTAAAGTTCGAATTCAATAAAAATTAATTTTAAAAATACCGCGACGATTAGAAATTACTTACACCAATAGTGACATTTTACAACCACATACTTCCTAATAAAATTAGTTGGTTGAGAATAATATAATTAAAGTGCCTAATAAAACGTTCTTAAAAAAATAAAATCGAACGTCCAAAGGGACCATCAAAAAATCAGTTAGACATGTGAAACAACTTTCTAAACTCGTAGAATGATCATTTTGGACTCAGAAAAAACAGAAAACCACTCAATTCAGAAAATTTGGATATAAATAAAGAAACAACCAAAATATACAAAAATTCGGTAATTATTAGTTATTTGCTTAGTACTCCCTGATTTTAAAATTCATCCAAACCATTACCTCCTGCAATAGCCAGACTCCATCCTTGAGAAATCCAACCAATTTTATAAACAACCAGCCTCATTTAAATTTTTTCCTCTCCACGTTAATCGAAAGCTTCACATACACACAGCCTTCACTCCGCAGATATTGCTACTAAAACCACACGCGAACGATACGTGATGGTGTTAAAGTTTAGAGAAGAAATCTCATTTAAAAGTGTCACGGGCGTCGCTACTTCTAGTTAAATTATAATTCGGTTACCGCAATCTTTTGAAAAGGGTTAATTTTACTTACTACAGTCAACCAGCAGTACAAGAGATGACAAAATATTATGTTGCACCAATAATATAGGTTACCTTCTTCCCAAAACGCAAAGCTCTCCAAGTTCATAGATAAATACACGTACCTACAAATGTTCTTTACACACAATTATGTATACGGTGTAGTATTTTAAAGGATGGCGGCGGCGACGACCTTTAAAACGTAATATTGTATAGTTACGATATACCAACGACTGTTTAAATAGTACAAACGTTGAATATGAAAGGAAACCGTAGATGTACCCTTTTGATATACTAACTTTGGTTTCTCCTCTGTCTCTGAACGTAAATTTCACGAGCTCGTTTGGAAGATTTATTAATTTAAACGTATCGTTGTCAATTTAATGCCGAACATATTGAGTGATAAATTGAAAATGGGCATGATTAAGGCTATGCAAGCAGACGGCGATGAAATTACACCCGGTCCTAATAGGTATCAAATGTTTCCGGCGGTTATAAAACGAGGTGTAAATTTTACCTCATCGGCCAACGTTTAATCAGCGCCGCGAATAATACGGTATTTCTTGCCCCTTGAAACTCTACAAGTAGTATTAGAACCATCGTAGACCGAAACGAGCTCGAATAATTTCCACCGAATTGTTACCGCGATTTTTTTTCATATTCATTGCCAAAACACATAATTCAAAGATTTCAACTCGAATGCAAAAAAGATGATTTGAAATTATATCGCAGCTAAGGTGTGATAGTTTGGTAAAATTAGAGAAAAAATGTTCCAAAATTCGAAAAAATTCTAGCTTGATTTTTTTTTCGTGTTTTTTGCTCATGATGGTCCACTAGACAACATATTAAAATGTTCACTCAAGGGAGAGTCCGGAATCCCTAGGAGAGGGGTAAATGCTTGCTAAAAACCAGGTTTTCGCGAATATCCTCTCAAATAATCCTCAAAATTGAAAAATTGTTGAATAATCGTGTTCTACGTGTAATTTCCTATCAGAAAAGTTCTTCTCTATCAAACACAACTCCACTTCTTTGGCCAAAATTGAAGGGTGAAAAACATATTTTTCAAATATTTACAGTGATTTTTGAAATAATCAAAACTACGAAACTGAAGGTGCCCAAAATTTTACCAGTGATATGTAATTTTTTCACACTAGTACAGCATTTAAAAAAAATTCGCACCAAAAATTGCAGCTCTTGCAGTTAATCATGAGGGAAATTGTTGAATATTGCATTGAAAAAAAAACAACACGTAATTCGACTTCATAAAAGTAACCCAACGTGAATAATTCGATACCAAATAAATTGAACGACCGACGTTCTTCTTTTTTACAGGGAAAATATTTCGATATCAGCTACCAAGGGGTGGGATAGTTACCGGAGGAGAGAGATTTACTCTAAGAAATGTGTAAGTAACTGAGCCTGTGGGGATGCTAATAACCCAGGTTGACATAGAAAATGCTATTTGAAGTTCAATGGGTGATTTTTATAGAATTTTTGGAGTTGAACGCGAGAAAAGTAGTGAAAAAATTTCATCACTTGAAGATTTTTCTTAATTTGAATTTTTTGTTAAACATTTTTTTATCACTTTTTGATAGCTTTGGACACTTGAAGTCAATTTTTTGAGCAAAAGAAGGGTTCAACGAAAAAAATGAATGGAACATAAATTGCAGAACGTAAAATTTCCTTTCTGTAAAGTCCAGTTCGTTTTTTTCTTAGGAGGCTTAGTTTTCGAGATATTTTAGTTAAAAGTTCAAAGTTTCACTTATTTTTTTATTGAAAATATCTCAAAAACCAAGCCTCTTAAGAAAATACTAATTGGACTTTACAGAAAGGAAATTTTATGATCTAAAATTTATGTTCCATTAATTTTTTTAGAACACTTTTTTCGCTCATAAAATCGACTCCAAGGGTCGAAAGTTGTATCAAAAAATGTAAAACAAATTCTTAACGAAAAATTCAAATTACCTATGAAAAATTCTGACGTGATGGAGTAAAACTGAAATCATAATCGAACTCGGAACAAAAAGGTAGGTCAGAATCAACTTTCAGAATCAATTAATACGAAGGAAAAAATGTTGATTTGCTGGTCTTTTATTTGATATTTCCACCGCCACAAATAAGAAATGTTGAAAATGTGGTTTATTGCGAAAAATCGATTTTCTGGAAAAATCAAGCCTCCAAAAAAAAATGAATAGAACATGAAATGTTGAGCGCAAAATTTTCTATCTGTAAAGTTCAATTGGTTTTTGTCTAGGAGGCTTACTTTATTGAACTTTGAACTTCCAACTAAAATATCTCGAAAATTTAACCTCCCAAGAAAAAACAAGTTGAACTCTACAGAAAGGAAATTTTACATTCTATACTTTATGTTCTATTGATTTTTTTCGTTAGACCATTCCTTTGCTCAAAAAATTGACTTCAAGTGTCAAAAATTATCAAAAAGTGTAAAAAAAAAATGTTCAACAGAAAATTCAAATCTTGAAAAATCCTTGGGTAATGGAATTCTTTCAATATTTTTTTCGTGGTCAGCTCAAAGAATTCTATCAAAATCACTCCGTAAAATTTCCTCCCTGCATAGTCCAATTAGTTTTTTTCTAGGGGGATTACTTTTTCAAGTATTTTCAATAAACAAAATAAGTTGAACTTTCAATTTTTAACTAAAAATCTAGAAAGCAAAGCCTCTCGAGAAAAAACAAATTGAACTCTACAGAAAGGGAATTTTATGGACAACAATTTATGTTCTATTCATTTTTTTCGTTGATCCCTTATTTGTTCGAAAAATTGACTTCGGGGGCAAAAGTTATCAAAAAGTGAAAAAAAATGTTCAACAAAAAATTAAAATCACGAAAAATCCTTGGGTGATGGAATTTTTTCACAATTTTTTTCGTGGTTAGCTCGAAAAATTCTATCAAAATCGTTCCGGAAAATTTCCTCTCTGTATAGTCCAATTAGTTTTTTTTTCTAGGGAGCTTACTTTTTCAGATATTTTTAATAAACAAAATAAGTTGAACTTTCAAATAAAGATCTCGAAAAAACAAATTGAACTCCACAGAACGGGAATTTTACACACTACAATTTATGTTCTATTCATTTTTTTTCGTTGAACCCTTTCTTTATTCGAAAAATTGACTTCAGGAGGCAAAAGTTATCAAAAAGTGTAAAAAAAATGTTCAACAAAAAATTAAAATCTTAAAAAATCCTTGGGTGATGGAATTTTTTCACAATTTTTTTCGTGGTCAGCTCGAAAAATTCTGTCAAAATCATTCCGTAAAATTTCCTCTCTGTAGAGTCCAATTAGTTTTTTTTCTAGGGAGCTTACTTTTTCAGATATTTTTAATAAACAAAATAATTTGAACTTTCAAATTTTAACTAAAAATCTCGAAAGCTAAGCCTCTTGAGAAAAAACAAATTGAACTCTACAGAAAGGGAATTTTATACACTACAATTTTGTTCCATTCATTTTTTTTTTTTTCGTTGAACTATTTCTTTGTTCAAAAAATTGATTTTAAGGGCCAGAAGTTATCAAAACGTGTGAAAAAAATGTTCAACGAAAAATTCAAACTGTGAAAAATCCTTGGGCGATGGGATTTTTTCACTACTCTTTTCGTGATCAACGTGAAAAATACTATAAAAATCAATCATTCAACTCCAAACAACATTTCAAAAGCTTAAAATTGTCGACCTGAGTAATCATTGGCGATATGAATAATTTTTTCGTATCATACGGATTCAAAATCGAATGGTTAGTCAGGAAGAAGGGGAAAAATTCAAACTTTAAAGTTTTGAGTTTTCCTTTACCTCTTCAGAGCCAATTCATTCTAAATAAAAATGATGCAAATCGAAATTCCAAGTTTTGCCTCCACCTTTCCGAAGCTCTTTTTGGGTTTTCGAAGAAAATAATCTCAAAATCGCATTCGGGATGCAAAAAACAAATTTTTGACACCAAACATGAAAATATTTCAAAATTTTGAATTTTCCTCCCCTCTCTGACTGACAATTCGATTTTGAATCCTTATCACTCGTAAAATTTTGGGATACCTTCAGCTTCGTAGTTTCGATTATTTAAAAAAATAATGTCAATATTTGAAAAATAATTGATTTCACCATTAATTTTTGCCCAAAAAATGTTTGTTTTTTCATTAAAAAAAAAAAGAATTTTTCCAATAGGAAATTACACGTAGAATATGATTATTCGACCATTTTCCAATTTTGAGGCTTATTTGAGAAGATCAGCGAGCATTTATTTTTTTCCTAGGGGTTCCCAACGCTTCCCAAAGCGGATATTCCAATATGCTGTCCTAGTGGACCATTATAAAAAGAAAACACGAAAATAAAATCAGACTAGAATTTTTTCAGAGTTAGATCCAAGCTTTGGGCAACTTTTCGGACACGTGTGTTTGAAAAATTGCCCAACACGTCGATGGCAGGAGTAACTTTGAAATTGGTTCGAGACGCGAAATCCTGTTTGAAAAATTAATTCGCCAAAATTTCATCGATTTGTAACCACCCTCTTGTACGAAGGCGCGTATATGCAATTTATAACGCACGTGTGCACAAAAAATTGCGTATCCGTCCTCCTCGGGTGGTAATTTATAAGTTCGTCGAGATTTTATTGTAGTTTTTCGCTTCACTTTGGTAAAATTTCGAGCCAGAATACAACGAAGGTGACTATGTCAAGGATTCTAGCACCCGGTGGTATCTTTTCTCGTACTAGCAACAGCATTCAAGGTGAACTCTGTAGGTGCTAGCGAGATAATATTCGTAAATTTTATCTTCCCTTTACCTCTTCCAGCTTCAGCGAGAATAACACGCGATACAAAAACGACAATTTATAAAATTCTCGGTAAAAGAGATCTATTGATAGCGTGTGTTGCGCCACGTAATAAGAGCAGCACGATCGAGCGATGGGGACGAAGGGGCACTCACCTGAATAAGACGTTCCCGAACAAGAAGCAATTTAAAATCAAAAACGGTTTTACGACCAGCTCGGCTAATACACGAGTATATAGAGTCGAGTACGCCACATTTATTATTCCACTACATTATACATAATCAAGAAAAATGTTCGCGGTTTGACTAAGTTATGCTTAATAAACTTTTTTCATTCATTGCGTTCGCTCGCCGCCGCGCGTTTGTGGAGTGAATTCACCATTCGAGCACGGCGGTGTCGTGTTTTATATCGTCGTTCTCCCTCACCCTTACCATTCATCTATTCACCTGCGTTTTGTCCTCGACACGGTGTTTTCTCCGGCTCGGTGACGTTTTCTAGCTCGTTGTTTTTTTTTTCTCTCAAGAATGGAGAGTAGGTTTAGTTTCCTTAATGGGGTTCTTGTTTTTACCAATTATGCTAAAAATATGGAGAATGGGGGAGATTAACGGTGGAATTCTCATTTTCATGAAAAAAAACTTCAAAAAAGACTATTGATGTGCTATCTTGGTCAAATAAAATGCACATTGCATTCCTGGAAAAATATTCGATTCTAAAAGATTTGGGCGAAGATAATGAAAATTCATTTATCACATATTTTCAGATACCTAAGTAGATAGTCTATTTAAATAGCTGCAAAACCAAAACAAAACTATGCAATACTTCTATCATAATATGTCAAATAAGTTGCCTATCTAAAAAAAATTGTATAAAAGAAAATAGTAAAATCTGGTTCTGAATCATTCTATTTGATGGTAAAAAAGAATTGAAAAGTATTTTCTCCGAAATACAAATAAATCGTGTTTTGTTTTTTTGTTGTTTTTTTTTTTTTGAAAAGGAGATTTTTGCAGAATTCTAATCTAAAATATTTTTGGCCTTCATCTTTCACCTTCTCGAAATTATTTTGCAATAAAACTAAAAAATTTTGATTCTGCAAAATCCACAAAGTTTTTTTTTGAAATCAAAAAAAATTCCAACTTGAATTCTGGGTAAGCAAAATTGAAACTCATTAGCTTCATTTGCAGCCCAGAACATGAACGCTTAGTGAAAAAAAAAAACAAGTTTTGATCCACTTAGTCGTATAATGGCGCTGCTCGAAACAGGGCTCCTTATCCATAGCAGAGATGGGCCGATTCAGAATCGCCGGTGTGAATCGTAAAGAATTTCTGAATCCGATTCTGAATCGGATTCGCGATTCGATTCTTCAATTTGGTGAATCGCAATTTTGCGATTCGCGATTCTTTTGTGACTGAATCGCGCATCTGCGATTCATTTTCGATTCTTTTGCGATTCTTTTTAAATACGTTGAATATTTCTTTTTTCTAATAAGGGTATGGCATAGCCGGATAAGGGGCGTTTTTGGCCCCAAGCCCAATTTTCAATCTAATGCCCCTAAATTGTGTACATTGATGAAAAAAAAATTCTGGAAAAAATGCGGAGCTATGGCCAGTTTATTGCATTATTTTCAAGAATTTTTAATTCCTGGGGAAGTGAATGAAATTTTCTGTCATTTGGCACAAAGTTACATCTAGTAAAGGTCTATTCATGATAATTTTTTCATCAATTTTGGTACATCCCTTCATGAGGTTTTGGCCATTTGAAATTTTCAACTGTAAAAAAGACCTTAACAGCGAAATTCGACTAATTTTTAAAAATATCCTAAAAACGTGTTTTTTGATGTAGATTCACGTCACGTATTCAGTTTTGGCAATTGAAGTGGCGCAAAGGCCAAAAATTGCTATAAACCGTAAAAAATGTTGTTATTTTAGTAGATTTTTCAAATTTTGAGCGTTTTATATGAAAATAAAAAATAAATTACCAAATGAAAAAAAATTCCGTATTCGTGTTCAGCAGGTCAAAATACCCCGATAATCACCCTTTTCGCGATCATTTTACTTTAAATTTCAAAATTTAGTTTTATTGTTGCAAAAAATCAGTGAAAAAAGTGAAATTTTGAGATTTAAAGTAAAATGATCGCGAAAAGGGTGTTTATTGGGATATTTTGATCTGCGTAACACGAATCCGACATTAGATTCCACTTATACGATCATGTACAACATTTAAAAAAAAGAATCGCAAATGAATCGCAGAAGAATCGCAAATGAATCGCAGAAGAATCGCAAATGAATCGCAGAAGAATCGCAAATGAATCGCGATTCTTTTCAGAAAAGAATCGCATTTTAGGAATCCGATTCATCAAAATTGATGAATCGGATATCCCTGAACCCGATTCTTTAAATCGTTGAATCGCCCCATCTCTGTCCATAGGTACCTCCTACCTGTAAAATTTAATAAAAAATTCCAAATTTGGAAAAATTATGATTTCCGACTACTTTTGGGTTGAAAAACATAAATCGAACATTTGTTCAACGTTTCCTTGTTTATGATGGTCAGGAATGGAAAACTGAAATAATATCATTACTAGTTTCACTTTTCACTTTTTTTTTCTAATTCTATGAAGTCTTTATCAATTTTTCAACGTTTTTTTTCAAACAAAACTCCAAATCTAAAAAAATCAAATTTTCCGAATTTTTGAGGTTTGGGAGTCCCTGTTTGGTGCTCTAGAGGACATGATAAGGCGCAGGCGTTCAAATTAGTTTTTTTCGAATTCCTAGTAAATTTTTTGCTAAAAATCATCAAGTATCTAATAAAAAAAATTTCAATTTGGGAGCAGTTTGGGGTGCATGATTACAAAAAAAAATTGAAACCACAAAAATTTATCCCCAGGGAAGTACATTACAAAATTGAAATAGGTTTCAAAAATTCAGCATGAAGGAAGATTCAAGAGAAATTCAAGATTACAAATTATTTAGTTTATGGAAGGTACAAGAGAAATCTGAAATTAGTAAAATTCAACATGGTTGAGGGTGTGGGAGAATTTTAAATTACAAAAATTCAGCGTGAATAGGGGGGGGGGGATACAAAGAAACTCTAGCCTGCAAGAAAAACCGAAATTCTAAATTTCTTATTCTATGTCTTTCTTATTGCTATAACTATTTCAGGGGTAGCATTTTTTTTTCAACGAAGCCGGAGTCGAGATTTGAAAAACTAATGATTTTCAAAAATAAAGTAATCCATTTTTCAATGATTTATCTTTTTTTTTAAAATCCATCGATACCTAATTACCTACCCCACTTTAAAGTGAAAATTCCAAAATTCTTCGACTTTCTCATTGATCTGTTTAGATTATGGAATTCCTCCACCTTCCAAGTTTTCCAGCAAATGGCAACTTCCATAAAATTTTTAGAAAAAAATTACCTGAATATCTTGAAAATTTGAGCATTTCATGTGGAAATTAATGAGAAAATGAAAAAAAAGTACCGAGAATTCTTGTTTACAGAGTAAAAATACCCTTTCGCGATCATTTTAATGAAATTTGGCCTCTCCAACGCAAAGGTACCCTCAAGTCGGATTTTTCAAAATCGAGTTTTTTGGCCTTTTTGAAAACTAGAGACCATCCTTTTCACAATGAGGCCAAACGAGCCCTTCACCTTCAAATTTTTAGATTTTATACACATTTGAACTTTGAGTAACTAATTACTGAAAAAGTTGATTTCGAGAAAAACTCATTTATAGAAAAAAATACAAAAGCCCGCTACATTTTGATTTTTTTAATGGGTCGAAATATAAAAAACGAATACAACGATTATTTTTGGTTAAAAATTAACATCTTAAATAATATTAAATTAAAAGAAATTTTCGTCAAATTATTTATAAAATTTTTTTTCAAAGCTGAAAAAGTCACGAAAAAACTTTAAAAATCCTAATGAATAATTGATTTTTTTTTCAATAACTCCTCAACTCGAAGGCGTTATTCTACCACTTTCCGGCCGATTTTTGGTCTGTAACTTTGGGATAGTGTAGTGCAAACCGATTTTTCGACATCAATTCACATTTTTGCCTCTAGCACAAAAAGTTTTTTCACAAATACTTACTCAAAATTAATTTTTTTACCAATTTTGAATGAATATTGAGAAAAATTGACAAAAAAGGAGTAAGAAAACGTTTTTTTGAAACTAAAATACATTATAATTGAATCCAACAGTTGTTGATTTCAAAATCAGTAGGAAATTAAGGTAGATAATTTTTACATGCCAATTTTTTCAGAACTTCAGAAGTAAGTAAGTATCACTTTATCGATCGAACGATGTCGATCACTTCGATATTCATACAAAATATTAGAAAAATAACTTACTCTTTACTTCCAATAATGAAAATTCAAACATCAAAACTCACCTGAAACACAGAAATAAAACAAATTTTCCAATTATTAGTTGCTAAAAACTTTACAATAAATATGACTTACTTATAGCAATTAATAAAAATTTATGAAATTTTCTCACTTTACACGCAAATCAGAAACATTTCCTGATCTCTAAATATTATACGCATATCCATTAGGGTGTTTCATTTTTATATGGGGAATTTTTTTTTTTCAATATTTTTGACGTGCCGCCTTCTAAAAATGTTCATTAGACTTGGAAAACAAGGAATACAAAAAATCAGCCCAAAAAAATAATATTAAGTGGTGGCGCAAGAAAGGTAAAGTTACGAATATGATTGTCCGATGTTGCACGAATAGCCCACCAACTCTCGCCAGGTTGATGATCGCTTGCGCGGTCTTGAGTACGTTTTTTTTAAATCATATGAAAATTAATTTCGCGTTATTTTTTTGCAAACATGTTTCATGTTACTTGTTTTTAAACAGTTTTTTGTTTCACTTTCAACTTAAACATAAAAAATTGACACACAAAATGAAATGTTGAATTTTTAGACCATTTTTTACATTATTTTATATGGCGAATTTTTAACTCCTTTGCGCCACTACTCAAAATAATTTTTTCTGGATAAAATTTTTATGGGAGTCTTTTTTCATCAAAAAGAACAAAATGAGGGGGCGGCATTGTCAAATTTCGAAAAAAATGTCACATGAAACACCCTAATATCCATGATCTGAGGGTTTTACCTTTCAAGGGAGGTATCCCAACTCAAAGTAAAATTTTGAGCCCAAACAAAGAAAAAATCGAAAGTACATCATAACAGGACCCCGAATCCAGAATTTCAGGTGCTGAAGTTCATTTCTCGATTTTTGGCAAATTTTTGAAATTTCAAAATTACCTCCGCCCTGCGACATATCAAAATTTGATGTACTTAATCAATGAAAAAATCTAAAATTTGGTATATACCCTATTTTCGACCTTCCGAATCAATTGGAAGCAGTTTCGAGAATTTTCGGAGCAATCAGAAAAGTTTGGAATTTTCCAGCACTGCAGAAAAGCCCATAAACATGGCCCTATGCACTTCAGCACATATAATCGCGGATCATCCATATTGGTGACCTATTTGATCGATTAAAATGCAATTTTCCAAAATTCGTAACTTTGAGTTCAAATTCGCATTTTTGGGCAAGAAATTTTCCTGGAATAAATTTAAAAATTCGCTTAATGCGCATATATCAAGGCAAAAAGTTGAAACTTGGTAGATACCCTATTTTGCTTCAATTCGATTCGGGAGGTCGAAAATAGGGTATCTACCAAATTTCAGCTTTTTTCGTTGATTAGATCAAATTTTAATATTTCGCAGGGCAGAGGTAATTTTTAAATTTCAAAAATTCGCCAAAAATCGAGAAATGAATTTCAGCTTCTGAAATTTTGGATTCGGAGTCTTGTTACGATGTACTTTCGATTTTTTTTTGTTTGGGCTCAAAATTTCACTTTGAGTTGGGATACCTCCCTTGTTAGAGAAAAAACTGCGTTAATTTTTCATAAAACCTCCTCTCCTTTTCATTCGAATGAAATTTATTTTTCATGAAATATCGAGACCTGATTTTCTCATTTACGAAGATAAAAATAAAAATATATAAATTTTCAGTATTAAAAAAATCCAACTTTGTTTTCATTATAATTAATTCTCAATCGCCCACATATCTTTCCTCCCGTCACCTTTTCTGAATCAATTTCCTTTACTTGCAAGTCTTCATATTCCACTAATCCTTCCAGCAATCAATTTCCTTGGCGGCTCGGCCAGCTAGTCACGAGTGGGTTGATATACTCGTAGTTTCGAAACCGAAAAAAATGATCGAGTTTCTACTTCCACACCTCGTTAATAATTTCAATTTCCTGAATGAAAAATAATACTATCGATTAACACGAAATCGGTCTCTCGGGAACATCAACGAGTACCTTATTTCATATCAACGTGAATCCGAATCCGAACCAGGTAACACGAGGAAAACATCATCTAGTTGACACACGTATGGCAGTACGTAGAAAGAGACGAGAGATGATGGCTCAGGCTCGAAATACATACGTAGACATAGCGTCGGAAATTCAATACAGTCCTTTCGAGATTTCAGTTAATTTTTACCTTATTAATTTCATACGCTGGGACGATTTTTATTTTTCGAATTACTCCGGCTTATACGTACCCTATGCCCGATCAAAGCAACTTTCACAAATTAATGTTTACCTTCGACGAAAAAATTAATTAAATGAAGTCTGGAACGCGAATAAGATAACTCAGTATGAAATAAACACGCGAGAGAGAAATCGCGTATAATAACATACTGAACATACGCGATGAAAAGAGCTAAGGACCCATCCGGAGAAATCTTGCTTTTCTAGTCAATAAAGGTAAACGAACTTTACCGCTAATAACTCCGCAGTATATTGCAATGGTATACTCGATAAGCCAACATATACATAACGTAGCGTAGAGAGTCGAGGGAGGGGGAGAGCAAACTTTCATCAACAATTTGCCATACTAAGCGAATAACCTACTAAATTAGCTCAGTCGCTGCGCTAAATTATACTCTCGCTGCAACGCCGGTATCTTATTGGCGAGCGATCGGGCCAGGGGGTTGAAAAAAAGGGGAAAAGAACTCCGACGATGTCTGAAAATAACGCACAAGTTCGTTATTTAAATTGGTTCGCGAAGACAAAACAAAAGATCGACTTTTTGTATTTGTTAAATTACCTTCAAGCGTTTAATTATCCAGATCAGAGTGTTACGTTTTGATACAGATTTAAACGTCGAGTGACAGAAGGAATGGTAAACGGAGAGCGCATCCGGGGCGAAGATGGGAGGATAAGGGGATGCTTTCTCGAAGAAATGTACACTTTCGTCGTGAAGGATATAAATTAAACGTTTACAGCGGCACGACGACAACGACCTTGCAAAATTTTCAACTTTTACTTTTTGTTTACGCGGCGCGAAAGAGCAGATTTGATTTTCGCGTAAACTCCGGCTCGCTGATCCGGCCACCCTCCGCGAGCTCCGGTTCCAAAACTCCGGGACTATTTCACGTTTCCCTTTCCTGGCTCTGGCTTTTTTTTCTCTTTCCTTCGCCAGCTTATTTACGACTACTACGCACGTTTTGATCGACTCAGATTATATCGGTATAGTAATTTTTTTCGAGTTTTTGGGGAAAAAAGAGCTGCGAAAAGTAGCAACGAGGTGGCTTTTTTCAATTCGAATTTACGCTTTGAATTGGTAATTCTTTTTTTGTCGCAGTAGCCTTGACGCGTTCTTTTGAGCAGTATTGGGCGATGTGAACAAGTCAATGAATCAATGTCTCCCGAAACTGGGTTCTTTCGAGAGTCAAAGAACGAACTTACGAGCCTGTAGGCGAAAGAAGATGCTTAAATGTTAAGAAGATTGTTTCGCTGGGTACAAAATGCGAGAAAATGTGTTTAAAAATTTCATCCGGCGAATTACCAAGGGTGTTTCGCGTTTTGTGATATTTTAGGAATATGAATAGAGCTGAGCGAAAAACTCGGATGCGAAAAATTCGCTGGAAGGCCGACTCGAGCTAGAATTTTACCTGGTGACGTTTTAATTTGATATTCGAAGAATTCAAAGAACTAAAAATACCGGATATGATTTTCAACAATTTTATAAGGTATCTACGATCCTAAAATTGTTTGAATATAATATCAGAGGTGGGAGGGGGCTCAGGCTAGAAGTAAACAAAGGAATTAATTTGCCCATGGAAGAAACGAAGGTGAGATCTCGATTTTGATCAATTTACGAAGAAATACATCCAAAATTAACATTTTATCAAATTAATTTATAAGCTCTAACAAGGTGAGATCAAAATTGCTCCTCTGCCAAAAAAAAAAATTAGTTTTTATCAAAAACTTGGGATCAATTTGGAAATATTCAAGTTTATTTTCGTACTTTGTATTCATAAGATTTTCTATCTTGAATAAATCCTATAAGAATATATATTTTAAATTCAATTAAATCCTATTAAAAATACTTAATATTTCATATCTTGATTTAATTTTAATTTAAAAAATGATTTTCTTATACTTAAGTAAATTATTTTTTATAATGATAAAAATGTCTGAAATGATATTTTTTTTTAATTTAGAAGCACTTAGTTCAGAAAGAAATTTTTCAAAAAATAACAATTTTTATGGCAAAAACAGATATTTTTGCGTATCCAAGATTATTGGAAAAAATTTTAAACATACTTAATTTTGACATACTTGAAAAGTAAACACGTCTTTTATCTCAACGGTGGTCTTACGCCCAGAAAACCCATGGGATGATCAGGTAGTAAACGTAATTTTCATTCCAAAAATCATTTCACCCTGAGAAGCTCGAAAAAAACGAGGGATGATTTGTGAAATTTAATTTCATCACAAAGGTCATCTAAATTTTTCCAAAATTAGTTCAACCTTGAATTTTTTCAAAATTTTATTCTCAGGTCTGAAATGTTTTTCAATTTTTTTTTACCCCAAATCGTTATTAGCACTTGACTATATGTCTCTGACTCTGACGATATTTGATATTCAACACTCGATAGGTACTCATTCGTCACGCTGAGACGAATCAAACTATATTTTATTTTTGAATTTTGGCGAATTCTTAACCTGGTTACACGCGATTTCCTACATCATTGAAGTAGTTTTTTCGCACATTTTTAAGTAATGATGCAAAATTCAAAAAAAATAAATACATATGAGATGGGATTCGTCTTCTCAAGACAAGTCCAACCATATCTGCAGTTTTGCATTTTGGTCCATTTTTTCCATAGTTACTGACAATTTTCTGTAGGACTGAAGCACATAAAAATGGATTGGTTGGTACCGACTCTCTCATTCTGAATCAGTGAAAAGTCACTGATAAATGGTCAGAATTGCTGCACAGGCAAAATCAGCAAAATTCACTGATTTTCAGCGAATTTTCACTGATTTTTCAGCAAATTTCATAACTTTTACGGACTTTTCAGTGAATTTTCACTGATTTTCCAGTGATTTTTATCACTGATTTGTTTTCAGTAAAAAAAAATTTCACTGATTTTCTCCTGTGCTGCAATTTTGACTGTTTCTTCGTGATTTTCGATAATTTTCACTGATTTATGATTGAGAGAGTACTGCCTTTCCTCTTTTTTCAATTTTGTGAGTAACGGGCCAAAAATTGATTGTGAATGTGCGATTGGATTCAGACGGGTTGATACTCATTTTTGCTCCTTATAAGGGAGATATCCCAACTCAAAGTAAAAGTTTGAGCCTAAACAAAAATCAATCGGAAGTAAATCATAGAAGAACCTATATCCAAAATTTCAGGTACTGAAGTTCATCTTTCGAATTTTGGAGAATTTTTGAAATTTCAAAATTACTTTATGGTCCTGCAAAATAATTTGATCTATTTAACGAAAAAACCAGAAACTTGGCATATCTCGAATCGATTAGAAGCGGTTTCAGGACATTTTAGAGCCTCCACAAAAAATTTTTATTTTCCAGCGCTGGAGAAAAGCCCATAAAAATGGTCCATATTAATTTCACCCCCCATTATCGCGAATAACCAATATTGGTGACTGATTAAAGCGAAATTTTCCAAAATTCGTAGCGTTGAGTTCAAATCCATATTTTTTGGAAAAGAATTAAATTGCAAATTTTGGAAAATTCTGCTTTAGTCGATCTCATGTCACCAATATTGGTAATCCCAGATTATTAGTGCTGAAGTTCATATGGACCACTTTTATGAGCTTTTCTCCAGCCCTGGAAAATTCCAAAATTTTCTAGATGCTCCGAGATGTCTTGAAATCGCTTCCAATCGATTCGGGAGATCAAAATTAAGGTATATACCAAATTTGAGCAATTTTCGTTGAATAAATAAAATTTTGATATTTTGCAGGATGCTGAAGTAATTTTGAAATTTCAAAAATTCGCCAAAATTCGACAGATGAACTTCAACATCTGAAATTTTGAATTTGGCGTTTCTTTTATGATGCACTTTCGATTTATTTTTGTATGGGCTCAAAATTTCACTTTGTGCTGGAATACCCCCCCCCCCCTCCTCCACTCTTAAAATTATTTAAATATCCAATATCACGTGTATTTTTTTAAAAATGATAATTCTCAAAACAAAATTATATTTCCTAGATGTTGGTAGGTATTTCTGAAAAATTGTCATTTTTTGACAGTGGCTAAAAAATCAAGGAAATTCGCCAGAGCCGTTGTAGGTGTGAGAAGACGTGTTTTGAAAAACTGATCCAAAAAAGATGATTTTTACCAAAAATTACATTTTATTCAAAAAATGAAAATTATTACCAATAATGATAACTTTTACCACAAATTATAATTTTTACCAAAAAAAAAAAAGACTTCCAAAACTAATTTTTACCAAAAATGACTACTATTTTCACAAAATGGTAATTTTAGTAACAAATTTTTAATTTCCTAAATTTCAGAACCGCTTTTTGAAAAATGATTAATTTTGAGCTATGGTAAAAAATGTAGGAAAGAAATTCCCAAGAGTTGTTGAAAGTTTTATAAGACGTATTTTCGAAAATTGAGTAAAAAAAAAAACTTCGATGGGCTAGCGTAGATCAAAATAGTTGGAAATAGTTTTCAGTTTTCCTAAATTTTTGAATGCAGTGGTGAAAAAATCCAAAAAATAAAATGATTATCATTTAATGGCATTTTGAAAAAAAAATTTCAAAAATTGATTATCATAAAAACAAACTTGAAAATAAAACAATGTCAATCAAACTTCAAGAAGAAAATTTGGACTCGGGGCATTCAAAAATAAATAACAAAATCATACAAAACCTTTTTCTTAAAGTTGAATCAACAAAACTCCTTCAAAGAAATTGTCAAAAATAAAACAAATGTAAAGCTGTTCTCAAAGTCGAACGAATTGTATTTCAAGTTGAAAAAAAAGCTTGATTTCATAACTCGAGTCAGCTGAGTCAAAACCAGCATAGACTCATTACCTAAATCCAAGTATACGCATTTTCAAAAGAAATAAAAATCCACGGTGGGACGAATTCGGCAAAAAATACATTCTTTGACGAAGTACGTCAGTACTTGAAAAAAATTTCACGAAAGAAAAAATTATTTCACGGTCGAAAGATATGATCGAAGTTTGGGGGCAGAAAAAAGAGGAGGTCACGAAGTACAGTACATTCCTCGCACACGACGAGGAATCCTTTACCACAAATATTTTCTAGGCTTCGACCAAGAAAAGAAAATATTTCACGTAAACGTGAACCGAACCGAAAAAATATGTACTTTTGGACAAATTGGTAAAAAAAATTTCATCTGTGAAATTTTTAGATTCGCGTCTTGAGAGAAAATGTCTTGGTAAAAAAAATTATTCGACGTGCAAGACACGGCGAAAAACAAGTTGTCATATGGAAAGCTATCGGATCGAATCCGTAGAGCGAAAAGGTATCGATGGCGATTCAAGTTCGCCATATAAATTGCTCCTCTTGTCAGAATATACCTACGTACACCCTATACGTAGGTATTTTTTACAGTTGGAGGATTTTTTTGCGAAATATAATCACGTTCGAAGTAGCTAGAGAATAACTCGGCAAACGTTCACCTCTTTTTTTTCTCCTCTCGCTCAACACACATACACGTGAGAAGTAAAAACACACATAAAATAGAGAATAGAACGAGGACGACGACGATGGAGAAAAAAAACTCGGTCGTCGTCATCTCAAATATAGTACCTACGTATACAATATCGAAAAATAAAAAGCGAAAAGTATATTTCATGTAATTGCCACCAGATAACGAATCGAAGAAAATAGTATTTATTTAATTTTCAACGAACGGGGAAAAATGGTTTCGAATATTGTCGAAGAAACGATAAAGAAAAAAAGTCAGCGAGAGAAGTCGCCTACAGTGCATACGAATGCAAGCATTGAATCGTAAGTAACCGAAAAGTGTATATAGGAACTGTTGCGTGAGAGCACTCCACTTTATATACCCTGTTATTGTCCTTTTCTTTTTTGTAATATTATTTTTTTCTTCGCTTTTCAACCTTACCCGTTCGTTTTTGAGAGTTCGTGTCAATAACTAAACCTTTTTTTCTCTATCCGAAGGAGTTAAACAAACTTTTTCACAAAATACACTTTCTTTCGTATAATACCATTGCTAAGAACCCTTCTTCCGTGTATTTGTCTAATTCCTACAAAAAAAGAACGACCGACACGTAAAGCTTTTCCTGAACATACATGCAAACGATACTGAAAAAAATCGCCTCTTTTTTTCCATCATACAGCCGAGTAAAATCACAGAGAAACGAGACGGAAACATTTTTTTAATTGTCGACGAGGAATTTTTTAATCGTTTCGAAAAAAATGCTGAAATTTAAGCAAGAGAATTTTTCGAGAGAAAGGGTCCGGCCGGGTAAGGGGTGAATTTGACCCCGGCTTCGATTTTCGATTTAACCCCCTCAGATGACGTCCCTTGATGTAAAAAATTTCTGGAAAATGTTTTGACCCCCCCCCCCACTCATTCTCTTTTGGTGCTATGACCATTTTATTGCATTATTTTCAAGAATTTTTAATTTCAACGGAAGAGAAGGAAATTTTCTGTTCTTTGGCACAAAATTACACCTCATAGAGGCGTATTTATGGTAATTTTTGCATCAATTTTGGTGCATCCCTTCATGCGGTTTTGGCCATTTGAAATTTTCAACTGTAAAAAGAGTCTTGATAGCGAAGTTTAGTTACTTTATGAAAACATTCCAAAAATGTGCTTTTTAACGTAGATTCACCTCATGTATTCACTTTTGGCGATATCGATGTCGTAAAGGTCGAAAATTGCGAAAAACTGTACAAAAATGTTCTTATTTTAGCAGATTTTTCAAATTTTATACGTTTTTTTACGAAAAGAAATGACCAAATGACAAAGCTAACGACGGATTTGGTTTAGGAGGTAAAAATACTCCAATAAACACTCTTTTCGCGATCATTTTACTTGAAGTCTCGAAATTCATTTTTTTGTCATAAAAATCATTGAAAAAAGGGACTTTTGAGTCTTTTTCGTTATGCAAGAAGAGGGTATTCCATCCCACGGGATCGTGGTTTAGGTTAGAAGTAAAAATAACCTTAGAAATGGATTCTAGAGGTCAAAAAAACATGAACTTCGATACTACATTTGATTACTATGAAAATTTTTGAATTTGGCTTTTGCCCACCACTTCTTCCATGGGACCTTTTTGGGGTTTTCGATGAAATTATATCGGAAACGGACTTCGCGGATAATAAAACCATGGATTTTGATACCACACTCGATATTTTTGAGACATCTTTTCACCTCAACTCCGCACCTCTTCCCGCCCCTACGGGTTCTGGTTCCAGGTTGAGAGTTAAAATAACCGCAGATATGGATTCTAGGGTAGGGTGGGCCAAAAAACCAAAAATTCTGATTTTTGAAAATTTTGCCCCCCCCCCGCAAAAGTTGTTGGCTGGATAGACTAGAAAAATAAAATTAAAAATTTCAAAATCGATTCATATCTTCCAATCGCACAAGAGCCTTCAGTTCTTCAAAAATTCAAAAATCTCGAAAAAATTCAAAATTGACTAAATTTTATTTTAGAGGTTGTGTAGTGACTATTTAGACCAAAAGGTCCGTTTTTTTTTTGAAAAAAATCGGTGTTTTATAACTTTTTTCAATTTTTTTCAAAGGTGAAGATATGAGACATTTAAAAAACTATAGAACATGGATTTTTTCAAAAAAGTTGTGCTTTTTGCTTTAATAGGCCCTATAAATAGGCTCAATCATATTAATAAATTTCGATTTTTTTTGAAATTTTTCAAAATTTCTGAAAATGTTTAATTTTTGACAAAATTTCCGAAGAATTGAAGGCTCTTGCGCGATCGGAAGAAATGAATCGATTTTGAAATTTTTTATTCTATTTTTCTGGTCCATCCAGCCAACAACTTTTGCTGGGGTAACTTTTCAAAAATCAAAATTTTTGGTTTTTCGGCCCACCCTATTCTAGGGGTCAGAAAACATACATTTCGACATCCCACTTGATAATTATGAGAAATTTTGAATTTAACCCCTTTCCACCACCTGCCCATGGGTCCTTTTTGGGTTTTTGTTAAAATAACATCGGAAATAGACTCGACGCGACGGGTAAAAAAAACATAGATTTTGATACCACACTCGATATTTTCGAGACTTCGACTCTTCCCCCTCACCCCTGTGGGATCTGGTTTGGGTTTGAGGTCAAAATGACCCTAGAAATAGATTTAGGAGCTCTGAATACCCTCTGTAAACTAATTTAAATTTTATTTTCCTCAAAAAATCTACTTGAAATATGTTGATCAAATTTTGCCTTTCTTTTTTTTATTCATATATTTGGCTCACTCCCCGCAGGCGCAAAAAATTTGAAAATTAGCTTTTCCCACTCGAAATTTTGTACTTGTGAGCTCAATTCGCGTTTTACTCAAAAAACGAAGATAGCCATTTTATAGCAAATCCAACGTAGATTAAAATTGTACATAATTAATTTTTTTAAATGAGTTTTCGTTGAGTTATAAGCAAAAAAAACATTTTGGGGAAGTTTAACCCCCCCTCAGGGGAGTCCAGTGCCCTTTGGGGACCAGGACCTCTTGGAATATTGTTTGGTATCGTGACCTCAGTCCATTAAGCCAAAAAAACCTCGGATGGGAATTATTTTCGTACTTCGCCATTTTTTTGTCTAATTGCACTTGACTATCCGTTGAAATTGAAAATTCTTGAAAATAATGCAATAAAATGGCCACAGCGCCGAAAGGGAGGGGGTTAGAAGGTCAAAAAAATTTTCATAATTTTTTTACATCGAAGCCCAGCATTTGAGGGGGTTAAATCGAAAATCGAAGCCGGGGCCAAATTCGCCCCTTATCCGACCAGACCATTTTCCACGAATGTGGTGAAATTCTCTACAGTTCAATTTGCTCCTTCGTACGAGTACGAATACCTTTTATAATAGTGGTAGGCTGGCAGGGTATTGTGTATACTAAGAAACCAATCACCGAACCGAGCTTTCTTCCTTTTCCAGCTATTTTTTTCTTCTACTTTGGCTACTTTAGATCTCTAAATACAGATAAAAGAATACTCCTCTTGAACATTACACATTGGATGAAAACCGGCATCGGATCGGCATATAGGCAGCTGGCTGCTTTTCTAATCTTATTAGGTTTTTAAAAATTCGATAACCATCTGCGAAACACAGTAACGCAGCGCGCTTTACGGATTTAAAAGAAGAAAGAATATAGTACCTAGATGCCTAGCGCTTTGTTCTTTTAACCAAAATGAAAAACGAAAGGATCGATTTAATGAAATTTCAATTTGAACCGTGAGCCAACTCTCTGCCTGCCTTTGGCAATTCTTAAGCAGAGTCTGGGTAAAATATATAATTTAGGTCGTCTCGTTACCCTGTATTTTACGAGATTACCGTTTCGGCAATCCTCGGGGGTGAAGAAATCATCCGTTGTTGAGCTGATATGCGGTTTAATTACGGCGACGTTGAAGAGTTACAGATCTAGCTGAAGAGTAAAACGTTGGTGAAGATTTTTCCAATTAGCGGAGTTTATTGGGTAAGGGGACTAAATTGCTCGAGTGCAGTGACACAATAGCTAGACCTTTTTCTAACCTTTGCAACGAACGAAATTTTTCATTAGATTCATTGCTATCTGAGAACAACGTCTAATTATGCAACACCAGCCAAAATGTCTAAATTTCGTTTTCAAGATCCATTTTTCTTTTAAAGTGTGATTTTGCGAATTAATTCACTCTGAGGTGATTTTGGAGGCATACCTAATACTTTGTTTTCGTCAAAATACATTATCACAAAAATGCAGTTCGTCTACAACTGCAAAAGCTAAAATGGATATTTCAGTATGTGAGTCATTTTAAGAGCATGTTGTGTCATTTTCTGACTTTTTTCGCCATTGTTTATATGTTCAAAACTTTTGATCGAATTTGCCTAAATCTAACTAAAATTTTGATTTTAGAATTTAATACTGTAAAAATGATAAAAAACGTGAAAATACTCGTATCTTTTAAAAATTTCAATATTGATTCAAGTTTTAATCTTTTTTTTCATAACTACTCTTTCAATTATAATTCGGTGAAAAATATCGAAAATCACTGAGAAACAGTCAGAATTGCAGCACAGGAGAAAATCAGTGAAAAAAATCACTGGAAAATCAGTGAATATTTACTGAAAGGTCAGTGAAATTTATGAAATTCGCTGAAAAACCATGGAAAATCTTTAAAAAATCAGCGAAAATTCGCTGAAAATCAGTGAATTTTGTTGATTTTTTTCTGTGCTACAATTCTGAATATTCATCAGTGACTTTTCACTGATTCAGAATGAGAAAGTAAATACATATTATGTAAATATCAATATTAAATGTTTTAGATAATTATTTGCTGTTTTTATAATTTTTTCAAACTCTTTTCACTTTTCAGGTCATAGAAAAAATTCAATACTTTAATCATGTTAATCTAGGTACTCAAAAATCCTTTCCAAAAACAACCATAATTATACCTAACGACTGATTTTACATATTTTCTGTACCTACTCTCTCATTCTGAATTACTGAAAAGTCGCTGATAAATAATCAGAATTGCAGAACAGGAAAAATCAGCAAAATTCACTGATTTTCAGCGAATTTTCGCTGATTTTTCAGCAAATTTCATAAATTTCACTGACGTTTCACTGAATATTCACTGATTTTCCAGTGATTTTTCTCACTGATTTGTTTTCAGTGAAAAAAATTCACTGATTTTCTCCTGTGCTGCAATTCTGACTGTTTCTCAGTGATTTTCGATAATAGTCTACAGACCAAACCGTAAAAAGTGCTCGGGAAGTTGATTTTACTGTTTTTTTTTTGCGGGCAAAAAAAATTACTAGACATAATGTAGGTACTGGTTCAGCATTCCCAAAAACGGCAAAAAAAATTTTCTAACCCTGCACATAACAGGGGGGTGGGTCAAAAGGGGGTATTTTTGAACCTAGGTCCGGGCAAAAAAATTCAAGTGAGGTTCGATAGAGTAGTGTCCCCTGATGCCGAACATGCATTTTTTTCCACTGCACACCTGCACAATACCAATTTGGGGCCCCTTAAATGCAATTTTTGGTCATTTTTGGCCTTTTTTCACCCTATTGTAGCTCTATATCCTTAAACGTGAGAGGGGGCAAATTTCTTTTATCATATTCCGTTAGACTGGATGTTTATACGCCCAAAGCCGCAAAGTTGATCGAATTAAACCTGCAATATTCGAAGTTATTGAATTTTAATGTTGAGTAAGTATGAGTATTACTCAAATTTCAACTTTGCGATTTTTGTTTCAAAAATAATTGTGCGACATATTAAAATGGGCTAAAATTTCGCGCTGGATCCGAAAATGACGATAATTTTTTTCCATCTCCCCCCCCCTGCACCCCTAATTAGCTCCCTTGAATTTTTTTTCTCATTTTAGTGGTGTGACCTATCAAAATGGGTTAAAATTTCGCGCCGGATTCGAAAACGACAATTTTTTTTTTCATCTCCTCTACCCCCACCCCTAATTAGCTCCCATAATTTTTTTATCATTTTAGTGTTGCGACCTGGATCCGAAAATGATATTTTTTTTTCATACTCTCTACCCCTATCCTTAGTTAACATCCTAAATTTTTTTCTCATTTATCGGTGTGACCTATTAAAATAGGTCAAAATTTCACACTACATTCAAATTGACGTTTCTACTCGATTTGATAGGTATGTAACGTACCTATAATTCGAATATGATCCTAATAATATGTTTGAAAGTTTTTGTTTAGTGGCCGAATCATCATTTTTTGTTCTACAACTTTTTTCCGTTTTTGCAGTGGTTATGAGATAATTTATTCAGAAAAGTGAAATTTATCATTTTTAATGAAATTATTACTCATTACTCACTGCAAAAGAAAAAAATTGTAGAGCAAAAATTTATGGCTTTTCAATCCTTCACAACTTTTGTATCAAGATTTTTTTGTATCGTGATTTTTTTTGTATCGTGATTTTTTCACTAACCCAATTTTTTTGGGGACACCCGAGTGAACAAATTTAGGAAACGTAAAGATACGAGTTTTCGGTTCTTTATTGTTAATTTTTTAGAATACGTTTGAAGTCATTACTCATTAGATACCTACTCAAATTCTGTTAAAGCATTATATTTTTTTATAACCTAAGTCTAATTTTTTTCTACATATTAATTAAGAATAAAATTAAGCGTGGTCTCGAGACTAAATTGAGAAAAAAATTTAAGGGGCTAATTAATGGTGAGGGGAGTTGGAAAGAAATTATCATCATTTTCGGATCCAGCGCAAAATTTTAACTCATTTTAGTAGGTCGCACCACTAAAATGATAAAAAAATTATGGGAGCTAATTAGGAGTGGGGGTAGAGGAGATGAAAAAAAAATTGTCGTTTTCGAATCCGGCGCGAAATTTTAACCCATTTTGATAGGTCACACCACTAAAATGAGAAAAAAAATTCAAGGGAGCTAATTAGGGGTGCAGGGGGGGGAGATGGAAAAAAATTATCGTCATTTTCGGATCCAGCGCGAAATTTTAGCCCATTTTAATATGTCGCACAATTATTTTTGAAACAAAAATCGCAAAGTTGAAATTTGAGTAATACTCATACTTACTCAACATTAAAATTCAATAACTTCGAATATTGCAGGTTTAATTCGATCAACTTTGCGGCTTTGGGCGTATAAACATCCAGTCTAACGGAATATGATAAAAGAAATTTGCCCCCTCTCACGTTTAAGGATATAGAGCTACAATAGGGTGAAAAAAGGCCAAAAATGACCAAAAATTGCATTTAAGGGGCCCCAAATTGGTATTGTGCAGGTGTGCAGTGGAAAAAAATGCATGTTCGGCATCAGGGGACACTACTCTATCGAACCTCACTTGAATTTTTTTGCCCGGACCTAGGTTCAAAAATACCCCCTTTTGACCCACCCCCCTGTTATGTGCAGGGTTAGAAAATTTTTTTTGCCGTTTTTGGGAATGCTGAACCAGTACCTACATTATGTCTAGTAAATTTTTTTGCCCCAAAAAATGGACAGTGGTTGAACACTTTTTGCTGTTTGGTCTGTAGACTATAACTTTCACTGATTTATAATCGAGAAAGTAGGTAGGTACTTACATTTTTAATACCAGAAATTCTAAAGTATTATACAGAACTATTTAAAAATCATTTGGTCATTATTTCCGACTTCCGTTTGAAAGTATAGGTGTAATTACAACAGAAAACTCTTTCAACCTGAAGCAAAAATTGTAATTAGTTCATCTTAGCTCTTGAGAAAAATTCTGTACTTAATAGCAGTAGAAACTAAATTTTCAATGATTAGGTATAGGTATCTTTTTTTTTACAATTGGAAATTTTTTCATAAAACAAAAGTGAATCATCGCCCAGGGTTCCAAATTGTCCCCACAACAGTATTAATCATCGTGATTTTTTTTTACCAAAAATTTCGTTTTTAGGTAATTTGTAGTTTTCATCGGAAAAAAGTAAAAAGAATTATTTTTCTGTACATTTTTTCATTCTTTGCGAATTTTCATAGAAGTCATGAAATTGGTCTCAAGTGTTTCGAGGTGGTGAGCAGGACACTTTGATGGTTGATTTATGTCCATTTTTGACCGAAGTCAAAGCACAAGCCAGTCATGTTGAAAATAAATGTTGGGTCGTGGAATTTGAATTTCACACTCAATTTGATCATACCCGAATAGTAATTTTTTTTAATTTTCTCACAATCGAATATTTCTCTCTAATTTCTCAAATTTTTGAAAAATGCTTTAAATTAAAATTCATACATTATGTTCTATTTAGTCTATTTAAGCCAGCAGTGTTGCCAACAATACAAATTTAAAGACCAAATCCATAACTTTTTTATAATTATGTTTGGCAACACTGAAATTTTTTTCGCAAAAACTCAAAAACGTTACCCAATTCAAAAATTTTAAGCTTAAGACATAACCAATATCCATGTCAACATGAATTTCTTCATACTTGAAAGCATAGATATAGTGATGGGGGGGGGGGAGGACATGAAGAAATGAACCAAAATTGAAAAAAAAAGTCATGGATATTCTTGAAAATTAAGCAATAAAAAATCCATACTTTCGATAAGAGAAGAGACGAGAAAACTGAAAAAAATCAAAACTTTCTCTATTTTCTTTTTTTTTTCATGATGGGTGACTAGTTGAATTTATGGGGGAAAATCAGAACTGGAATTGATTTTACCTCCTGTTTTTGCCAGATCCATAAAAGAAACTATGGTGAGAGAAAATCTCTTGTAAAAGTTGTAATCAACAAAGTGTGAATTTTTTTTATTCACTCAGAATAAGAAAATTGAGATTTTCTTTTTTGGAAAAATGAAAATGAATTTTATTAAATTTTGATCATCTCATACTCTTCAACGAGGCTGCTTTATGTTGATTTATCAGAAGGGTTATTGGAGCTTTTTTTCCTGTTAAATTCATAATTAATTGCGAAGTTTTCTCCAAGTATTTCTTTTATGACTGTAGTGTTTTTTTATAATTCATTTTAATCAACATTTTTCTCTCTCATTCTGAATCAATGAAGTGACTGATAAATAACCAGAATTGCAACACAGAAAAAATCAGCAAAATTCACTGATTTTCAGCGAATTTTTGCTGATTTTTCAAAGAATTTCACTGATTTTTCAGAAAATTTCATAAATTTTACCTGCTTTTCAGTAAATTTTCAGTAAATTTTCACTGATTTTCCAGTGATTTTTCACACTGATTTTCTCCTGTGCTGCAATTCTGACTGTTTCTCAGTGATTTTCGATAATTTTCACTGATTTATACTTTCAAATACACTGAAGGCAATGTTCAACTAAAACTTGTGCAACTATCTCCGATCAAGAGTCAGTTCGTCTTTAACTCGCAACGGCGCAATTTATTACAACTGGAAGTACATATGTTAGCATGTGTTGCAGTATCCGAAATACCATCATTTATGGTCGGATTAAAAGTTGAGCAAATATTCGGACGTCGCCGTCGCACACCATCGAAGAAATTCGCGCAAACTGGGGAAAATTCGTCGCGAACGGAAATTCGACTTGGTGTCCGAGAATGCAGCTTGTTGCGAAAATAAAATGAACCGCGCCGCGCGAGTAGAGAAATCAGAGACGATACCATTAGATCGGGGAAGCTGGTGGGGAAAAGTATGACGGTTTTTCGGCGCGCGGATCCGCATCGAGGAAGACGTAACACGGAGAAAAAAGTTGCGAAAACGGATTTACGAAAGAAAATGTTTATTTTGGAAACAATCCATCTTTTTTTTTCTCACCCAACAAACAGATATATTCTAGCAACAACTTTTTAAACAGCAGGAAAAATGCACGAAAACTGATGCTATCTGCGAGACGGCGTGTAGCGTGCAATAAATCTTTGCAGTGTGCCAACGCTCCTCGAGCTGCGCAGCACTTTCGCGTTACACGCTGAAAATAACCTTACCGAAGTTTAATTATCATTGACGTTAAAGCGAGTCTCGAGCTTTTCTTTTTATTCTTCGGCGCTCTTGTTTATACACATATAAAATCAAGGTGTTTCGATCAAATATAAAGGCGTTCGCCTTCGCGAGCTCGACGTTGCCGTAGCTGTATTTTTCAATATGCAAATACGAGCTGAGCCTCGTCTTCGCCAGGCCTTCTAGGCTTTGCAGCCAAGCTTACGTGGCGAAGTTTTTCTTAAGGTCGTTTATGGCGCGGTATCGTGGCCACCGGTACTCGATAAATTCAACCTAATGACCAAATTTCGATTTTAACCAAGCTTTTAAACGGAATGAATACGATTTGTAGAAGTTTTAGTGCGTCTATATCGATAGTGAAAAAAAACGGTACCCTTTTTTTACAGCAACAGTGGCCTGCTTCAGTCTCCTTTTCTTATATTCCAAAACAATCTCCAGAGATGAATCTTTGAAAAATTTCAGTATCAGCCTCCAGAGATAAATTTTTGATATTTAGGATTTCCCCCGGTACCCTATCCTGTTCCGGTGGTTCCTGTAATTGGAGAAAGGGTTACACTTTTTTCGAAATTCTCCCTGCACTTGAAGCCCTCCTATACTAGAACTGCAATAAAAATGAAAAAAATAGTGATAGATTGTGGTTTTTAAAACTCATAGACAACTAAAATTCAAGCTTTTTTTAAATTCTGAAGAAGATGTCTTCAAGAATAGAAATCATTCAAAGAGTGCAGAACAAATACCTTCATCGAAGCACAAATGGACCATGGTGCACAAGAAATAAAAACCTCCATCAAGACCTAAAAATGTGAACTATCGTTGAAGAAATAAGTACATCAATTTATAGCAAGCCACTCAGTGACGTACCGATAGGGAAGAAGGGGGAATTTCCTCCCCTGAGGAAATTTTTTACTTGTGAGTTGGGAAAATTGAACATTTCAACACATCAGTTGGGAAAATTGGACAACTGGGATTAATTTTTTTGATGAAAAATAATAAATAAAATAGTTGTTTCGAAAGTTGGAAATCAACAAAATTTTCACTTGTTCCAACTCAAAATTGGTAATTTTCCCAACTCGAAAATGGTAAATTTCCCAACTCGAAAATTGGTAATTTTCCCAATTTAAAATTGATAATTTTCACAACTCAAAATTGATCGTTCTCCCAAGTGATGAGTAAAAATGTCAGTTGGGACGATTAGTATTTATTTTTTTAATGAAAAATGAATAAATAAAATGGTTACCTATTTTAACAGTCGGAAATCAACAAAATTTTCACTTTTTAGTTGGGAAAATTAGTCATTTTCTCAACCTTTTCCAACTGAAAATTGATCATTTTCCCAGCGAAGAATTATTAAACCGTTGTAATAAATGTTTTTTTAGAAAAAAAATTATTAATTACCTTGCAATTTAAAAATTTTCACTCGTCAACCAAAAAAATTTTATAGTTGTACTTGTAATTTAAAAGAGATTTTTTCGCACTTTTCTTCAAAATTATTTCAATTAATTTCATTGTTCTTATTCTCCTTAAAACTTATTTTTAATATTTGAAAATCCAATTTTTCAAAAGCTTCGGCCTCGCTACGCTCGGCCATGATATATTTCTGCTTTAATCATTTCAAAGTAGAAACAGTCGATTTTTCATTAAAGTTTATTTTTCCAAAACATTATTTTATTGCACATTCAATTTGAGGTTTTCTAAAATTTTCACCCTCGCTTCGCTCGGGCCAAATCCATCTCCCTATTCTTTACATTGAAATTACAAAATTTTATTGATGTAAAATTATAATTTTTCTTCGAAACTCCACCCTTTCTTCGCTCAAGGCAAATAAACTATTTTGTATGTTTTTTCAACTACAATGACATTGCTTGTAGGTTTAAAAAAATAATAATTTGAAGCACCTACCCAATTAAAAATTTATTCAGATTTCTTATCTCAAAAAGGGTCTTATAGTAATTGGTTGTAAAAATTTAAAAAGTTCGCAAAAATGATGAAAACCAGTAAAAAAAATCAAAAAACCTCGCGACTTGGGGAAAAATCAGTACCTACATGTAAATTTTAAGAAATCAGCCGGAAATGTTCGAAAAAAATAGGATTGGTTCGCAAATTTGAATCTTACCCCCTCCCCCCTCCCCTCCGGAATTCTGATATCGGCTATATGTAGTTGGGAATTTTGAGAATTTGAGTTGGGATTTTCACCTCTTCTCCCCCCTTCCCTCCTGGAAAATGCCTTCGGTACGTCACTGAAACCACTTAAACCATCTTTAAACTAGCAGTAGGTTTGTTCGGGCGACCTGCAGAAGTTACTGAAACCTGCAGAATTCTGACTAGAAGTCACAATTAGAGCCAACTACTAAAGTTCCCGGTGTGAAAAAAAAGCAGACAAATTCTGCTCCTTTTTGCTCCTCTCTGCACTTGTCTGCTCTTTTCTGTTCCTTTCTGACTTTTGGATGTGCAATTGGGGGGGAGGGGGAGTGAAAAAGGGTCGTTTAACGAGCAACAAGTAGTCAAAAATGGTCGTTCAATCGCGCAACGGGGGTCTAAAAGAGCAGACAAGTGAGAATTTCTGCTCTTTTCTGTCCATTTGTCTGTTTTTTTTGCATACCGGGTTGTTACATATTTTTACGCAGTAACTCTAAAAACAATCAAAAAATTTTTGGGGTCGATTCTTTGCAATATTTTCAAAATATTGAAGGAAATTTAAAATTTGGACTCAAACTCTAGACCCTTCATGCTTTGCTTGCTATAGAGATGGAAACGCGTTGCTGATACCCAACTACCCTTCGCTTATGTGCGAATACATAAGCATGTGTGTGTAGAGACGGTAGTGCACTGTGAAAAAAATTGAGCCATTATTAATGAAGATATACGTTTTTTCTTGACGAGGATATACAAGACCATTTTTTTGACACGTTGAACCAGATTTTCTTGAAGATATGCATTTTTTTCTTGACGAGGATATATGTTGCTATTGTTTTTGACATTTTGAACCAGATTTTCTAATGTAAGAAATCAATTTTTTTTGTTTTATCGACTTAGTTTGGCGGGGAGGGGGAGAAATTTGGCTCATATGAGGTTTGGGTATGAGGGAGGGTATTGCAGATGAATCTCCCACCGCCTCCTCTTCCCATCACACAAGTCAAAATTTATTTTGAGATGATTTTGAAAATTTCAAAAATTTACCAAATTCAAGGAATTTTTTTTGATATTAACAAAATTTCTAATTTTCGAAATCAAAAAAATTAGAAATTTTAAATATTTTTCTAAAATTCAAAATTTTTCTAAAATTCAAAATTTTTCTAAAATTCAAAATTATTAAAATTGCGTGATTTTGGAAAATTTCAAAAATTTGCCAAATTCAAGGAATTTTACTTTTTTTGATACCTATTTACAAAATTTCTAGTTTTCAGAATTGAAAAATAGGAAATTTTCAAAATTTTTCTAAAATTTAAAATTATAAAAATTGCATAAAAATCTATTTTTCTACATAACCTGGTCTCAACAGTGTTTGTATCATTCATCCGCGATTATAGGTGCTGAAGGGCTTCTCGCCACTGCTGGAAACTTTCAAAATTTTCTAGAGGCTCCGAAACGTCTCAAAATCACTTCAAATCGATTTAAGAACTCGAAAATAGATTATGTAACAAATTTCAGCTTTCTTCTTTGATTATATTAAATTTTCATATTTTATAGGGAGATGAGGTATTAATTTTAAAATTTCAAAAATTCTCCAAAATTTGAGAAATACGACTTCAGCATCTGAAATTTTGACAATATGATGTACTTTCGATTGATTTTTGTTTAGAAGTAAAAATTGTACTTCGAGATGGGATACCTCCCTTGCATGCGAAACGAGGGTAAGAATTTTAGAAAATCTAAATTTCATGTAGGTTCCTAGCTACCTACTTACTTACAAAATAAATGACATTCTGAACATAAATTTTTCGTCTAACGTTCGGTAAATTCAGTTATTTCACCAAAAATTTTGTCAGCTGAAAAAAATTCACTTCAGAATTTACCAAATTCCAAAATTTTGTCAAACGTGACCATATACGTATATTCTAAATTATCCAAAATTCTTCCGAATTTACTCTGAATTAGCCAAATTTTCGGAATATTAAATTATTGAGAGATAATGGCTACCTCCTCCTAGCCCCCTTCTCGACCCCAAACGACGATCACACTTCGAACTTTTGTCAACCTATGCGAACAATCACAACCATCATTTCGAGTTCCTCTAACGGAGCTGCGAACGGTAAAAAACTCCGGAGCCGGATTTAATTAAACCATCAAACGGCACCTTCGAGTAAATTGTATTAAATCGAAAGACAATAAACTGCTCGCTAACGACTTGTAACATAGTTTTATTAAATCCTTAGCTGATGGCATTGTTGAATACTCGCCGGGCCTTCAACACTCCTTCGTTCTGCCGGGCCTCTCGGTGTTTTGTTATTTGGCGAACGTGAAATTCGTCGTCGCTGCGAACCCTAGCTACCTTGAATTTTATCATTTCCCAGTCTACTCTTTATATTTTGTTTTATTTTTTATCGAAACCCGGAGAGAAAGGGAGCGAGAGAGACAGACGCGTAGCTCGAAAAGGCGTTAAAATCTACGCGGCGGCGAATTCCCTTCATAATAATTCCTCGGAGCTAGCGCGCGCGAAGTCGCAGTCGCGAAAAAATAAAGAAAAGTAAGAATAAAATTTCCGTTTTTATGATTAAGGGAGTTCTTTTATACATTCTCAAGGGTTGCCCTATCTTATAAGACAATTCTCAACACTGGTTCTCCTCTTCGGCTTCGTCTTCGCCTTTTTTTTTCCTCTCCTTTTCTATTTCCGTAGTAGTGGTCCCAGTCACCACATCAAACTGATTCTTATTTTTTATACTTTTTTTCTTTTGTTTTTGTGCACATTGAAGCGGCAGTAATTTTACATTCATGTTTATTGCTTCTTTAAAGGCATCTATATTCACGAGAACGTTTTAAAACGTTTTATCGTTAAGACTTTTTTTTTTTTCTTTCGCTCTCCTATCGTCTTTTTTTCGTTTCTTCGGACCTTGTTTTTCGCTCAACTCGATGCTGTTGTTGGTGTTTTTCGGGCCGATGATGCGAAGGTTTCGCAGGCCTACGGAGCTGATTTTTTTCCACCGATGATGACGCTATGTGTTTTTTCCTGCTCCTTTAAACTGTCCGCCCGCGTCCGTAACGTGCCATTTTTTTTTCTAATTTAAAAGCCCTCAACACGGTCTTTTTGCGGATTCGATGAACTGTGACATATCGTCTTTCGATCGATTTGTCTACACATACCGGACCGGTCGCTCGTACGAAGATGAAATGATTTTCGTACGTGTGAATTGTAACACCAGCGCACGTATATTACGATAGACCGATGATACTAATGGAGCGGCAAAACTAAATATCGTCCGGAGGATTTATCTGTACGATGGTGCGTATGCTGTTCCATGTTATGTGTAAGGTCGTCCCCGATACATGGTCGTTTCAATCGCTTCGCGTGTCTTTTTTATTTGTTTTTCGTGCGACAATGCACTTAGAAATGATTAAATGTCGAATAAACAATGCTCGCAGAGTTCTCGTTCGAAATGGTACTCATATCTGAGACATTTTACAGATCCGGTCGAATTTTCACATGGGTATTATGTTTTTTTTTGGGAAACCGATGTCTCGATGTGAACAGCACCCGCGTAAAAAATAACGTCCAAATTGAATTCTTGAATTTGTCAACCGAAAAAATACATGACGATACCGTATTGTTTTTATAGTTTTTTTTTCATTTTCCACCCCCTCTCCCTCCTCTTTCCAAAACTGAAGAGTTTGAATACCTATCATCAAAATGAGATGTGAAAATTTCAAAAATGTAGAAGCCAAAAAAAACCCTCCATGATATAGGTATGTACTTACCTAGTTGTAACATCTTGAAAACTGAAAATTATTGAAAGGTGATGAAAAGTGGTGAAAATTTGTTTGAAAAACTTGTAAAAAATTGAAAATTTTTTCTCACAAGAAAAATCTTTAAAATTATGAGTTTCTTAAAATTTTAGCCAAAAATTATCATCAAAATTTTTTTATCGAGGCGATGAAATCTACAAAAAGTCGACCAATGTAAATTCAAGTTGGTGTTTTTTCGATAAAATGTGAGACTGATTTTAATTATTTTTACTAAAATGCCCCATGTTTGAAAAAAACAGCTACGAAATTTTAAAAAGTCTTTTAAAATGATTTTTAAGGTATAGCTATTTTTATGATTTTTTGTTAAATAATAGAAGGAGGGTAGGTGTGAAATCTCATTTTCAAGAAAAACACTCTCGAAAAGAATTTCTTCAATATTGAATCGTACCTTATGTGACAGGAAATTGGTGAGAAATTCGAAAAAGTTAGTTTGAGGACAGAATCAATACCTCAAGTGACCCAAAAACAGTCTCAAAACCCTAAGAATGTCCCATGTTTTTTAAAAAAAAAAAACAGCTACGAAGTAAAAAAAAGTCACCAAAAACTATTTTTTAAATAGATTTTTATGATTTTTTGTTAAGGCGGAGGAGCTGTGAAATCTAATTTTCAAAAAAAGCACGTTTGAAAAATATTTCTTCGATATTGAATTGTAGGTACCTAATCTGATGGAAAATTGGCGAGGAATTCAAAAAAGTTAATTTGGGGACCGGATTATTATCCAAAAAGAGTCTCGAACCCACAAAAATGTCCCATGTTTTTAAAAAACAGCAACGAAATAAAAAAAAAGTCACTACAAACTATTTTTTAAACATATTTTTATGACTTTTTATTAAAATAATATCAGAGGCAGAGGAGCAGTAAAATCTAAGTTCAAGAAAACCACGTTTGAAATAAATTTCTTCGATATTGAATTGTACCTAATCCGATAGAAAATTAGCGAGGATTTCGAAAAAGTTAGTTTGAGGATCGGATTATTGTCCAAAAAAAGTCTCAAGGCCCCAAAAATGTCCCATGACTAAGAAAACAGCGACGAAATTTAAAAATAAAAACGATTTTTGAACTTTTTTTTACTTTTTTTTGAAATAACAGATGATTTGGAGGAGAACTGTGAAACCTAGGTAATTTTCAAGAAAAACACCTTTGAAAAAAAGGGTATAGCCGGATAAGGGGTGGTTTTGGCCCCAGCCCCGATTTTTGATCTAATGCCCCCAGATTGTGTACCTTGATGAAAAAATATTCTGGAAAAAATTTTGCCCCCCCCCCCCCCCCAACCCCCTCCCTTTCGGAGCTATGGCCATTTTATTGCATCATTTTCAATAATTTTTAATTCCGATGGAAGTGAATGAAATTTTCTGTTCTTTGGCACAAAGTTACATCTCGTAGAGGTCTATTCGCGATAATTTTTTCATTAATTTTGGTGCACTCCTTCATGAGGTTTTGGCTATTTGAAATTTTCAACTGTAAAAAAAGACCTAACAGCGAAGTTCGACTAATTTTTGAAAATATCCTAAAAACGTGTTTTTTGACGTAGATTCACGTCACGTATTCAGTTTTGGCGATGAAGGTGGCGCAAGGGCCAAAAATTGCAAAAAACCGTAAAAAATGTTGTTTTTTTGGCAGGTTTTTTGAAATTTTGAGCATTTTATACGGAAAGAAATGAGAAAATTAAAAAACCAATCCCGTATTCGTGTTCAGCAGGTCAAAATACCCCGATAAACACCCTTTTCGCGATCATTTTACTTTAAATGTCGAAATTCACTTTTTTCACTGATTTTTCAAGACAATAAAACTAAATTTCGAGATTTAAAGTAAAATGATCGCAAAAAGGGTGTTTATCGGGGTATTTTGACCTGCTGAACACGAATACGGGATTGGTTTTTTAATTTTCTCATTTCTTTCCGTATAAAATGCTCAAAATTTCAAAAAACCTGCCAAAAAAACAACATTTTTTACGGTTTTTCGCAATTTTCGGCCCTTGCGCCATCTCAATCGCCAAAACTGAATACGTGACGTGAATCTACGTCAAAAAACACGTTTTTAGGATATTTTCAAAAATTAGTCGAACTTCGCTGTTAGGTCTTTTTTTACAGTTGAAAATTTCAAATAGCCAAAACCTCATGAAGGAGTGCACCAAAATTAATGAAAAAATTATCGCGAATAGACCTCTACGAGATATAACTTTGTGCCAAAGAACAGAAAATTTCATTCACTTCCATCGGAATTAAAAATTATTGAAAATGATGAAATAAAATGCCCATAGCTCTGAAAGAGAGGGGGTTGGGGGGCCAAAATTTTTTCCAGAATTTTTTTTCATCAAGGTACACAATCTGGGGGCATTAGATCAAAAATCGGGCCTGGGGCCAAAACCACCCCTTATCCGGCTATACCCTTTCTTTAATATTGAACCGTGACAGAAAATTTGGTCAAGAATTCAAAAAAAAAATAGAAGATATGTATTATCATGATTCCAAGTGTCCCAAAAAGAGACTTGGACCACAAAAGATGAATTTCTATTTTCCTTGTTTTAAAACTTTTGAAATTTTTGTAGCCAACTACCACTCTTTTTCGGATTCTCAAAGAAAATTACAGCTTCCTTAAGCAATTTTTTTCAAATTCTTTGCGAAATTTTAAACTGAAATAAAACCGAGAAAAGAAAATCACTTCTCAATTTTTGAAGTTGAGGCTCTTTTTGTGGCATTTGAGAGCAGGGAGAGCACTATCCTCAAAATAACTGGTTTGAATTTGTAGTACCTACAATTTTCTATCAGAATCGGATTTGAAAAAATTTTGGAGGCATTTTCGGAACTATTTTCGGGCTTTGAAATTATTTTTTTTTAGGTTTTTTTCAACCAATTTCGAATAGAAATTCATAAAAAATTATAAATTATCATTTTCAGCTCTCCTCCTTCCTCTTCCTCATCCTTTTCCTCCTCTTTTCTCCTTCCTCCCCCCTCTCCTTCGCCATCATTTCCTTTTCCTTCCCTTCATTGCTTCCTTTCTTACAACTTTAAAACATGTTTCAGATGGGTATTACGATAATACTTTTTTTTGCATCAGTTTGTCGGAGTGTAAGTGTTCTTTTTTATGTAATTTTACAAATTTTTCAACTTTAATGGCTTTTACAGTGATTTTTCAACTTTTCAGCCGGAAATATAATACGCATTCTCCTTCACCTGTACCGCGGACCCCTACAACAAGAAGCCCTAAAATCTGCAACAGTTGCATAATATGCAAAGTCAACAAGAACTACGTCCCGCGTAAAATCCTGGAATATGGCCAGGTAGAGGCATTATGCCTAACGTGTTATAACCTTCATCAGCGGTAATAAACAAGTCCGTATCGTTGGCAGTAGCATATGCTTCTGTTGGCTTGTTTTGTTGACCAATAGAGTCGAATTCCCCTGTAATAATATTGGTATTTACGTATTTACGTATCGTTACTCGTAATTTAGTTTCTTTACTCGATTATTTTTAGCTGTTCGATTCAGTTGTTTAGTTTACGTTATGACGCGGATCTTTATTTTTTCATCTTTTATACGGACTCGAATCCAATAAAGTTAAGTTTGTAAGTCTCGTTTTTCGTACACATTGTAAATTGTTGCAATGCCGATTTTATATGAAATAAAGGAATAATATGCGAATTTATGTTCCTTACGAAGTGTAAATCGATAATATAAACGTTCGCGAACGATACGGCGTCCATTTCGAACCTCTACGACAACATGATAGCCTGAGCTGTGGTTGCAATCCAATACCTCTTGTTGACCAAGCTAACGCCAAGCTCCAGTCAAACGGATCAACGAAAGATCAAACAGACACGAAAGAGCAGCTACGATGGACAACAAGGTATGCCAGCACCTCATTTTCGACGGCAAGGGCTTTCGCTCCTGGAAAAAACGCATCACAGCGGCATTGAGAGCCAGAGAATGGTCTCCTACACTGACCCAAGCTAACGGTGGCACAGTTCTTCAAAGAAACAAAGCCTACGATTTCATGATCACGCACCTTACGAATAATATTATGACCGTAACAACATCAGACACGCCTTTTGAACTGATGAACGAGTTACAGGACAGATACGGACGACAGGACATTATAGCGACCATTGCAGCAAAATCTAAGCTCACGAGTATTAAGCTTGAAAATTACAAGAATGCTGAAGAGTACTGCGATGCGATCAAGGCTATTGCGAATGAACTAATCGATCTAGAAGAAGAAATTTCACCCGAAGAAGAGTGTATGTGGTTAGTCGAAGGTTTACCAAAGCAACTAGACCACATCAGTGCCGCAACCATGACTGCGATTCATACCAGCGCCAACGTAAACACCACACGAAACCTGATTATAGCCGCCGCGGCGAAGATGCCTAAAAACGAAACGAAAAACGAACGTACTCCTCGCGCCCTTGCTGCTACGCAAAAGGTCACCTGCAACTATTGTAGAAAACCAGGTCACTACGCCCGTGACTGCCGCACACTTACCAGTCAACAAAATCGTAACGACACGCCTACGCCAGTAAAATGCTTCCGTTGCAACAAAACCGGCCACATTGGAAGGAATTGCCCGAAATTCGGCGACGATTCCGCGAACCCACGTAAACCGAAGCCAAAGACGACCGCAGCAGCAGCCACGACCGATAGCGGCACGCCACGTATGCTCGTTGCCAATGCGACGTCCACGAAGGAGCACGCTAATTTCATCCTAGACTCCTGTGCTACGAGGCACATCACCAATACGAGGAACCATGAGAACGCGCGTCCCAACGAAGTCAGCATCCACACGGCTGGAAATACGACACTGACTACAACCGCCGAGGTCGACTTGCGTGGAAAAATGAACGGGGAAAACTTCATTGTAAAGGACGCCTTATTCGCCGCCAATTCGCCGTACAACCTTCTCGGTGTTCGCCCTATCGTCAAACAGGGTCACAGTGTCCACTTGTACGAACACAAAGGATACGTACAGGACAAAAATGGTCGAACGATCCTCGAGGCGGACGTGGTTAACGATATGTACACGGTAGTATTCGACATCGCCGGTCAACCAACTGCATGCGTCGCCGAACCGATTGACCGCGATAAATTGTGGCACAAAAGATTTGGACACGTATCTCCGGTGGGTCTACGCGACCTCGTAGGTGACCCCAACGTAACTGGAGTACCAATCGTCGGGAAGAACTGCGCGGTATGCTGCGAAGCAAAGCAGACAAAGAACCCCTACTCCGAAACGAGACAACGTGCGACACGTCCCTTGGAGATCGTACACACCGACCTCATCGTAATTAAGAAACCATCGGTACATGGTGAGCAATACGTTGCGTCGTTCCTGGATGATTACACACATTACGTCGTAACCTTTGTGCTGTATTCAAAGGCGCACATCGCCGAACGCTTCGAAGAATTCGTGAAACTGGCGACTGCGCGCTTCAATACGAAAATCGCGACCTTACGCTGCGACAACGCCCTCGAAATCGTGGCATGTCAAATGAAGAATTTCTGCGTCGAACAAGGAATCGTTCAACAACCGTCCGAGCCATACGAACACGAACATAATGGCCGCATCGAGCGTTTTAATCGTACCCTCATGGAAAGAGCACGAGCCTTACTCTTTGAAGCAAAAATGCCGTATGCATTTTGGAGCTTCGCCGTTTACGCAGCCACGTACTTGATTAATTGAACCCCGTCGACCGCAATTGAGAACCTAACACCATACGAAAAGTGGTTCGGAAGAAAACCTCAATTGAAGTATCTAAAGGTATTCGGCTCCCTAGCTCACATACTTATTCCGCCCGAAAAACGAACGAAGGTTGAACCGAAGAGCCGACCAATGCACGTGGTGGGTTATAGCGATACCGGCTACCTACTCATCGATCCGAAAACGAACGAAGCGATTTTTTCTTCAAACGCCCACGTCGATGAAATGCAAAAATGGCCAACAACGAACGAAACTACTGTCCCTACGCGAAGCGATCAGCCATCCACGTCGAACGCAGCTCCAACCAACGTAGAGGAGCTCATCGAAGAACTCACCATTGACGAGCCTGAAGAGGCTGAATGCGCAATCACCCACGTGGTTTCAGCGCTTATTGCGACGACCCTGGAGTCGTCGGAATTAAGTTACGAAGAGGCCGTTAAAATACCAGAATGGCGAAACGCAATTCGAGCCGAACTGAACGCAATGCTGGCCAACGAAGTATGGGTCAAAGTCGATGAAAACGAACCGATAGACGTACCGATTGTGGATATGCGTTGGACCCTTAAACGAAAGCTGTCCAGCGACGGAACTCTCATCTACAAAGCGAGAATGTGTGCCCGAGGATTCAAGGATAAATCCCGTCACGAAATTAGCGAAACGTACGCGCCCGTAATTAAGATCGATATCCTTCGGGGAATTCTCGTGATCGCCGTAAAGAATGGAAATTTCATCATTCACGCCGACGTAAATAACGCGTTCCTCAACAGCAAGATCAACTACAAGCTCTATTTGCGAATCCAGGGCCAACGTGGCCTGTTCAAGGCATTGAAAGAGATATACGGCTTGCGAACGTCAGCGAAATCCTGGTACGACACGCTCGCCGAGGAACTACGCAGGTTGGGTTTCAGGCCGCTGAGGTCCGACCCCTGTATCTTTGTGAACGACGAAGGAGTTATTATCGCTGTCTTCGTAGACGACATGCTATTTATTGGCGATGACCTGACGAAAATCAACGAGATCATCTCCAATATCCGCTTCAAACTAAAGAATTTGGGAAATGTCCAACGTTTTTTGGGCATTAACATCGATTACGACCGGGAGAAACGAAAAATGAAGCTGTTGCAGACAGATTACATCGAATCATCGCTGAAGGAACTCGGTTTATCCGACTGTAACCCCGCTCCAACGCCGATGGAAGCCGGTCTGCGGATTGAAACCGACCCGAACGAAGTCGATCTAGATCTGGAACTCGAAGGACGTTCCATGATTGGCAGACTAATCTACATCAGCACCTGCACGAGGCCAGATATAGCCTACGCGGTGAATTACGTTAGTCATTACCAAACTCACCCAACGCCGTCGTTCCTGAAGGCCATCAAACGTATCTGGCGGTATCTAAAGGGAACCAAGGGATTATGTTTGGACTATAAATACGAAGAATCGACCGAACCCGTGCTTCAAATTTACGCAGACTCGGATTACGCTGGCGACCTGGAAGACCGAAAGTCTACGTCTGGTCTGGTGGTGAAATACCATGAGAATGTGAACGCCTGGGCCGTCAAGAAGCAAAAGTGCGTGACAATGAGCACCGCCGAAGCGGAGTATCTCGCCCTCAGTTTCGCAACGACATCGTTCTACGGATGGAGAAACTGCCTTACGGAGTTAGGCGAAAATCCGACGCAGACGACGATTTGGTGCGATAGCTCGGCCGCCATAAGCATCGCTCAAACGAACGAGTCACGAAGAACTCGCCACGTAGACGTTGCGTATCACAATACGAGAGACGCAATTAAAAATTGAGACGTCACCGTGAAGAAGATCGATTCGAATCGCCAACTCGCCGATATTACGACGAAGAATACTACGAAGGAAATCTTCTTACGCATCCGTAACTTGTTGCCGATTAGCGACACAGGTAATTCGATGGGGGGCTGTTGACCAATAGAGTCGAATTCCCCTGTAATAATATTGGTATTTACGTATTTACGTATCGTTACTCGTAATTTAGTTTCTTTACTCGATTATTTTTAGCTGTTCGATTCAGTTGTTTAGTTTACGTTATGACGCGGATCTTTATTTTTTCATCTTTTATACGGACTCGAATCCAATAAAGTTAAGTTTGTAAGTCTCGTTTTTCGTAAGGTCATTTGGGGTAATTGTAAACAAGGGGTAATTGTAAACAAGTCGTGCTGTAAATACTTAAATGCATCTAGCGAGCTGGAGTTGCCAAAAATAAAAACTTTGAATAATTGGTCTTACTATAATAAAAAACTTCGGGTTCTTGGTGACAGCTGTGATGAAAAATTTCGCGATGAAAAAAGCATGATATCAAATTTCGATTTTCACACAATTTATGTAATCTTCAAAATTCGAGAAAAAATAGAAAAAAGTAAAAAAGTTGGTGTTTGATGCATTAATTTAGTTCTACGGACATTCAAAAATGATGAAATTCAATTCTTATGTTTTTTGAAGCTGAGAAATTATTTTTCTGCAGCATTTACAAATACCCATCAAATTTTTCAGGTGTGGGGTAATTGTAAACACGTGTTATTTAAATGGGATTCACAAATTTAAACACAAAATATAATTTTTTTTGGTTTTGGTTTTTTTTTTATTTTTTTTTTACAAGTTAGTTTTTTCACGCGTTTAAATATTTAATCTCTATAATTTTTTCCCAAATTATGCAAAAAAACCCGAGGGATACGTTTTTTATGAGGCACAATGTATGCATTTACATTTACCCCACCACTGTGGGGTAAATGTAAATATTCTTGTCCAATTGTAAACGAAGTCCATAATTTCGGAATGAATAATCGAATCGATGAAAACAAACCGCCATATTACTCCTTATACATTCATTGATACATGGTAAAAATTTCAATCACTTTGCTTTCTTACTCACAGAGTAAAACGAAAAAGAGTATCACAAAATCGGTTCAATTTTCCGAAAAATTTACAATTACCCCAATTGACCTTACACATTGTAAATTGTTGCAATGCCGATTTTATATGAAATAAAGGAATAATACGCGAATTTATGTTCCTTACGAAGTGTAAATCGATAATATAAACGTTCGCGAACGATACGGCGTCCATTTCGAACCTCTACGACAACATGTTTACGGTTATCAGCTTATCAATGTCTTCGGGATCGATGGCTTTGCGTTTACGTCGGCATGCTTCTGTTGGCTTGTTTACGGTTATCAGCTTATCGATGTCTTCGGGATCGATGGCTTTGCGTTTACGTCGGCGGTGATATTGTAAAGAGATATCAATATGGTGATGATGAGTGAAAAAATGTATTGAAAAACAATAAAAGTACCTATGAAAACAGGTATAAACTTTTTTAAATCTTGTGAAATTTGAAAAAGAAAATTGCTCGTGAATTTCTACACTTTTTAAAAGAATGTCTGTCCAACTTTAACTAGTGATGAAAGAGCCAGCCGCCGCCGGGAGCAAGCGGGAGCGGGAGCCTAACAGAGTGTTACTTTTTTAAAAAAAATGAGAGTGGGAGCAAAGAGCAAAAAATTTTGAAATCTCAAAACTAATGAGAGCACTCCTGAAAAAAAAAAAACCACTAACTCATTCGAAGAGCATTCACCATAAAGAGTGATTAATCAGAGAAGAGCGGGAGCGGAGCGAGAGCCAGCAAATTTTTGCCGGCTCTCGCTCTTCTTTATTTCTTTGTGTTAGTTGGTTTGTGAAGACTGAAAATGCAAAAATAGTGAAAAATAAGAAAGAAAAGAATATATTTTGAGACAACTTGGAATAAAAATTAAATTTCTTTCATGGTTTTAATTTTCTTGGGCCCATTTTTGTCATTCTCATCATATCTCATAATCCCATTAGGAATAGAACATTCACCATTCTGTGTTTAAATCTCAAAATTTTCAATTTTTATGAAACGCTAGGAGTGGGAGCGAGAGTGGGAGCAAGAGCGGAAAAATTTCAAGAGCGAGCCAGGAGCAAAGAGCAAGAATCATTTTAAAAAATAAAAGAGATTATAGAGCGAGAACACTCATGAATGATCGAAATTTTCAAAAGAGCAAGTGAAGATTGAGAGCCTAAAATAACAGAGAGTAAATGAGCGAGCAAGAGTGGGAGCGCTCTGAGCAAGGCTCTTCCATCACTGACTTTAACATACTCACTAGTCACCAATTAAGGTGAAGTAAAAAAAAACTCTGATACAATGTTCATAAAATTTCAATTGGTAGTACTGCCACAAAATCGTTAAATTTTTTTTAAAATTAATTTTTATAACGAAACAATTTATGATTGAATATAATTTTTAATCCGTGTTTTTGGTACTTGGATTTTTTTGGTGGGGTGGGGGGGGGGTATTTCCTTAGAATAATATCCATTCCAGAACCCTGCAAATTAAAATTGATCTTAATCGTAGTTTTTTTCCAGCCATAAAAATTATCCAATCAAATATGGTTTAGTTTTGAAAGATGGCCTCATTCATATTCAGTTTTTTTGTGAATTTGCTTTTGAAATAAAAAAAATATTGACTACCTAAATTGATAAGCATTGATATTCGAAGTCCGATGTATTGAAGAAATCGATCGCCCACTCATCGATATTTTTCTAAATCGTCATAGAAAATAGGAAACGCACCAAAATCGTGATTTTTCAACGTTCCATACTAAAATGAACACCAGCACACTCCCGCTACAAGAATAATTGCTTTTGGAAATTTTCCAAAGTAAAAATCAACATCCGGCGGTGTAACGAACAAAAAGCATATTGCGCGCAAATATTCAGTACATTGCATATTTTACAATTCGCCAACACTCGGTATAACTTTAATGTCAAGTTCAGTGCAAGTAGGTACCTAATTTCGGTGCAGTTCAATTTTTCATCATGTTGATACGTCGAATTCTGATGAATCGTGATTCGTTATTTTTTAGATTTTTCATCTTCATAATATTTATTAATTTTCGGAGTTGTCAAGGACGACATAAGTATAAACCAGGTAAAATTTTTCTTATAAAAATGGACTCTTGGACAGGACAGGGTACCTAAAATTTAATTTAGATAATCCTACGATACGTAATATTATTAGCCTTGGTGGAAAAAAAAATCCGAAAGAGATGGCTTTATGCAAAGGCACCTTACCTATCAACGTATCATTTATTTCTCCACTTTTTTTAAAATTTCAATTCAAAGAAATCGAAATTTTTAGTTTTTTACAATTTTTTTTACCTCATGATATTCCACTCGCAGTAGGCACCAATTTTGTATTAATTTTCCTTTCCAAAAATATTATTTTTTAGAAGTATGTAGCAAATACAACCTCGACTGCATTCCCCATTGGAAATGTCCCAAAGATGGAGGATATATCAAGAAACACGCACCCGTGAAATGCGGATTTGATGATGGAAATATATGGATGTGCTGCAATTCGTCGTATAGTTTCCAAAATCCAACTACAACGAGTCCCGAAGTAATAAGAAAAGCGAAAATGAATCATTTTCAATTTTTTTGACGTTTTATTGCCAAAATATCAAATTTCAAGTTGATCAATTAAATTGGAAAATTTTGTTTATCCAACATCCACAAAATTCTGAAAAATCCACTGATTTTCGATGACTGGTTGGAAAAAAACCAAGAAAAATGGTCTGCAAAAAAAAAAAGTTTTTCTAAATCAAACCAAAACTTACTTAGTTCGAAAATCACCTTTTTTTTTGCCTTTGTAATGGAACATTGGACAGTAACCCAATACTTTTCCCATTAATCGATTCGAAAAAGCCTTATTTGTCCAGAGAAATATTTTTTCAAATAAATATAATTCATTATTAATGTTAAAATCTAGAAAACGACGCCTATTCATAAACGAGTAACTCCAGTCCCACTAAATCCGACACAAATAAGATTTAAAAACGCCACGGCTATCGCTGCACTCAGTAAGTCAGTACGAACTCTGATTCTTACACATTCATAAATTTTTCTTAGCTTCTGTATGGTTAAATTATCCACAAAACACCTCGATTACGTTTTTAGATTGCGAAAAATATGCGAATCATAGATATTCAAAAGAATGGTTGAGCCCTCAACTTCCTGGTGATAAAGGAGATTGGTATGATAGATTACAATGTGACAATGATTTCGACGAGTTACCTACTGGAGGTGAAATAGTCCGTCCGACTCAATATCCTCATATGGTGAGTTTTACACATTTACAAAAAATAAGTTTTACAAATCGTTACTTCTCTTTACTTCTATTTTAAAAAGGGAGGTACCTATATCGAAGTACATTAACGATTCTGACAGGAATGAGACGGGGGGGGATCACTAGTGTGATCCTTGATGAACAAATCCTATATCCAAAATTTCAGGTGCTAAAGTTCATTTTTCGAATATCGGCGAATTTTTGAAATTTCATAGCTTACAGGTCGACATTTTTAAACTTTTTAAATGCTGTTTGAGGTTTGATGGGTGATTTTTATAGTATTTTTCGCGCTGGTCGTGAAAAAAGCAGTGAAAAAATTCCATCACCCAAAGATTTTTCACAATTTGAATTTTTCGTTAAACGGTTTTTCTACTTTTTTTGATAACTTTCGACACTTCAAGTCCATTTTCTGAGAAAAGAAAAGGTTCTACGAAAAAAAATGAATGAAACATAAATTGTAGAGCGTTAAATTTCCTATCTGTAAAGCCCAATTAGTTTTTTCTTAGGAAGCTTAGCTTTCGAGATATTTCAGTTCAAAGTTCAACTTTTTTTAAAAATTAAAAATATATCAAAAACTACGTCTCCTAAGAAAAATTAATTGGATTCTACAGGTAGGAAACTTGACGCTCTACAATTCATATTCCATTCATTTTTTTCGTAGGACCCTTTCTATCCTCAGAAAATCGACTTTAAGGGTCAAAAATTACATCAACAAGTGTAAAAGAAATTTTCAACGAAAAATCTTCCAATTATGAAAAATCCTGACGTCCTGGAATTTTTTCATCATTTTTTTCGTGATCAGCGTGAAAAATAATACATTATTTTCTCGATTACGCCAGGATTTTTTTTATAGTTGGAAGATTTTTGTTGAAAATTAGTTTTACACTTTTTGATGTAATTTTTGGCCCTTAAAGTCGATTTACTGGAGAAAGAAAGGGTTCTAGGAAAAAAATTAATGGAACATAAATTGTAGAACGTCAAATTTTCAACTGGTAGAGTTCGATTAGTTTTTTCTTAGGAAGCTTAGTTTTTGAGATATTTTCAATTTTTTTTTAAAGTTGGACTTTGAACTTTGAGCTAAAATATATCGAAAGCTAAGCATTTAAAAAAAAATAATTGAACTTTACGGATAGGAAATTTGACACCCTACAATTTATGTTCTATCAATTTTTTTCGTAGAACCCTTCCTTTTCTCAGAAAATCGACTTGAAGTGTCAAAAGTTATCAAAAAAAAAAAGTAGAAAAACTGTTGAACGAAAAGTTTGAATTGTGAAAAATCCTTGGGTGATGGAATTTTTTCACTGTTTTTTTTCGTGATCAGCGCAAAAAATACTACAAAAACCACCCATCAAACCACAAACAGCATTTTCCATGTTGACCTTTGTTATCACTCGAAGAAATGAAAATTTTATCCAATCAAAGAAAAAAAGGTAAAATTCAGTATATACCCTACTTTTGACCTCCTGAATCGATTGGAAGCGCCTTCGAGGCATTTTGGAGTCTTCAGAAAATTTTAGAATTTTCCAAAACAGGAGAAAACTCCATAAAAATGGCCTACATCCAGTTTAATACCGATAATCTTCAATTACTGAAATGGCGTTCAAGAGGCTATAAGGATTATTTTCTGCAAAAAAATATTGATTTTAACTCAAGGTTACGAATTTGGAAAATTGTGTTTTAATCGATTAAGGCGATTCACAGGTCGACGGTTATACATTTTTTATAACATTTTTCATTCTGATTAAGATAAAGCAGTGAAAAAATTCCATCATCCAAGGATTTTTTACAATTTGAATTTTTTGTTGAACGGTTCCTCTACTTTTTTTGATAACTTTTGACACTTGAAGTCGATTTTTTGGTGATAGGAAGGGTCCTGCAGAAAAAATTAATGGAAGATAAATTGTAGAACGTAAAATTTCCTATCTGTAAAGTTCATTTAGTTTTTTCTTAGGAGGCTTAGTTTTTGAAACATTTTCAATTTTTGAAAAAAAGTTGAACTTCGAACTGAAATATTTCAAAAGCTACGCCTCTTAAGAGAAAACTAATTGAACTTAACAGATAGTAAATTTTACGCTCTACAATTTATGTTCTATTAATTTTTTCGTAGAACCCTTCCTTTTCTCAGAAAATCAAATTTAAGTGTCAAAAGTTATCAATAAAAGTGAAAAAACAGTTCAAAAAAATTCAAATTGTGAAAAATCTTTGGGTGATGAATTTTTTCACTATTTTTCTCGTGATCAGCGCAAAAAATACTATAAAAATCACCTATAAAATTTTAAACAGCATTTTCGACGTCAACCGTGTTACATGTGCTAAAGTTCATATGGATCATTTTTACAGGCTTTTCTTTGGTTCTAGAGAATTCCAAAAATTTTTGGAGGCTCCAAAACGTCACTAAATCACTTTTAATCGATTCGGGACGTCAAAAATAGGGTACACACAAAATTTCAGTTTTTTTCTTTGATCAGATCAAATTTTTATCATTAATTTTTAAATTTCAAAAATTCGCCAAAATTCGAGTACCTAGGATTATTTTTTAATGTACTTTCGATTTATTTTTGTTTCTGCTCAAAATTTCACTTTGAGTTCGGATATCTCTCATATAAGTACAAGAATGAAATCGCATAAATTAAATCATCAGAATAGTACTTGAAAAAAAAAACGACATTATGTACTCCAGGCACGCATTGGATACGGCAACCACTCCAACGATATTAGATGGAATTGCGACGGATCTTTGATCAGCGAACGTTTTATTCTAAGCGCTGCCCAATGTGGTAAAACCTCCCGATGGTTGGTTGAAATTTTTGTCTCGTAGTAATCTCTTATGATTGAGAAATGCTGATTTTCGAATACATTCGCGTAAAATGTGAAATTTTTGTTTCAGGGGCACACCACGATGGGTTCTGTTGGGCACATCATTTGAACAATTCGTGCAGAAAGGCAACAGAGCAACAGTTTACGAAATAGCGAACGTCTACGATCACCCTAGTTACAATCCACGGTCATTATACCATGATATTTCGCTATTTGAACTAAAAACTACCGTCGTGATGAGCCCATACATTAGACCAGCTTGCTTATCCGCATTTATCAACATTCCTGGACTGAGAGGACGTGCAACAGGTTCGAAAATGCTACCAGATTTGGTGAATAAAATGCAACAATTTTTGTCTCATTTGAGCAATGATTTCATTTCGTTTCGTAGGTTTTCGGCAAAGTGATAACTTGATTGGAACATCGGTTATGGTTCAGGATGATACAACGTGTCATACTTCGTATTGGAATAGAAATAATATTAGAATTCATCGTGTATACGATCCATTCACTATGATTTGTACTGCAGACGATAGTGGTGTAAAATCGTCATGTGAGGTATGTTTTGTAGGGAGGATGAAACAAAAACATACTGGATTTTGACGAAAATTGGTAAAGTAGTTTATTTTTAATGGAAAACCTCCCGAAAAAATGTTAAGCCCCAGCCCAAAAAAGGACAGAGCAGGATGATCTTAAAAATAGAGCAATTTTTGAAAAAAAATACGGGTTTTGTCACTTTTAGGTGACAGTGCCACCTGCTGGGAACCTCGGTTACTCCCCCCCCCCAAAAAAAATCTTATTTGAGATTCTACATCTCCCTGAAACCTAAAATTTGAGATTGGATACCAGTTTTCGCCTTTTCAACAAGGTTGAAAATTTGCAGATCGCTGATTTGAATTTTTTTTATTTTTCATAAATCCGAATTTCTCACGCCAGCAACTTAGAATCGAGCTAAAAAAAATTATAGGGCTACCTGGAATAATTTTCAATAAAAATTTTCGAAAAATGTTCAAAAATCAAAAATTTGCCAAATTTGCAATCTGCCACTTTTTAAACCCCTTGTAGAGGGCAAAAAGTGGTTTTCAATTTCAAAGTCAATGGTACAGGGAGATGTAGAAACTAAAATTGCATGGCTTTTTAGGGGTTGATCGAAGTTCCCAGCAGATAAACGGCCCAAAAATGCCTCCACTTTGAGGCTCCCCATCTCCCTCCGCTTCTCCTTTGGGTTGGTTGGGCGGTTGGAGGCTCAAAATTTTACTACCTCGCCAATTTTGGTCAAAATCCAAAATATGTTTTTTTTCGATTTATCCTGATTTTTAGTCGCTATCAAAACAGTTCAAAAGTAGGTAATTTACTAATTCAGGTGGCTAGTCTAAAAAAGAAATTCTTCGCAATCGAGAAGTTGAAAGCAATATTACAATTGATTCGTAATCTAGAACCTTCTCCCTCCTTCCCTCCCTCCATCCATCCCACCCAAAAAAACAAACAATCAAACAATAGGTTTGGATCATTACGTATTTCTCAAGATCCAGTTTTTTGAAAAACTACGTATTTCGGTTTGTAAGTCTCCAAACTGAAAATTTTTCAAAAACTTGACTTTTTTGCCTTTCAATATCAATCTTCCCAAAAGTATTTTATAACAGTGATGTTAGATCACCTGCGAATCAATCATGAAAATTTTTTTCATTCTTCTGGCCGCGAAAATTCTTTAATTTTACCGAGTACCTAATTCAGTTGTTTAAACTAAATTATGATTTACCAACAGGGTAATTTTGGAGGACCTCTCCAAATGAAAATGCGGGACAAAATGTGTTTATGGAATATATGCGGTGTAATGTCTTTCGGTAAAGTATGTTCGAACGTTCACGATGGAGATCTGGCAATCTATACCAAAGTCGAATATTACATCGTCTGGATTCAGAGTATAGTTTGGCCGTAATCATGATTAATATCTTCGTTAAATTATCACATATTAAATAAGATTTGATGAAACCTGTACGATAGGATTATATTTCAAAAATACTAAAAAAATATATTGAAATGTGAGAAAAATTTATCAAAGGCTATTGCAATAAGTTAGTATAGGTATATTTAATCCAATTTGGTACCTATGTTGATTTCTATATTAAAATATTTACTTATTAAAACTTTTTTTTTCAAATAGGTACCCGGGGAAAAATTTTTATTTTAAATCATATATGCTCATATATGGGAGTATATTCGGGAGTATATTTGGTCATATATGCTCATATATGGTCAGACTGGAAAAGCGGCCATACTGGATCATATATGGGACGATATGGGATTTTCAATATATGCTCATATATGCTGATATATGAGCATACATGCGTTCATTATATTCACCCATATATGCCCATATATGAACTAATTAGACTAGACGTGGCCATATGAATCCATTTGTACCCAAACTTGAATTTTGGGTGCACATGGATTCATATGACCACGTCTAGTCTAATTCGTTCATATATGGGCATATATGAGTGAATATAATGAACGCATGTATGTTCATATATCAGCATATATGAGCATATATTGAAAATCCCATATCGTCCCATATATGATCCAGTATGGCCGCTTTTCCAGTCTGACCATATATGAGCATATATGACCTAATATACTCCCATATATGAGCATATATGATTTAAAATAAAAATTTTTCCCCGGGTATCGAAAAATTACGAAAATATTTTCTCCTAATTAATTTTTCAATTGTAAAAAATTACAAAAATTTCAAGTTTTTTCAACTCACACAGGTTAAATCATTTTTTTTATCCTTCCTCCCATTAATTAGAAATTCTATCGATTAATTATTGGAATACTTACCCCTTAAACTTAATTTCAAATTTGATCAATTGTATTCAATTTGAACCACAATCGAATGAATTTTTATGAATACCCCTCCCATCAATTAAAAAGTCGATCAATTATATGTAGGTATTCAATTTGAATTACATACATCCCAAAAGGAAGTTGCTATTTACCACTTCAGTGGTGAAGAATGATCGTAAGAGTGAACCATCTTGCGCGCCCTATAAAAATGCGTTTATAAAAATTTACGTTTTCAATGTTTTGATCATTTTCTTTTGGCTGTATTTTTCAGTTTACGTAAAAAATTATTGAAATTAAAAATGAATCCTAAAGATTCAAAACAAAAATCCCAAAATACAAGAAATTTATGGTCTTTCAAACATCTCTAATGGCACAATGAGCAATTATTGTCAAATGTCAATGCAATTTGCATTGAATATAGATTTAATTCGTTCCTATATTTTACTACCATAACTCTTTACCAAAAAAAAAGCGATTTCGACGTTGTGAGTCCAGATTTATTCCAATTTTCAAATTATGTACCTCTAAATTTTTTTAATATGGTACAAAATTTTTCAATTAAAATTTTCTCAAATTTTTCCAATTATGGAGTTGGAAAGAAAGAATTTTGAAAAACAAGATTGGTTGAAATATTTGAAAAAATCGCGGTAGGGAAAAACTTGAGGGAAAATGAACATTTTTGAATTAAGTAAAATACATTTTTAAAAATTTCACAACTGGAAAAAATTTCACCAATTTTTAAAAAAAATCTCAACTTGATACATATGAACCGTATTAAATCAAAAGTGACCAAGCGACATCAAAAATTTCACCCAAAAACAAACTTGAAAGTACGATAACTTCTGAAAAAGTTGAAGAAGGGATAATAAGTTTGAGAAATATGAAGTCTGGTAACATCGGTAATATTTACGTGTTCAGAAGCTAATTTTGTGTTCCCTGTGAGAAATACGTTAAAATCTCAGCATTTTCAAATTTGTCGCTTAGTCGCTTTTAACTTAACACGGTTCATATTTGAAAGAATTTTTCCAATAATTTTGAAACCTTTCTTCAATTTTCTTTCAAATTGAAAGTTTTTCCAATTGAAAATTTTCCACTTATATTTTTCCCAACTTCGAATTTTTCAAAAAAATTGACCTTATGTTTTTCAAATTTTCTTTTTGCTCATTAATCAATTGGAAAAAATTTTAAATAATGAAAATTAAATTAAACCATATTTTGACACTTAAATTTGATTTTCTGAGAAAAGGAAGGGTTCTACGAAAAAAATGGATGGAACATAAATTGTAGAGCGTAAAATTTCCTATCTGTTAAGTACAATCAAATTTGATCAGATTGCATCAAACTGAATATATATGAATTGATGCAATTAGATATGATTTGATCTAATTTGATGTAACTTGATAAAATTAGATTGGGACATTTTTTGAGATCTGATCAGATTTAAAAAAAAATCATCGGGAGTTAAACATGCATTATAAGGGGGAGAGTAAAACTGCATTTTACCGAACAATTTCGTGAAAAAAAATGGAAAATTCAACACCTTCATCAATAAAATAAATTGAAGATTAAGAGGACAATGGACTTAGATAAATTTGTTACTTTATTTCGAATGGGACAAAAGAAATTTACCTGAACTCTGAAGATTCATGGGAACGAATTCGGAATCACTTCACGACTGAAGTGGCAAATAGCAAATCCTATTACAAAAATTAAAAAAATGTCAGTTTACACAGGTCGGATTAATTCTTTTTGAATACCTCTCTGATTGATTAAAAATTCAATAAATTGTATTCAATTTAAACAACTACATTTTCAACTGTATTCAACTTGAATTATGTACATACTTACATCAAATTTTCTTGGGCTAAATTTGTTTAAATTTTTGTTTATTTAATTTACATTAGTTAAGTTTTTCTAGGCTAAATTATTTTTAATTTAAAAAAATATATATATAAGTCGAGTCTTTTTTAAAAAGTACTACCTCTCATTAATTAAAAACTTGATAAATTTGTATTCAATTACATAACAAAAATTTCAAATTTTTTCAACTTTCAGAGGTCAAATCATTTTTTTTGAATCTCCCCTCCTATCAATTGTATTCAACTTGAATTATAGAAGTTGAATCAAATTTTTAAAAAATCCCCCCTCCCCCCCATTAGGTAAAAACTAGATCGTGGTTTAATCTATCCCACTTATTTTTTCAACATTTCACTTAAATTACATAGGTAGAATTTTTTCAGGCTAAATTATTTTAATTTTTTTTAAATTACACATGTCTTTATCGTTTTTTTGAAAAAAATGCTCTTTTCCCAATATTTAAAAACTTAATGAATTGTAAATCGAATGAATTCATTTCAATTTAGGTAAAACTTTAAAGAACAATGAACTTTTTTGGTTAGTTCTGATTGGGTGATCGAAAAATATAACAGAAAAGTATGCAAAACATGGTTGTTGCTACTTGCTAGCTACTCACTGAATTCAAAAACATTTCTATTTAACTTTAATGTTATCGGTAACGGAGGTAGATATCTTCTTCGATGGAGTTAAATACAATTTACAAAACATTCTGCTGAATAATATTAAATAACTGAAAAACATACATTCCGCAAGAAAAATATTTACATAAGAAATTTGGCAAGGTTGTTCATTTAGGCGATAATGCAATCCCATCACAGGAATTATACATCCAATAATCATTTGTACAATTTGCGAAACCGTTATCGACATCATGACGTATTTCGATACAGAGACTCGCAATACTCGCAACATGTAGTAAAAGTACATGTAAGAATGAATGGTGTAATTCATCGCTCTGAACCACCTTAAGTAAGCTGAATTTTCCACATATGCAGCCCATATGTAGATTAACGTGACAACGTGATGGAACCAATGTATGAAGTTTAAGGGTTGTTTGCGCAATACTACGAACATGGTGTCGCCTAGTTCGAGAAGTTTGGATAAAGCGAATGCCCAAGACCAGAATTCAATCGCTTTGATTGGTTCCAGGATACTGAAATATGCTTGTATGTATGAGAATAATTTTTGATTTGAAAAAGTAAGTACGTAGCTACCAAAGTGTGTTTTAAATCGAGTTTTACTATTTTGGAAGGGGGCTTCATTTTCCTCTGTGGAAATGAGATTTTGAAATTTTAGCCTTCCACATAAATTTGAGGTCATACGCTGGACCTTATTTTCTCTCGTAAAATTAAACGTAGGATAACATGTTAAGAACGGACGAAAAATGGGAAAAATAATGCAAAATTTTCAAATATTTCTTTAAAATCTGAAGATGAGGGGGGGCAATGGGGCATTCATCGCAGGCTTTGGGGGTTAACCTTATTCCTCTCAAGGTACGCTTAAATTGGGTAAAAATGGCTAAATGTACTACTTGAGAGTTGAGACCTGTCACATCTCTCCCTAAAATGATTTCTTGGATCCTGAGTTCGTCTCTAAAAATCAAACTAGAGTCACATTTTTCGATTTTAAAAGAATAGTTCGAAATTTTGCATTAGGTACTTCTCCAGAATTTTTTTTCATTTATAGCATGTTATCCTATTTTAAATTCATAGGCAAGTAAACTTCAGTGCAGTTATAGCGAACTATCAATAAAATTTTCTGAAATGATGCTAAAAAATTGTCGACTTTGACAGAAAATTTTTGTGAATGGTGAACCGCGGTCACACATTCCCAATGATTCATCTCCTTCAATAATAGATTTTGATATTTAGAAAAATGAGTAAATTTCTATATTTTATAGGAATATGAACATTTTACCTCATCTGGAGAAATTATTCGATTAATATTTATAAAAAGTTGACCAATTGCTGCTTCTTGAGAATATTAATCGAATAATTTCTCCATATCAGGTAAAATGTTCACATTCCTCCAAAATATGAAAATCTACCATTAGCAACTTCGCAGTTTTTTAAATACCTATCAAAATCTATTATTGGCAACGTCGCGCCGCTTCGCTTTCTAAAACGAAAGAATAGAAGCCGTTGCCAATAATAGATTTTGATACCTATTTTAGTAGTCTACAGTTAAACTGGGAAAAAGTGCTCTAGAAATCGAAATTAGCTTGCTTTTTTGCGGGCCAAAAAAATCAGTCGACTCTTAATGTGCTATGGTCCCACAGTTTCGAAAAAGTGTATTTTGGATTTTTTCACTTGCAAAAAAATCGGTAAGTAGCACGGATTTTGACCGATCAAAATAGGTTAAAATTTCACGAGCAGCACAAAAATATTAGTGAAAATGTAATCTGAGCATTTTTGAGCCACAAAATCAGGTCAATTTTCAAGTATTTTCCATAAACTGGCGTGTGACCTATGAAAATGGGGTAGAATTTCACCAAAAAATTGGAAATGTTTAACAAAAGTTTTTTGAGCAAATTTTGAGAATTTTGAGCTCAGGACAATTTTTTCGTATTTTCAAACAATTGACGTGTGACTTATGAAAATGGGGTAAAATTTCACGAGAAGCACAAAAATAGTAGTGAAAATGTAATCTGAGCATTTTTGAGCGATTTTGAGCGATTTTGAGCATTTTTGAGCCTCAAACTTAGGTCAATTTTTGAGTATTTTCAAATAATTGACGTATGGCCTACGAAAATGGAGTAAAATTTCGCCAAAAATTCAAATATGTGAACCAAAATTGGCTTCAATCAATTTTTTGAGAATTTTGAGATTTAGTATTACACCAACATTTTTTTGATCAATTTTTCAGAAATTTTAGCACTGGTAAATTCTTGAATATTTTCAAATAATTGATGTGTAACCTATGAAAATGGGGTTAAATTTCGCCAAAATTTCAAATGTGTAAACCGAAATTTGCTTCAATCAATTTTTGAGAATTTTGAGCTTTTGATTGAGAATAATTTGTACAGTTTCAAAAAACCATCACGTAACCTATCAAAATGAGACGAAATTTTATTAGGAAATTACAAGTCTCGGTCAAAAAAATTTTGAGTGAAACAAAAGCAGCAACTCGGTTCAAAATTCTCAAAAATTGCTCAAAAAAAATTTTGTTAAAACATTTCCAATTTTTTGGTTTTTTGCCACTTGGACTACTGTACACTATTTAGGAAGTGTGAAAATTTTATCTCGTATGTGGTAACTTGACCATCGGTGCTTCGGTGGACCAATTGAGCTGAACTTTCTACCGTGTATTTATGGTATTCTAAAGCTGTACTGATTAAATTTTGACACAAAATTTACCCCCACAACTGAGAAAAATCAAAAAATATAATTTCCACAGGGTGCCTCGAAAATAGTCACTCGGTCAAGTTATCGCATTACATTTTGAAAAACTTCAAAAAAATGACAGGTCCCCCCCCCCCCAAGGGAACTCGGTGTATGGCACGTAATTGGAGGAGGCTGAAATATTGGGAATCTCATTTTTATGGAGGAAAATAAACCACCCCAGAGAGCAAAATCTCCAAAATTTGAAAAAATTTCAGTGTTTAAAACAAACACCCTAATAGTTACATACATCTAAGTATAGGTATTAGGTACATCAATGAAAATCGAAAATTCGAGTCAGATTTTCTTCCGGAAATCAATACTTACGTTGGATAGCAAACGGACTGATAAAAGCTGTGATTTGTCAACATGTAATATAATTCTGGTACAGATCGTAATGCGCCAAAAGCACTGAATATGGAAAGTGCGGCGTTCCATAATACGAGAGCTAGACGTAGTTCGTATCGAGTTTTGTTGCTCATCCGAAACTGAATGGAAAATATTAGGAATACGTAAATTCCGCAAAACAAAAATCCGTTGGTGTAATTTTCGCCCAACCACTGTCTGCCACGTTCTGGAGAGAAATTTTCTTCGAAAGTGAAAACATGCGAATATATCGGTGCATTGGAAGTGAAATTTTCGGTATCCATTGCAGCCATGCTGATTGATGCTGGTTTGAGGCTACGGTTTCCGAATAAATGTGTAGAGTTTTGCGATTTGAAACCAAGTAAAAATAAATAAGTATGGGCAAGTGTAAAACTTTCGTGTTGAAAGTTGCGGAGCAACTTTAAAAATAGTATCACCGATTACTTTCGAGCTATGTTTTCAGTTCATGTAGTTTAGGTACGCTTATTTTTTGTTCACGGTACCTATCTAGTACCTACTTAGATAAAGATACGTCATTCATATTCCCACCTATCGTGCAAGTCTTTATCATAGTTTTTCTTGACCATCGTAGTTATCATTTTTTCCCATATAAAATTTCAAATATTTAAAAATAAGTTATTCGATATCTTCTGGATCACAGTCTTACAACTCCTTTTGATTTTTCATAAAAAACAATCTCAAAATTGTAATTGGAATGCCAAAAAACTTATTACCCCATAAAATGGCAAAACTAACCGTTCAATTCTTCCATGATTTGTGTCACGTGTAAGAAAATCTGTATCAGGGCGTAAGGCGTTGTACGTCAGTGCAGCCAGTTGCTAGTTGTGATAATCTGATATGAACTCGAATCCATTATTTTCTCGTCAAGTGATTGGACCAATTTTTTCACCCAATCAATAAAAGTATGTTTTGAACTTGAAGACATCAGAACATTACAATTAGCAACTGGATGCACAGACGTAGAAATTTTTAAAGAAAAATCATTAATAGTGCTGCCAACTGCTGTTGGGTCGCGTAATTTCTAGAAAATGTCAAATTATCAGAAATATTAATTGAAAAATTTATTAGTCAAAAAAGCAGCACTTCCATGAAAATAATGGCAAAAAACTGAGTTTTTTTTTCGAAAATGACCCCCTTCTAGTTCCATCTTCTTATGGCCTCGGAAGCTTAAATAAAATTGCGAGGTCTCCCAATCACAGTAAATAGTACCTACTTCACCAATTTGTGTCAAAAATCCAGAATAAGTATGTTTTTTTTTTCATACAAATACATATTTATGTAAGTACACAAAATACCATAACGAACCATATATATTTTCCAAAAACTTACGCGCGACGTATGAAAATGAGGTGGAATTTTACCAAAAAATTGAAAATGTGCATCAAAAATTTTTTTGAGCAATTTTTGAGAATTTTGAGCACAGGTCAATTTTTGAATATTTTTAAATAATTGACGTGCAACCTATGAAAATAGGGTAAAATTTTACGAGCAGCAAAACGATATTGGTTAAAATGCAATCTGAGTATTTTTGAGCGATTTTGAGCATTTTTGAGTCCCAAAATCAGGTCAATTTTTGAAATTTTCAAATACTTAATTGACTTGTGACCTATGAAAATTGGGTTAAATTTCGCCAAAAATTCAAATATTATGTGAACCAAAATTTGCTTTAATCAATTTTTGAGAATTTTGAGCTTCTGATTAAGAATAATTTGGACAGTTTCACAAAAACATTACGCAACGTATCAAAATGAGACGAAATTTTATAAGGAAATTACAAGTCTTGATCAAAAAAATTTGAGTGAAACAAAAGCAACAACTGAGCTCAAAATTCTCAAAAATTGATTAAAACAAATTTTGGTTCACATATTTCAATTTTTTGGCGAAATTTTACTCTATTTTCGCAGGTCACACGTCGATTATTCAAAAATACGTAAAAATTGACCTATGCTTAAAATTCTCAAAAATTGCTCAAAACAAATTTTGGTCAACATTTCTAAGTTTTTAGTGAAATTCTAACCACATTTTCATAGGTCACACGCCAGTTTTTAATACTTGAAAATTTACCTGATTTTGGGGCTCAAAATCGCTCAAATTACATTTTCACTAATATTTTCGTGCTGCTCGTGAAATTTTACCCCATTTTCATAGGTCATACGTCAATTATTTGAAAATGCTCAAAAGTTAAGCTGTGCTCAAAATTCTCAAAAATTGCTCAAAAAAAATTTTGGTGAACATTTCCAATTTTTTGGTGAAATTCTACCCCATTTTCATAGAACATACTTCAGTTTTCGGAAAATACTTGAGAATTGACCTGATTTTGGGACTCAAAAATGCTCAGATTACATTATCATTAATAACTTTGTACTGCTCGCAAAATTTTAACCCATTTTGATAGGTCACAATCCGTGCTACCGATTTTTTTTTTTGATAAGTTAGTTCTGGTGAAAGGGAGCGAAAACGATGCGTTTTTTCAACTTTGAAAATTCACCACAAACATTTGTGCCAACCGTTTTCCATAAACTCCAACTCAATGGATGTGGAATGAATCCATGTATGTGTTGAGGTGGTTTTTTTTGGCCCGCAGACCATATGAAGCCTACGGAGCTATTATTGAGCCAAAAATGGCCGAATTTCACGAAAAATTGCACATTAGGGACACTGACACCCCATTGTGCTAGTAGCTCAAGGAAGTTGACATATAAATTTGAAGTGAGGGGAGTCTGAGCTACCACACTGTAAAAAAATTTTTTTGGCCCGGATCAAATTTTAATAATGGGAAAAACGGTTCAGCACCCAATTGTGCAAGTGAAAAAATTTAAAATACACCAGTACATATAAAAAGCCAACTGTTTTTTTTTTTTGGCCCGCAAAAAAGCACGCTCAATGAACACAGTTTGTCACTTGGACTGTAGACTATTTTGATCAAGGATCATTTATTTCTTACTTTAATTTTTACATTTTCACAAATGTAAGTATGAGTAAATTCGAAAAAAAGACGTTACTTTGAAACGAGCTGGTCCGGTGGTCGTTTGTCCATAAGGTACTCCAGGAAAAGAATAGTATTCCACTCCGGAGTACTCAGGTTTTGTTTTAAATCCTCATATTTTACTTTCTGTTACAGTAGGTAATCACCACTTTATCAGACATTTCTAAATGTTTGAAATTGAAAATAAATAAATAAATATGCAAACAAACAAATAAATTAAATGTGCGAATTCGATCGATGCAACTCGATTGGCTTAAGTTCGTAGCGTTTTTTGACCATGCCTATTATTAGGTAAGTTGGCAGCTTTTCTTCGTTTATGTAGTATGAAATGTTATCATTTTACTATGGAAGGATTCCTACGGTGTTCAGTGAAGTTTTCGTTGATAATAATACCATTTACCTGCATGTTTTTTGTGTTCATGGAAACAGTAACGACTTTGTTAACATTTCTAGGAAGTACTTACATTAGGGTGGAGTGAAAAAAATCGATGGTCTTCGATTTTGCTCATTTTTTAATATGTTGTTCCTTTTGAGTTGAAACCGCCCCACACAAATTTTTAGCCCCCTAGGTCGCTCTGGAGGGGAGATAGGGGGTCTCAAAGAGGGGTCATTTTCGAAAAAAACGCGGTTTTTCGCGTTTTTGACCCCGAAAACCCCCAAAAAAAACTCGTTACGTCGGTTTCTAGGTGCAATTTGAGATTCTGCGTCGATCTGTGCAATCGGTTTTTCGATTTGAAGCCATCTTTCTTTCCCCACCCTCGCTTTTACATGTGCAGATTTGTGTTTTTTGAGTATCATAAAATCGTTTTTCGCGTTTTTGACCCCGAAAACCCCCCAAACAAAACTCGTTACGTCGGTTTCTAGGTGCAATTTGAGATTCTGCGTCGATCTGTGCAATCGGTTTTTCGATTTGAAGCCATCTTCCTTTCCCCACCCTCGCTTTTACATGTGCAGATTTGTGTTTTTTGAGTATCATAAAATCGTTTTTCGCGTTTTATGCAAAAACTAAGCTTCCTACGAAAAAAGTGTAGTGACCAATTTTGTAGAGCGTGAAATTTGCCACCTAGTACATGTAGTAATATTTATGTCGACTCGATATTACGAAAAAAAAAAAAAAAACGAAAACGAAAAGGCTCTAGTGCAATAAGGGGGTCATTTGGCCTCAAGTGAAACTTTGTAAAAATTTTTATGCCATTCGATTTGGATTGGTAGAAGATGATTTTAGAGCGCATGAGCGAATTTTTATCTCACCCCTGGGGGGCTGGGGGCCCAAAATACGTGATTTTAAAGCTAAAAACTTCTAAAAATTCTCTCTCCGCGAGTTTTCAACCGATTTTTCTCAAACTTGGCACAAAGGTAGAGGTACTAGAGGGGAGTGCTCTGAAATTTTTTCAGATTTTTTCGACCACTTTAATGACCTTGAATTTGACTTTGAAAATTTCAAATCGCCCTGGGGAGCACAGCTTTGGAGCAGTCTCAAAAATTTTTTCAAATTAAAATTTCCCAATGTATTTTACACTCTTGAGAATTTTTTCAGATTTTTTCACGTGGTGGAAAGTGGTCAAGGGACTACATCGGACTACTGCAATGGTGTAAGCATTAAATTCGCTCAAAACATCATAGTCGTAAGAAATTAATGAATAAAGGTCGAAATGGGACACGGTGAGTGAATAATAATATTTTTAGCAAGAAACTATGAAAAATGAGAAATTGATGGAAAACACTGATTTTCAGCAAAAAAAATGATGAATTACACCACTTTTTTTGATGTTTGACCACTTTCCACCACGTGAAAAAATCTGAAAAAATTCTCAAGAGTGTAAAATACATTGGGAAATTTTAATTTGAAAAAATTTTTGAGACAGCTCCAAAGCTGTGCTCCCCAGGGCGATTTGAAATTTTCAAAGTCAAATTCAAGGTCATTAAAGTGGTCGAAAAAATCTGAAAAAATTTCAGAGCACTCCCCTCTAGTACCTCTACCTTTGTGCCAAGTTTGAGAAAAATCAGTTGAAAACTCGCGGGGAGAGAATTTTTAGAAGTTTTTAGCTTTAAAATCACGTATTTTGGGCCCCCAGCCCCCCAGGGGTGAGATAAAAATTCGCTCATGCGCTCTAAAATCATCTTCTACCAATCCAAATCGAATGGCATAAAAATTTTTACAAAGTTTCACTTGAGGCCTAATGACCCTCTTATTGCACTAGAGCCTTTTCGTTTTCGTTTTTTTTTTTTTTTTCGTAATATCGAGTCGACATAAATATTACTACATGTACTAGGTGGCAAATTTCACGCTCTACAAAATTGGTCACTACACTTTTTTCGTAGGAAGCTTAGTTTTTGCATAAAACGCGAAAAACGATTTTATGATACTCAAAAAACACAAATCTGCACATGTAAAAGCAAGGGTGGGGAAAGGAAGATGGCTTCAAATCGAAAACCCGATTGCACAGATCGACGCAGAATCTCAAATTGCACCTAGAAACCGACGTAACGAGTTTTGTTTGGGGGGTTTTCGGGGTCAAAAACGCGAAAAACCGCGTTTTTTTCGAAAATGACCCCTCTTTGAGACCCCCTAGCTCCCCTCCAGAGCGACCTAGGGGGCTAAAAATTTGTGTGGGGCGGTTTCAACTCAAAAGGAACAACATATTAAAAAATGAGCAAAATCGAAGACCATCGATTTTTTTCACTCCACCCTAACTTACATATGTTATATTCTACCAACCTAGTTTTTTTTTTCATTATCTTTATTCAAGGTTATTTCCACTGATTGAATGGTGACTTTTATTTTGACCGTCTCTCAAGATTTAAATTATTTTATAAGAAGTCATTGGATAATATTTTTATAAAAATAATATATTATTCAATTTTATTATTTTCCTTCAGAGAAAGCTCATTTTTTCCGCTCTGAAGTTTTTGGTGTAGAGGGTCTTTGACAAAATTTTTGGAAGCAATGACTAAACCCCTCCTCCCTAAGTAGCAGGAGTCTAAATTTTTTTTGGGAATATTTCTACGTAATTTTTCAAAAAAAAGCTCAACTTTGGGAAATAATGCCTCAGCCCCCTGATGTGTCAAGACGTCGAGAGCTGAAATTTGAAAAAAAAAATATTACTGTACCTTAATAATTACCCATGCGAATTTGAGCGAAATTGATGCGAAACAAATTATTTTTGAAACGGGCTCCTTTAGCTTCACCTCCCCTCTCCCCAGCAGATAGCAGGAGGGGTAGGGGCGGAGCGTTTTTACCACAAACTCGAGACATCATATTAAACATTTTAAATCAAAAATTTTTCACTTTCTCGCAAAATGTCATTTTTTGCTGAAACCCCAAGATCTGTACACGTTCAAAGTGGGGGGGGGGGGGTCGAATGAAAAATTTGCTGAGCTAGTCGGATTCGTCATCTCAAAATGTACACTGAAAATGCCGAGTTTTTTAAAATTAGAATTTTGAGTCGATCTTATTGTCGAAAACTCGTTTTTTTTTTTCATTTTAACTAAAACTGTCCAACTTTGGGAAGCGATGGCTCAGCCCACTTAGGTCGAGAGGGGCTAATTTTTTTTTTGAGGGAATACCTATACATCTACAGAACCCTTCACGTGAATTTGAGTGAAATCGGTGCAAAAGAATTTTTTATTATGAGCCCCCCCCCCCCACTTCAAAAAGCAATAGGGGCTGGGGGATTTGAAATTTTCAAGGTCAAATTTACAGTCGTTATAGCGATCGAAAAAATCTGAAAAAATTTCAGGGTAATCCCCTCAAGTACCTCTACCTATCTGCCAAGTTTGAAAAAAATCGGTTGAAAACTCGCATAGATAGAATTTTTAGCTTGAAAATCACGTAATTTGAGGCCCCCGCTCCCGGGTGATGTGATAAAAATTCATTTTTGCGCTCTAAAATCATCTTCTACATAGGCAAATCGAATGGCATAAAATTTGTCAAAGTTCCGCCAAGGGCCGAATGACCCCCAAATCACACCAGAGCCTTTTTCAAGAAAAATGCACCTAAAAACTGAAATTTCTTCATTTTTCAAACCATTATTTTCAATCCGAACGATTTCCAACTCCACACTGATTTTGAACCAACAAAGGTAAACTTTTAAATAAAATGACACATTTCGCAACCCACTTCGACATCCCGTTCAAAAAGCAAACGCTGCGCAGTGCACAACAAGCCGGCGATATTCATCTTATATCTACAGGCAAAGGAACTCGATGGAAAACGGATTAACCACCCCATTAAAATTGTTATTTCTATTTATAATAAAAAAGAAGATACCTCGCGGAATATCGAACGAAAAAGGAAAATGTTCAACAGAAGCATTTATCAAAACTCGTTTCTTCTTTTCTTTTTTTCTTTCCAAATGAATTCCATTATTAAAGGGAGGTTTTTTTTTACTCTCGGAGAAAAAAAAAAGACTTATCAAACTAAAATTTACCATATTTTTATTAAGCGGTGTAGAGTATTATGAAAATTTAGTTTTTTCCTCTCGGGCTGGCTTCTTATTTCGAGAGTTTTTTCTCCATTATTCTTGTTCAAACAGCGTTACCTTAGGAATTAATTTCATTTCCAAGGCGTGAGAAATTTATTTTAAATTTCAAAATTAAATAGCGATTGAATTAAAAACACCACCCCCGGATCGATACGGTGACGAGGGTCGATCGAGGCAAAATTTTCTACAATTTTTTCATGCAAGTTTAATATTTGTAGTTTTCCTACTGCCGCATTCGAGTAAGTTATACGTATAGGTAGGTATAAAACTCGATTAATTTATACGAACGTACGTACTTCTCAATGAGTTCGCTTTGAAGAAGTTATCTTTATGTACGAGTAATTCGATAAAACAGCAGGAAGATGAAAGTTTACGGTTTATTGTCGGTTAGTAGGTTAATTTTCACACTTTAATAACAGGGTGTTCGTAAAACGACCGTAACGTCTGGAAATATGTTATCGAGTGTACGCGCCGAATACTTCATTACAACTCGTTCAATTTACGAACACCGTTCGAATCGGGGATCACCTTTGTGACGTGGAAATTACTCGTTTCTGGCACTTTAACCGAGGGAAACTTTCAATTCGTTATATTTCGTATCAAAGAACCACTCGAATTGTGAGCTTCAATCGGTATAACAGGAAATCGCCGACATTTCGGAGGATTTTTTCAAATTCGAAAATCTACTTTGCCAAAGAAGCTTAATTTTTACCGGTCTATTTAGGGGCAAAATTCATCCTTCGAAACTTTCATCTCGACGATTAAAAAAATAATTCGTTAGAAAATTCGTTTCTTCGGGATTACAGAAGGACGACGAAAAAGAGCGAGGGAAGTGGAGGGAGCAGAGGTAGAAATTACGACCATATTTGGGATTATTCCATACCAGCTCGAACCAAAAATGAAGTCGGGTGTTATCATTTCGTTCAATTTTTTTCTCGAATTCCCCTTGATGGTCAATTGAAATAATTACGATAATTTCCCTTCTTACTGTAAAGAGGGTGGGGTGAGCCTCGTAATTTTTATGTAATAATTTTTACCGAAATTGAAATGAAGAATGGCTAAAAAAAAATTGAAAAAATCAACGTCAAATTATTTTCAGCGAGTAAATTTACCATAAAATGTATTTTTTTCACCATCATTTTGATCAAATTTTTAAAAATTGTGACCCGTGCAGGGAAAAGGTACCTAAAGTCGGAATTTTCATAAATGAGTTTTTGAGCTAAAATGATGAAGGAGATCAAGAGGAACATTTTGAGACCTTGATGAGCATCCAAGGTCCATTTTTCGCCGAGATAGAGACATTTGAAGTCAAGAAAATAAGAATTCAATAAAAACAAAATTCTGAGAAAAACGTGTTTCAAGTTTTTACTCTTGTTTCTCATGTATCAATCATCAAAAAAGCTGCCAAAACTACTTTCGGATACTGAAATTTCGCGAGGAATTCGTTTCTGACGTCAAAAATTACTTTAAGAGGAGTGAAAATTGAAACATTCACTATTATGATGCATTTAATTTTGAAAAAAGCTGCATTACAAAGAGAAATCCTTTTTTTCACACTGTATAAATTATCAAAAAAGCTCTCATAACTTCTTTTTTGTACTAAAATTACACGAGGAATTCGATTTTAATGTCGAAAATCACCTTAGGAGAATAGGAAATCGTTTACATCTATTTTCGATCATTTATATATCAATATTCTCCAACAAAGCAATATTTCAGAAATTATGTATTTCTCAGTAGGTACAGTTGAATTTGCACACACAACTCTATGGGTATTTTACTTTATTTTTCTAGTCTGGAAGAATCCCGAGGCTCCCCTTACCTTCAACAGACCGCATTTTGCAGCACATGCACATTTTTTTTAACGTTCCGACTTTAGGTACCTTCTCCTCAGTCGGTTTGAACGTCATTTAGACATGTTTGTAGTAGGTTTTCCGAAGTGAAATTTTGGTAACAGCTGCGTAAAGGTCTGAACCACTTAAAAACGCAAAACAAATTTTTTTGAAAAAATTGCCCATTTTTCGTTTTTTGACTCTATTGCAAAATTCTGTTTTCCGACTTTAGGTACCCTGTCCCTGCACGGGTCATAAATCTCTTTTAAAAAGCTCCAACCTAGACCAAATTTCCAAAAAAAGCTGAATTTTCCCAGTGTGGAGGAAACCCCAGGAAGAAATTGTTGGTTCATTGGGTTCCAAAATGTGATTTTTTTGAAGAAAACTCGATATTTTGGAGGTGGGGGTGAAACGGAATGAGCTGGGAGGTGGAAAATGCGCCCTAAAATTATTTTTTGGAGTCCCAAATAATTCTTAATGGTTAGTTTCAAAAAGTAGCTCTTAGGCCGATCTCTTTGTCAGCTTTTGCCTTAGGAAAATGACACGATTTGGCTCATGCTGTGTTGGACCGACAATATCAAATACTTCACTTTTTGAAATAACCCTACCCTGACTTCTGTTAAGGATGCTCAAAGTTGACCCCTTTTACATTTTTTCAATTTCAGCCTGAATACTCATTATTGGTTAAAAATACATTCTACGTAAACACTGGTAAGAACTAAAAGTGTTTCTCGTCCAATTCTACATTTGATGTCCCATAAGTTATTTTGTTACTTTTTTGTGTAAGTGCTATAATGGTATAAGTGCTCTTTCTGTGAACTGATGAAAAATGAATCTCAAATGAGGTTGTGGGGAAGGAGAGGATGGGAAAACAAATCTGGGTCAAAGGGGGGAGAAAATATGGAAATTTCTCAATTTTTGAGTTAAATTCGCAGATTTATTATTCACTAGTTCACAGAAAAATCAGTTATACCTACTATTATAGCACCTACCCAAAAGTAATAAAATAACTTCTGGGATACAAACTTCTAAATTTGAATTATGCCCCCCATTTTGGAGTTTTTTCAAAAACATTATTGTACTCTCGAATGCAGAATTGAACGAGGAACACTTTTAGTTCATTCCAATTTTTACCTAAACATGTAGAATGCATTTTTCAGGCTGAAATTGAAACAATTTAAAAAAGGTGGTCAACTTTGAGCATCCCTAACTGAGGTCAGGGTGAGATTATTTCAAAAAGTAAAACATCCATTTGATAGGAAATTTGACGCTGAATTTTTTTCACACTTGTTTTTTTTTATTGAGGGCTTCCCTGAGACTACAGGGAGGAAAACCCACTTTTTGGGGGTGATTTTGCCCTCTCCTGGGGTTTCCTCCACACTTGGAGGAATTTTTTGTATGTTGTTACTAACATCACTATACACTAGGGTAGATCGAAAAAAAAATTGGATTTTGACCAAATTTGGTGAGGTGGTTTACTTTGAGTGGGAGATTTCACAAAAAAATTGTGAGCTCTCGAGAGGTAAGTGGAGGAGAGCAGGAGGTGCTCAAAGTGCACCTCCTTTTGAAAAAAAACGCAGTTTTTTTGCGTTTTTTAGCCAATCAAAATTGTGTGAGAAGCCTTCGTAGGACTTAAAAGATGTGATTTGAGTTTCTACATCTCTCTAAACCATCGCCATCCTTCTCCAATCAAAACTCTGACAGATACCAGGGGGTTGAAAAGTTGCAGATTGCAATATTTCAATAATATGAAATTTTCAATAAGCTGGATTGATTTTTTTTCATCGAGTAAGTGAACAAAAAATTTTTTCAACCACTGAAAGTGAATTTTGAAAAACAAATTGAAAATTAAGAACATCAGTGCAGCCAACAGCAAATTATACAATTCCAAAATACGGAATTTATATAGACTTTAAATTGATTATTTTTTCGCCTGAAAATATTAGTTTTTTTTTTCAATCACTGAAAGTATTTTCGAAAACTTTTTTCGAAAGTTTTGTATGTCAGTGCAACCAGTTACAAATCGTGACATGTTACACTATGGTATTTACGTTGACCTCGAAGTAATTTTTTTATCGTTTGAAAAATTCAACAATAATTTTGTTTTCAATCATAAAAAAATTTAATTTTTCTTTAAAAATTGTGTACGTCAGTGCAGCCAGTTGCTAATTGAGATATTCTGATATTATGAACTCGAACGCATTATTTTTTCGTCAAGTGAATGGACCAATTTTTTCTCCCAATAAATAGAAGTATGTTTTGAATTTGAAAACATCAGAACATCACAATTAACAACTGGCTGCAGAGACGTACAAAATTTTTATTTCTGATAATTAAAAACAAAATTATTGTGAATTTTTCAAATGATAAAAAATCTATTTCGAGGTCAACGTAGATTCCACAATGTAGCATATCACGATTTGTAACTGACTGCACCAACATAAAAATTTTTTGAAATTTACTTTCAGTGATTGAAAAAAAAAATACATAATATTTTCAGGCGAAAAAATACTCAATTCAAAGTCGATATAAATTTCGTAGTTTGAAATTTTATAATTTGCTTTTGGCTGCACTGGTGTATAAAATTTTTGATTTTTTTCAAAATTCACTTTCAGTGGTCAAAAAAAATTTTGTCCATTTACTCGATGAAAAAAAAAATCATTCCAGCTTAGTGAAAATTTCATATTATTGGAATATTTCAATCTGCGTCTTTTCAACCCCCTGGTAGTGGTCTGGGTTTTGATCAGAGAAGGATGGCGATGATTTAGGGAGATGTAGAAACTCAAATCGCATCTTTTAAGTGCTACGAAGGCTTCTTACACAACTTTGATTGACTAAAAGACACAAAAAACAACGTTTTTTTCAAAAGGAGGTGCACTTTGAGCACCTCCTGCTCCCCTCCCCTTGCCCCTCGTGGGCTCAAAAATTTTTTTGTGAAGTCTCCCACTCAAAGTAAACCACCCTACCAGATTTGGTCAAAATCCAAAATTTGTTTTGTGTTTTTCGATCCACCCTGTTATACACGTATAAACCAAAATTCACCATTTTGGAAATTTTTTCAAGATTAAAGCTTATTTGACTGTACAAATAGACCATCAAGGGGAACTCTTTTTAAAAAATTGAACGAAATCGGAAGACTCGACTTCATTTTTGGTTCGAGTTGAATACCCCAGAAAGGCAACAAATAAGGACGACGGAATTGAAGAGAGCAGAGGTACAAATTACGACCATATTTGCAACAAAGCGACACGAATTCCCATTAACGAAAAATATCCGGAGACGTATACATAAAATACGACGACGAACGAACAATTTACCTTTGGAAAATAAAGCAATGAGTAAAAATAGTGTACTGCTCCGAAGGACGTAAATCATAAAAACGAAGATCGCTGTAATTTCTCTCGATTACACCGAAATCCGGCGCGACATCTTCGAAAGAATACAGCACAGAAGGTAGAAACAAAAATATCAATTCCTCGGTGCTCGACACACGACCATAACGCAGCAAGCAATACTCTCGCATCATACCACAGATACTTTTTTATTTCTTCGAGTTAGCTCACCGTTAACGAAATTATTTTAACGACGTACTAAATTATTTGGCCATTTTCTCTCAGCTCGTGAAAAAAAAGCAAAAAAAAACACCACCGAGAAAAAATACCAAGGAAAAAAACTTACCCTATATATTATTCGCACACGTAGCAGCACGGATACTCTGCTCTTCGTTATGAATAAAAAAAGCGTCAAATGAGAAAGTACAGAGTCGAGGGGGAGCGGGGAAACGGGGGAAAACCGCGAACGCGAATTAATCCTTAGTTGGGTGATTTTTACGCGGAAAATTTCTCGTGTATTGAGACGCAAAGGTGGAAAATATTGGCTGGCGGAAATTTAGCTTATCGTTACAACGCTTCCAAGTCGGTGTAGCGATCGTACACCGAGCTCTATTTTCGAAGCAATAACATCGATAAAGATATTTCCAAAGTTTTTCAAGCGACTTCGCCTCGTACCGTACAAATTTCGAAAATTCACGTAAAGATCGTACATACACATGCTCGAGTATATAAGAAGAAAAAGGTAAAGGGCGATATTCAAATTATTTATCAAGCGTGAAACAGGCGTTCATTTTCGGCGTGTAGATCTAGATAAATAATTCAGTCGTCTTTAATACCGCGTATCGTATTCCTATCAACCACGTAACCGTAATGAATGTCGAATAATAGTTATACGATACATTTAGGAAAGTCTTAGAAATGCCTTACACTATTTTTAAACCATTATCCCACCGCAACGTCTCTTTCCCCGCGAAAGCGCCCAATACTGAATTGAAACCAATCTCAGTTTTAAAGCGTAACGATGTAATTTGGTAACACTTGTGATACGATACGATCCACGAAGACGACCTGTATATTAGATACAACGTGTATGGAAAATTTTTATAAAACACATTTCGTCGAGGAATTCGTTCGATTTTGCGACTAACGCGAGAAAAAATGGGTAAAAATTCGAAGGAGGAAAATCAATCGCGTATTGTGCAAGGTTAATATAGAGCGTGGCCTTTGAAAATGAGCGATTTTGTAACTCGAGCAAAACGAATATGAAATTTCGTCTTGGCGAAGTCGACTCGATTTCATGACTCGAGGAAAATTCCAAATAAAACACAGTTTTATACTGTGTGTGCTTAAAATAGTATTGCCCCTGAAAAATGATGATTATGCAGCATGAGAAGCTTTAGCTTAAATTTTATAGTTTTTGTTCCAATTCAGGAGAAAAAAATTAATGGGTTAAAAATGCATCGTGCTGTGTGTTCGATGAAAACTAAAATGCATTTCGATCAACGAATCTGCAATTCAATCAATACAAATAACACAGGTCAACATTTTCCAGCTTTTGAAATGCTGTTTGAAGTTTGATGGATGATTTTTATAGAATTTTTCACGTTTATCAGGAAAAAAAATAGAGAAAAAATTCCATCACCCAAGGATTTTTCACAATTTGAATTTTTTTTAAATATTTTTTTTACATAGTTTGATAACTTTTGACACTGAAGTGAATTTTCTGAGCAAAGGAAGGGTTAAACAAAAAAATTAATAGAACATAGATTGCAGAGCGTAAAATTTCCTTTCTGTAGAATTCAATTAGATTTTTCTAAGGAGGCTTAGCTTTCGAGATATATTAGTTGAAAGTTCAAAATTCAACTTTTTTTTCATTGAAAATATCTCAATAACCAAGCATCTTAGGAAACAAACTAATTGGACTTTACAGAAAGAAAATTTTACACTCTACAATTTATGTTCCATTCATTAGAAACTTTATGCTTCTATAAAAAGCTCAAAAAAAGTTCAAATTTCCTCAGTGTATGCATTTTCACGCAAGGAACACGCTTTTGGGGTTAATTTTCCATTTTTCAAAATTTTGGGGCTCCAAATGGGGGGGGGTGAAGGGTCAATTTTCAAAATTTTCAAAATTTGGCTCCGTCAGTATCTCCGCATGGATGAATAATACCCATCCCCAAAATTTCAAAAATATTGACCCGACCAATTTTGCCCAACTTTTGGTAAACTAAGTACCAAAACAACCAACTTTGAACAAAAACCAAAATCCATATCTCCGCAAATATTTTATGTATCAATTTCATTTTACATTTAAAAGAAAGAACTTGAAAAATAAATAATATTGCCGTTGAAATTTTTCAAATTTAATAATTCATTTACGAAAAAAAACGATTAGAAAATTCGAAAAATTCACGGAAACTGTGCCCGAATTACTCAGAGAATATTAAGTGTAACGCAGTTCCGACGTTTTCATTTACGTTTTTGACATTTAAGGGCGGGGGGGGGGGTCACTAGCGTGACCCTAAATAAATATCACCCATTAAGCTTCAAACAGCATTACCCCTTCCCCTTCGTGACTACAAGAATTGCTGTGGGATCATTCGATTCTTCATATTTCAGTGATAAATTTTCGTAATTTCCATGATCCCGGTCCTCCCCTTACAAAAATAAAATAATTTGTGAATTGTGCTATTTTTTTTTACATTTAAAAATTTAGGAAGGAGCGAGAGACACGGATCCCTTTCATCGCTCAGGCTAAAAATATTTCGGTGTAGAACGTATCCATAAAAGAAAAAATTGGTAGAGAGGTTCGACTGATATGTACTTATCCAACAAAAAAATTCTCCATGGTATCTACGCCCAGTATAATAAAAATTTAATTAAAAAAAAAAAAAAAAAAATGTGGACGACCTTAAGTATTGGCGTACTGCTGAAAAAATTCGTCGACTGAAAACTGAACTTTCAAAATTTGAGTATTTTGATCGTACAAATGGAGTTTATTGAAGTAGTTTGAGCTGCTGAACATGAATCTGTAGCAAAATTTTTCGTATGATAATTTCGTATGCACAGAAAGTGAGATATTCAATTTTGAGCCTCGTGCTGTACTTATTTGAACTTGAAATTACAAAAATCACGAAAAAGATATGAAATTAAGCGAAAATTGGTCAAGTGGAGTATAAATACGTATTTTGGGATATAATTACGAAAACATTTTTTTCGGCCAAAAATGACCATTTTTATGAGTGAAAAACGTTGTGAAAAAATTGTTTTTCGCATTTTTCAAGATGTTTCACCACCTGAAAAATTTAGAAAAAATATCATATTGTAGGAACTAGGTACATGAAATATTTTTTTTCAGAATTGCACCTCTAAAACGTCATACAGAAAACTCAATTTGAAGTTTTCAAATGTGATTTTTGATAAGAAAAAATCATCAAATTTTTTTTTCAAACCACGCACCAACACCCCTCAGTATAGTATACAAATCACGAAAGTTTGAAAAAATTTGGTTGAAAACTCGTGGAAATATAAATTTTTTATGGAAAGGCTGAAAAAAGTAACGTTTTGATCCATAACTCGGGCTAGGAGAGAGGTAGGAGGCCAAAATTATCACCACGTGGTTTTCAGACCCTAAGAACTAAATTCCATTGGTTAGTTTCGAATTTTAGCTAGGGGCAGATTCGCCTATCTTGAGCACAGGTACCTTTTCAACAACTTCTGTCACAATGGAAGTGGGCAAAATGAAAACCGACGTGGAAGTTTTAGGCGTGAAGTTCCAAGTTCGAGATGTAAAGTTGATCTTCAAAATTTGGTCCCCTATAGATTAATCTCCAAGAGCTCTATAATACATCCATGTTAAAAAAAAAAAAAACAAAGCTTAGATTTCGAAGAAAAGAGGAAGTAACGCGAGGAGTAATTTACCTTCCAAAAAATTTTTGATCTCTTCCTCTCGTGGTTCTCAAACTAAATTGACCTACGAGTTTGTGCGGTATTATTTTTGTTAGCATGAGGGATTTTTAAATAAAATTCATACTTATAGGAAATTTAACGAAGATTCTGAAGAAGCTAATTTGAGGGTAATATTCTGCCCTCCAAGTGCTCCTAGAAAACTCCTCAACAAAAAAATAAAATTTCTAGGTAAAATTCGTTTACGTTTTTTTTTTTTTAATTGTATAGGAAATTTAATGAGGAATTTGGAGAATTGATTTACAAGGCTGTACCAGTGTATACCTTGCCTCTGGTACCCTAAAAATGGCTCCAAATGGGAAATGAAAAAATTTCACATTTTTCAACCTTGGGGCCCTTTTTTACGACATTTAGGGACGTGAGACGATCTTCAAATCATGAAATTCTCTACTTCAACTCAAACTTTGAATTTGATCTAACACATGATTGTCTCTATTCAAAATTGTATTTTCTTATTTTAGTCATTTTCCCACGATTTTCAGATCATTTTTTTCAAGTTTTCCGTACCGCAATTACCGGGATCAAACCCCTGAAAAAATAAAGGAGGAGAGATAACATTTTTCCTGCTTCAAAATGTGAATTCGAACCTTCTGATAGAGAGACGGGGGAAAGAAGGGAAGGAGGATTTGTACAATTATTATCTATGAATAAAAAAATTTGTTTCGCACTACTCAAACGAAATCAATATTCACAGAGGGCAAAATTTTTGCATGAAAATTACACGTAGTTTCCCTCAAAAGGAAATTTTTTAAATCCCGAATAATGTTTTTTTTTTTTAATTTTCCGAAACTTGAAATAGATTCAATCTTTTTCAAAATTTCCAACCAGGGGACTCTTACAAACCGCTTTCTCCGATCAAGCTAAAATTTGGCTCACTGAAAGAAAACATCAGTCACATCTCAGAAACAAATTTCAAACTGCTGAAATTAATTACAACGATTTTTGAAGCAATTTCAATGCTCTGGAGAAAAGTCAGTCTTTGCTGGAAGCTCCAGATCGACTCAAAAATTATCACAGTCGATTTGAGATAATTTTTAAATATTCACTTCATTATTCACTATTATCACGAAAAAATTATTTATTAATGGGCCATTTCAATTATTTCTTCAAAAGTTTCACCTCCCCCCCCCCAAAAAAAAATAATAAACTTTGGCAAACACAAAATTTGGTTTTGAGATGTGAGTGACACTCTCTTTCAATGAGCCCAACTTCGATTCGATCTGCATGGGCGGAATGTAGAAGCCTCCTTATAAGAAAATGAAGAAAAAAATGTAAGAAAATCAAGAAAAGTCAACAGATGACTTTTTAAAATTTCAGAATAGTATTTACACCTTTTTTTCAATTTTTTTCACCGATGGTATCCAAATTATTATAATGAATTTTAAAATTATAGCAATCTAATTAAATTGTTCGGTCAACTTTTCTATAGTTTGCAAATTTTTTAAAACATAAAAATTTATTTTAAAAATGGTTCTAAAAATTTCACTCTAAAAATCGGTCCAAGAAAAAGTCAACTTTTCAAAATTACTTGACAATTACAACAAATGAATTTGGCATTTTTGTATCCTCAAAAATTTTACCACCTCAGGTCGACAATAAAATATTTAATCAATCATCATTTTTAGAAAGAATTTTTTGAGGCTTTTTTGCACTTGATTTTTTTTGAAAAACTTCTCAACCCAACATTTCAGTCCTGAAAGAAAGGCAAAATCCTCATCTCTCATCATCCACTCCCCCCGCCTCTTAAATATATTTCAAATTTCGCGAAGGCTAAGAATCTGAACATTTCGTGATTTTTAGAAACAAAATACTCCATTTTTCATTATTCAAGTTTTCAAAAAATTCCATAACTTGAAAGCAAAAATTTCCGGGTTTTTCGCTTTTTCCAAATTTACTACGTTTTCCAGAAAGTGGCAATTATGTCCCAGAAAACTAATTAATAAATAGAATCAATCAACGATATTTTCCGAGCTCTTGATTACATTAGTAATGAACTGAAATCATCTGGCATTCCAATTTTCAAAAGAAAAATGTATCATTCAATAATTTAGAGTAATTTTTGGGGCAAATTCAAATACATCGAGAAAAAATTCTACGCAAATAATTTCAGGCTCAAAAACCCTCTAAAACGATCCAACTTCGACATCCACTTCAATTTCACAGAACCCTTTATTTCAACCACCAGCACCTCGCAAAAAATCACAAAATGCAAACTCCCTTCCAAAGAACCACACTACCTCGATTGAACCTTCTCCAAACCTGGTCTAACCGCACCCGGAAGTGTAAAAAATCGAACATCTGCACGTGGGGCTGGCACCGGGCTAAATTTTGGCACCTTTCGATGCAACGAGACATCTCGAACGGTAAAGAATAGGCAACTTATCGCGTTAGAATGCATGAAAAGTACGCACTACAAAAGGCTCGAGGAAACCGATAGCGTCTTGATTTTGACACATAGGCAATTTATACGTCGCAAACGCGAGAAAAATTGCCTACCGGGTACTCCGCCGGCGCTTCTGTGCGACTTTCTCACTCGTTCGTGTGATTTTCCACCCAAATAGCGAACTTATTGTACTCCGATTCGACATCCTGCGTACTCAACTCCAGCTAAGTAATCGAAAGCTGGAAAAAGCTACTTATACTACGTAACTTCCGATATTATACGTCGAATATCGAAAGAGCTCGATTAACCATAATAAGGTACCGATATCGAAACCGACGACACGATTCGTGATGAAGCTCTCGCAAAATAGCCAAATACAGGGTGTTCCATGAATCGTCTGCCAAACATATTTTTTTGGATATAACCGGGTACCACTAAAAAAAAAACTTGAGATGAAGATGTTGCCTAACTTGAGGATTTCAGGGGCAAATGCTACTTCTAAAAAAATTACGCCAAAAAATTTTTTAACCGTGGGAATGGATAGTACTTTCAAAACTGAACAAATTTTCACTATATGGCTTGTTGCCTAACTTAAAAATTGAAGGGGCTACAAAAAAATTTTTCAAATTTTTTTTTCTGATATACTAATTAAGGGAATGGATAGTACGTTGAAAACAGAAAAAATTTTGTTCTGTACACTTTTTGCCTAACATCAAAAATGAAGGGACCAAGGGTCATTTAAAATTGGGAAAATTCGAAAAAATTTTGAAGCCCACGTATTTTGCGCGAACCGTAGCCCCTTCATTTTCGACGTTAGGCATAAAGTGCATAGAACAAAATTTCTTCAGTTTTCAACGTACTATCCATTCCCTTGATTAGTTGATTTTTTAAAAATTGTTTTTGAAAAAAAATTTTGTAGCCCCTTCAATTTTTTAGTTAGGCAAAAAGTCATATAGTGAAAATTTGTTCAGTTTTCAAAATACTATCCATTCCCATGGTCAAAAATTTTTTTGACGTGATTTTTTTAGAAGCAGCATTTGTCCCTTAAATTCTTAAGATAGGCAACATGTTCATCTCAAGTTTTTTTTTAGTGGTACCCGGTTATATCCAAAAAAATATGTTTGGCAGACGATTCATGGAACACCCTGTATGAAGGGACGAGGAAGACGGATCCACATTTTCTATTATGGTTTTATAATACGATCGAGTACGTGTGGACGATGAAGGTGAAAAGAGCAGAAATATTCAAAAACAGAGCCCATTTCAACGCATACTACAATATTCCTATTTAATACAAGCGAGGATTTTCGTTCAAAGCCTTTGAGTCGCTGGCACAAGAATATTCTACGAATGCAACTCGTCGCATTCTCCTCTCGCATCGTCCTCGATATCTATTATAACCATTTTTCGCCAGTATGTTTAAACCATTTTCAAGCCGGTTAACTGCCTTTCTACCGCAATTCAAAGGCTTGAAAAAGCTTCTAAGAGGTTAATTAGCAAGAAATATGTTAACGTTTCCGAATCATCGCGTTTGTACCGAGCTCGCCGCACATTTCAAAGCTTCGCGGAGCACACGAGCCGGAAAAAAAATCACGTAACAAGTAGAAATACTGTTCTGAGAGTCGGATAAGAGATTTTTTTCAAGCGACCGATTTTTTTCTCCCCAGGCAGATACACGCGTATGATTTGTATCTTTGATGTCGATTCGTTAATTAAGATGTGCACGTGTGAGAGGAATTGTGTGCTTTGGAGCATGTGGAATTTTTTTTCCAGCGATATTGAAAAGGGCAGGAGAGCTCAAAGGTTAAATGGACGTAATGATAGAAACTAAAAATCGTACTTGAAACTGTAAATACAGCAAGCTCGAGAAAATTCTCATATTTTTCACCGGCGATTTTTTTAATCTACAGAATAATTTAAAAATGTAAAAAATCAAGATAAAAAATAGAAAATTTTGTGAAAATTGATAGAATAAAAAAAGTTGGAAAATCGAAGGAGGATATGAAAAATTGAAAAAAAAACTGAAACCAACAATCGCACAAAATTAGAAAAAAAATCACCATAAAAAACATAAAAAATAAATTTTAAAAAATAAATAATAAAAATAATAAAAAGCATTCTGCGTTGAAAAAAAAATCGACTATCGACGAATAAACTGGCAATCTACGACAACTACAAGTGGAAAAAATACGAACCAGGTGAAAAAAATTGAACGAAAATTTATCTACAAAAAATTAAAATGCAGCGAGAAGGAGAAAAACACATTGAAAAATTGATCTACGTAATTTTTGAAAACACGTGATTTTAATATTGACATTACCTGAATTCTTAGAATACGTAACGAAACTACAGAGCAGCAAGAACGAAATGCAGCGGGCGTCCATTTGGTACCGAACATGCCGACTGATAGCGAACTGGGATACGTTTAGCGATCGCGAAAGAAAACGAGTCGTGCCGCGTATAAACATTTTATAAACATGCGCCTTCGATAAACCATACCACAACTCATCTAACACGCGCCCCCTTAATAAACTTTGATTGCCTTCGTTGTTATATTTTAAATTACGACCCGTCCCCTCTCACCTTTAATATTTTAACCCTTGCATCCTGCAAAGTATATTTTATCAACAGTTAATCAAAAACGGGGAGTCTGTTATTTTCGGTTAATTTTATACCCGACGTCGTCCCGATGCGATACGAAACCAAGTATGGAGAAAAACTTCGTGTAAGGGAGAATGAGATTTTTTCCAAGTATCCGCGATAGTGTTTCCGTGTATGTAGGACGAAGCTTGGTAAGTGTTTTGAAAGTTGTTTGAGAAGAGAGCTTGATCGAGGGGAGATTGGAAAAATCTTATGGAATTTTAGTGCAGTGAAAGATCGTGTCGAGAATTTTTTTGGATTTCAGTCAGACGAGGTGAAGTTCTTCGACTTATTTAATGGCTAAAATCGTCGAGTTGATTCGAATTTCTATTATTTTTTTGATACCTACTTACAAAATTGAAGAGTATTCTTTCAAAAATTAAATTTTCCAAAAAAATCAAAAAAACTACTTTATCTCTGATTAAGAAAAACGTAGTTGAATTTTTTCAACTTTTTGGGCGGAGACTGTTACTGATCAAAATGGGAGGTGCCTCTTGATATCAAGAGTACCTAAAAAAGCTGATCAAAAATTTTGTATTCAAAAAAATATCAATTTCTGGCTAATTTCGAGTCGTAAAACGATTTTTTTCAAGTACCTGGCAATTTTTTTTCTCGTGAAGATTTTCTCGATCTTGAACAGTCACTTGACACCTGAACCTTTCTTTTATCGACTTCTTACCTGGAATTGGCCGATAACTGATTTAATTTATTTTTTAATGACCTTGACGAACCTCTGAAGAAAGTCAGTCTTTGCTGGAAGCTCCAGATCGACTCAAAAATTATCACAGTCGATTTGGGATAATTTTTAAATCTTCACTTCATTATTCACTATTATCACGAAAAAATAATTTAATAATAGGCCATTACAATTATTTCTTCAAAAATCCCCCTCCCCTCAAAAAAGAATAAACTTTGGCAACACAAAATTTGGTTTTGAGAAAAACAATTTTTTACGATTCCTCTAGTTTTGCATATTACTTATTTTCAGTTTTCCTGACTTTTTAGTGTGCTAAGATGCTCATAATTGAAAAAAAACACTGATATTTTTAGGAAATTTTTCGAGTTTTTGAGCATCAAATTATATAATTTGATGCTCAAAAACGTTCTTTAGAAGAATTTTCAAAAAAGTTGAATTCAGTTTCACGTATTCGAGATTTAATAACAAAAATTACAATTGAAAAGGGGTGTCTCAGTTTAGTTGTGTGTGTGTTTTTTTTTTAAGTGAAGACAGACTTTGATTTAACGAAACAATTTTGAAAAATATTCATCAGTAAAAAATTTAATCTCAAGTCATGATTTATTTATTTCAATTCTTCATCTTGTTTGTTAACTCCCCCCTCCCTCCCCCAGACCTTCATTTAACTGATCTCAATCAATCGCTGTTGAAGGAATTTAAAGAAACCAATGAAGATCGAATATAATTATGAATCAGTGAATTCCACTGATGGAATGAGGCAATTTTGGTCGACCAAATTCATTGGTGATTTTTCACTGATTGGATCAGTCATTTTAAACTAAAATCTGAGTGATGAAGTTGAGCAACAAGTCAACCAGAATTTACTGATTTGATTATAGAAAAATCGCCAATTAAATCAGTCGACTGAAATCAGTGCTGCCCGGTGTGGTGATTTGTCAGCAACAATGGTGATTTTGCCTGTTTTCATTTTCACGGTGGTAAATGGTTGGTGATTTTCAAAAAATTGGTGAATTTGGTGAATTTTCGCTCTAATTTCCATTCAAAATACCAAATTTCATAATTTCTCATCAAAAACAGTTTGAAAAATTGAAAATTGATTAAAATTGTTCACCAAAGATTTTTTGCTTTAATTTGAAAGCCAACAAAAACACTGAAATTCTAGCAGTGTCGTATGCATGTGAATTACTCGATAAAAATTCAGTAAATAATTCAACTCCAAACGCTGCTAAAAATGCTAAAATAAACAATTTCTACAAAGTAGTCGTCTTCTCCGTAATTTTTTCTGATAACAATCTGGGAAATTCAGAAAAAACTCAGGAAAGTCTAGACTTTTTTCATTCCAAAGTCAATTTTTTTTTAAATCTCAACATTTTCCCTGAAAAATATTTTTTGGATTATATTGCTTGAAAAATGTGTTTTTCAACCTTTGGAAATTCAATTTTTCAACAATTTGTCACGCATAGCGCAGGTTGCTCGGATATTTTCAATATAAAATACAATATAAGAATTTTCAGATGTATTTTAAAAATTTAAAATTAAAAAAAACAAAGGTTTAATTAATTTTTCGAATGGTGAGGAGGGGGGACATTCTATGGTTACACCGTTTCAGACTCATAATTGAATTTTTTTTAAAAATTGGCGATTTTGGTGATTTTTCAGGATTTTGAGGAAATAATTGTAGGGATTTTGTCATTTTCCATCTGGCAGCACTAATAAAAATTGCTTCAATCAATCAGTGCAATTCACATGTGTAGGTACTAGGGTGGTCCTTATTTTCAAGTTTGAGAAATTTTGCGTACCCCTCCCTCAAAGTTGTTCCTTTTTATGAGAAAATAATTCCCTATTTTTTTATTTTTCATTTTTTTGAAATTAACACGTGCCTGTAAGCCCCTCAATGTCCCTCATTATTCAAAATATGAAAAATACCAATTTATATCAAAAATTTTTAAAATTTTAATTTTTGTGGCCAAACTCCTCCAAGTAACACATTATTCATGAAAAGGAAAAAGTATTTGCAGTTGTGGTAAAACCGTGGATAAAATTTATCTACATATTTCACCACAAGGGAAAAGTGTTTCCAGTGGTGGTAAAAACGTGGGTAAAATTTATCCACATATTTCACCACATGGAAAATGTGTTTAAAGTGGAGGTAACACCGTGGATAAAAATTATCCACATATATCACCACATGAAAAAAATCATTTCAGAGAAGGATGAAAACGTGGATAAAATATATCCACATATTTCACCACTAGGAAAAAGTGTTTCCAGTTGTGGTAAAAATGTGGATAAAATTTATCCACATATTTCACCACATGGAAAATGTGCTTCCAGTGGTGGTCAAAACGTGCGTAAAATTTATCCGCATATTTCACCACATGGAAAATGTGTTTCCAGTTGTGGTAAAACGGTGGATAAAATTTATCCGCATATTTCACCACCTGGAAAAAGTGTTTAAAGTGGAGGTAACACCGTGGATAAAATTTATCCACATATTTCATCACAAGTAAAAAGTGTTTCCAGTGGTGGTAAAAACGTGGATAAGAATTATCCACAAATTTCACCACATGGAAAAAGTGTTTCCAGTGGTGGTAAAAACGTGGATAAGAATTATCCACATATTTCACCTCATAGAAAAAATGTTTCCAGTTGTGGTAAATCCATGGATGAAAAATTAAACACATGTTTCACCGCATGGAAAGAGTGTTTCCAGTTGTGGTAAAAATGTGGATAAAATTTATCCACATATTTCACCACTTGGAATATGTGCTTCCAGTGGTGGTAAAAACGTGGGTAAAATTTATCCGCATATTTCACCACATGGAAAATGTGTTTCCAGTTGTGGTAAAACAGTGGATAAAATTTATCCTCATATTTCACCACCTGGAAAAAGTGTTTGAAGTGGAGGTAACACCGTGGATAAAATTTATCCACATATTTCATCACAAGTAAAAAGTGTTTCCAGTGGTGGTAAAAACGTGGATAAGAATTATCCACAAATTTCACCACATGGAAAAAGTGTTTCCAGTGGTGGTAAAAACGTGGATAAGAATTATCCACATATTTCACCACAAGGACAAAGTGTTTCCAGTGGTGGTAAAAACGCGGATAAGAATTATCCACATATTTCACCACATAAAAAAAAAACATTTCAGAGAAGGGTGAAAACGTGGATAAAATTTCTCCACATATTTCACCACAAGGGAATAGTGTTTCCAGTTGTGGTAAAACCGTGGATACAATTTACCCACATATTTCACCGCAAAGAAGAAGTGTTTCCAGTGGTGGTAAAACCATGGATAAAATTTATCCACATATTTCACCACATTGAAAATGTGTTTCCAGTAGTGGTAAAAACGTGGATAAGAATTATCCACATGTTTCACCGCATGGAAAGAGTGTTTCCAGTTGTGGTAAAAATGTGGATAAAATTTATCCACATATTTCACCACATGGAATATGTGCTTCCAGTGGTGGTAAAAACGTGGGTAAAATTTATCCGCATATTTCACCACATGGAAAATGTGTTTCCAGTAGTGGTAAAACGGTGGGTAAAATTTATCCGCATATTTCACCACATGGAAAATGTGTTTCCAGTTGTGGTAAAACGGTGGATAAAATTTATCCGCATATTTCACCACCTGGAAAAAGTGTTTAAAGTGGAGGTAACACCGTGGATAAAATTTATCCACATATTTCACCACAAGGAAAAAGTGTTTCCAGTGGTGGTAAAAACGCGGATAAGAATTATCCACAAATTTCACCACATGGAAAAAGTGTTTCCAGTGGTGGTAAAAACGTGGATAAGAATTAAACACATGTTTCTCCGCATGGAAAGAGTGTTTCCAGTTGTGGTAAAAATGTGGATAAAATTTATCCACATATTTCACCACATGGAATATGTGCTTCCAGTGGTGGTAAAAACGTGGGTAAAATATATCCGCATATTTCACCACATGGAATATGTGCTTCCAGTGGTAGTAAAAACGTGGGTAAAATTTATCCGCATATTTCACCACATGGAAAAAGTGTTTCCAGTTGTGGTAAAACGGTAGATAAAATTTATCCGCATATTTCACCACCTGGAAAAAGTGTTTAAAGTGGAGGTAACACCGTGGATAAAATTTATTCACATATTTCATCACAACTAAAAAGTGTTTCCAGTGGTGGTAAAAACGTGGATAAGAATTATCCACATATTTCACCAAAAGGACAAAGTATTTCCAGTGGTGGTAAAAGCGCGGATAAGAATTATCCACATATTTCACCACATAAAAAAATCATTTCAGAGAAGGGTGAAAACGTGGATAAAATTTCTCCACATATTTCACCACAAGGGAATAGTGTTTCCAGTTGTGGAAAAACCGTGGATACAATTTACCCACATATTTCACCACAAAGAAGAAGTGTTTCCAGTGGTGGTAAAACCATGGATAAAATTTATCCACATATTTCACCACATTGAAAATGTGTTTCCAGTGGTGGTAAAAACGTGGATAAGAATTATCCACATATATCACCACATAAAAAAAAATCATTTCAGAGAAGGATGAATACGTGGATAAAATATATCCACATATTTCACCACAAGGAAAAAGGGTATTCGGTGTCCGTAAAAACGTGGATAAAATTTATCCACATATTTCACCACATGGGAAACGTGTTTCCAGTGGTGGTAAAAACGTGGATAAAATTTATCTACATCTTTCACCTCATAGAAAAAGTGTTTCCAGTTGTGGTAAATCCATGGATGAAAAATTAAACACATATTTCACCGCATGGAGAAAGTGTTTCCAGTGGTGGTAAAAACGTGGATAAGAATTATCCACATATTTCACCACAAGGACAAAGTATTTCCAGTGGTGGTAAAAGCGCGGATAAGAATTATCCACATATTTCACCACATAAAAAAATCATTTCAGAGAAGGGTGAAAACGTGGATAAAATTTCTCCACATATTTCACCACAAGGGAATAGTGTTTCCAGTTGTGGAAAAACCGTGGATACAATTTACCCACATATTTCACCACAAAGAAGAAGTGTTTCCAGTGGTGGTAAAACCATGGATAAAATTTATCCACATATTTCACCACATTGAAAATGTGTTTCCAGTGGTGGTTAAAACGTGGATAAGAATTATCCACATATATCACCGCATAAAAAAAATCATTTCAGAGAAGGATGAATACGTGGATAAAATATATCCACATATTTCACCACAAGGAAAAAGTGTTTTCAGTGTCCGTAAAAACGTGGATAAAATTTATCCACATATTTCACCACATCAGTGTTGCCAGATTTTTTTACGATCAAATCGCCGAATTGTGAATTCGAAGTCGCCAGAAGTCGCCCAATGTTTCTAATCGCCCAAAAATCGCCTAAAATGCACATCACGCCACAGAGAAGAGGGGATGAAAGGGATTTTTCTTTCGTACTTTCGCCTTAAATATCTCTTATAATTGTGATTGTGTTTATGCCCGAGCGAAGCGAGGGCAAAGTTTTAGAAAAATTGGATTTTTTATGTCCTAAAAATGAATTTTTTTCATGTTTTAATAAAAAATACGCAAAAATCTGAAATCGCCCAATTGGCGACTAGTCGCCAAAGGTCATTTTTGGTCGCCGATCGGCCTTCTCAAATCGCCCAATTGGCGATAAATCGCCCAATCTGGACGCACTGCACCACATGGGAAACGTGTTTCCAGTGGTGGTAAAAACGTGGATAAAATTTATCTACATCTTTCACCTCATAGAAAAAATGTTTCCAGTTGTGGTAAATCCATGGATGAAAAATTAAACACATGTTTCACCGCATGGAAAGAGTGTTTCCAGTTGTGGTAAAAATGTGGATAAAATTTATCCACATATTTCACCACATGGAATATGTGCTTCCAGTGGTAGTAAAAACGTGGGTAAAATTTATCCGCATATTTCACCACATGGAAAAAGTGTTTCCAGTTGTGGTAAAACGGTAGATAAAATTTATCCGCATATTTCACCACCTGGAAAAGTGTTTAAAGTGGAGTAACCACCGTGGATAAAATTATTCACATATTTCATCACAACTAAAAAAGTGTTTCCAGTGGTGGTAAAAACCGTGGATAAGAATTATCCACATATTTCACCACAAGGACAAAGTGTTTCCAGTGGTGGTAAAAGCGCGGATAAGAATTATCCACATATTTCACCACATAAAAAAATCATTTCAGAGAAGGGTGAAAACGTGGATAAAATTCTCCACATATTTCACCACAAGGGAATAGTGTTTCCAGTTGTGGTAAAACCGTGGATACAATTTACCCACATATTTCACCGCAAAGAAGAAGTGTTTCCAGTGGTGGTAAAACCATGGATAAAATTTATCCACATATTTCACCACATTGAAAATGTGTTTCCAGTGGTGGTAAAAACGTGGATAAGAATTATCCACATATATCACCACATAAAAAAAATCATTTCAGAGAAGGATGAATACGTGGATAAAATATATCCACATATTTCAACCACAAGGAAAAAGGGTATTCGGTGTCCGTAAAAACGTGGATAAAATTTATCCACATATTTCACCACATGGGAAACGTGTTTCCAGTGGTGGTAAAAAAACGTGGATAAAATTTATCTACATCTTTCACCTCATAGAAAAGTGTTTCCAGTTGTGGTAAATCCATGGATGAAAAATTAAACACATATTTCACCGCATGGAGAAAGTGTTTCCAGTGGTGGTAAAAACGTGGATAAGAATTATCCACATATTTCACCACAAGGACAAAGTGTTTCCAGTGGTGGTAAAAACGCGGATAAGAATTATCCACATATTTCACCACATAAAAAAAAACATTTCAGAGAAGGGTGAAAACGTGGATAAAATTTCTCCACATATTTCACCACAAGGGAATAGTGTTTCCAGTTGTGGTAAAACCGTGGATACAATTTACCCACATATTTCACCGCAAAGAAGAAGTGTTTCCAGTGGTGGTAAAACCATGGATAAAATTTATTCACATATTTCACCACATTGAAAATGTGTTTCCAGTGGTGGTTAAAACGTGGATAAGAATTATCCACATATATCACCGCATAAAAAAAATCATTTCAGAGAAGGATGAATACGTGGATAAAATATATCCACATATTTCACCACAAGGAAAAAGTGTTTTCAGTGTCCGTAAAAACGTGGATAAAATTTATCCACATATTTCACCACATGGGAAACGTGTTTCCAGTGGTGGTAAAAACGTGGATAAAATTTATCTACATCTTTCACCTCATAGAAAAAATGTTTCCAGTTGTGGTAAATCCATGGATGAAAAATTAAACACATGTTTCACCGCATGGAAAGAGTGTTTCCAGTTGTGGTAAAAATGTGGATAAAATTTATCCACATATTTCACCACATGGAATATGTGCTTCCAGTGGTAGTAAAAACGTGGGTAAAATTTATCCGCATATTTCACCACATGGAAAAAGTGTTTCCAGTTGTGGTAAAACGGTAGATAAAATTTATCCGCATATTTCACCACCTGGAAAAAGTGTTTAAAGTGGAGGTAACACCGTGGATAAAATTTATTCACATATTTCATCACAAGTAAAAAGTGTTTCCAGTGGTGGTAAAAACGTGGATAAGAATTATCCACATATTTCACCAAAAGGACAAAGTATTTCCAGTGGTGGTAAAAACGCGGATAAGAATTATCCACATATTTCACCACATAAAAAAAATCATTTCAGAGAAGGGTGAAAACGTGGATAAAATTTCTCCACATATTTCACCACAAGGGAATAGTGTTTCCAGTTGTGGAAAAACCGTGGATACAATTTACCCACATATTTCATCACAAAGAAGAAGTGTTTCCAGTGGTGGTAAAACCATGGATAAAATTTATCCACATATTTCACCACATAGAAAAAGTGTTTCCAGTTGTGGTAAATCCATGGATGAAAAATTAAACACATATTTCACCGCATGGAAAAAGTGTTTCCAGTGTTGGTAAAAACGTGGGTAAAATTTATCCACATATTTCACATTATGCCCAAAAAGATGGTTAGAGGTTTGGCTCCCTTGCTAAAAAAATTAGTAAACAGACGTTTTGTAGGTATTGTGGCGCAGATTGAAAAGCTACTGAACTAATTTTACTCAAAAATTAAAATCTGAGGAGGGAGCAGCAAAAACCCATTTTGGGGGGCTTTGATCCACCGTAGGGGGATAGAAACAGGTTTGGGATGGTTGGGTGATTATATTGTGCCCAGGACTTGGTCTTAGACCATTTTCAGCAAAAAAGGCATGTAATGTCATTTTTCGCCGGGTTACGTCCTCCTATCGATTGTTTAGCTCGTTTGAATACCATACCGGTACCACTTATTTGTAAGGGAAGGGGATCAATAATTTTCTAAAACCAATTTTCATGAAAAGGTACGTAGTTAAAATGAGTTTGGCACAAAAATTTAAAATTTTAGTAATTTCGCTGTATTTTTCAATTTTTTTAAATTTTGGAATTTTGGGGGGCTTACAGGCACGTGTTAATATTAACTTTGGGAGCCAAAAATTTCAAGGAATTATTTTCTCATAAAAAGGAACAACTTTGAGGGGGGGTAGGAGAAAAATTCGAAAAAAAATTTTTCATCAAGTATAAATAAGGACCACCCTAGTAGGTACTCATGGTGTCTACTGGATCTAAAAAACGAAAATTTGTGCTATTTTTTGGATTTTTCTTGCCATTTACGTACAATTTTTCCAGCTTCGAATCGGCCCCAAAAAACTCCTATTTTTATCAAACCATTAAAAAATTCAAGAAAAGAGGAAATTTTTGGAAATTTTTGCTTTTTGCAGTAAAATCATTAAAACGCCCAATTCTTGCTATTTTCTGGGTTTTCTTGTTTTTATTGTCATTTCAAAATGGTGAATGAATCGGTTTGTTTTTCAAAATAGGTACTTGAATTTTTAGGTAAAATTTTTAGGTTTTAAAAGGACTTGGAAATTCAAGTCCTAAAATAATCTGACTTTTCATGATTCAACGTTCGTACTTGATCCATGCATAGCAATTTTCAAAAATATTAAAAGAAGGTCTGATGCTCAGAAAATCCTCTGTTTTCACTTGCTGTAATTGGTTTTTTGTTGAAAACATTTTTCAAAACAATACGAAAGAAACTATCAACTAAAACTGATAAAAATCATAAGTTTTCAATAAAAATTTTCAAAAAGCCGCTGCTGCAGTTCTGGGTAAGAAAAATTGAATTTTCTGGCCTCTAACAAAGTCAATGACTTAGAAATTATACCGCGAAACAATTTTAGTTTTTTCTTTAGTCTTGAGAAACCAGGACAACAAAAACCAGATGTCAACATTTTTACGAATTTTTGTCGATTTCTATCATTCTGGTTTGTCAGGATACTTAAGAATAAAAACTATAAATTTCAAAATTCAACTCCAAAATAACAAAGTGGAAAAATCAACATAATACTTGTTCAGTAGTTCAAATCACATTTCTCTCTCTAAATCTGAATCAGTCAAATTTGATAAAATTCTGATTTTTTGAACCTGTAAAATAAATTTCACCAAATTTCAGTGATTTTTCTCTCACTGATTATTCAGTCAAAAATTACACTGATTTCTTTTAACAAATTGGAAGTTGACCGAGAAATCAGTAATTTTTGACTGAAAGGTTAGAAGTTATCTCACTGATTCAAAAAGAGAGAATTTCACAGAATTTGGCTGATTCAGATTTAGATACTTAAACATCATTTGAGCAATCATTTTGTGAGCAATCATTTTGCTCAAAGTCTAAAAATTCATTTCTTTCACTTAACATTTTTGAAAATTTTGATATTTTTATGTAGAAAAAAAATGAAAAAAAATGAAAGCAGAATTTGGGTTTAGAAAATCAGAACACCTCCATAAACGTTTTTTTTTCGCGTTTTCGCGATCATTCTGATCAAATTCTTCAAATTCAATTTTCTGTAGATGTTTTTCAATTAGTCACAGAAAATCATCAGTGAAAATAAGAAATCCAACCATTTAAGAACAATTTTCTTTAGTGTTCTTGAACTATTTTCCCATTTTATTATATATTTTTTATTCTTTTACATTATTTGGTCGTTCGCGAATGACTTTTTCAGACGATTCAATCATTTATGAATAATTTGAAAAAAATCTTCAAAATTTAATAAACAATTCATTTTTTTGACATTTCATCGAACATTTTTTAAACTCACAAAATTCTGCGAAAAATCAATGATCAAAACAAATTCACCAGAAAAAATACAGATTTGAGGATCTCCTTAACTAGGCCCCTTCCCCTTCACCTATTGCCAATTACCCTCCAATATCATACTTCCGCAACCGAATATTTCACTCACGAAGATGCATCGTCCCGTCAAAAAATCTCATTACATCACGTAAAAAGAGACACGACAGTTCCCTCTTTTCCTCTTCGCCCTTCACCAGCATCGGCACAAGCAAAAGAGGTTCAGCATAAAACGCCGTAGCCGCGTCGGCAATGCAGCAAGCAAGGCACACGGCTCGGCGGCGAAAAAGTTTTTTCACTTTTTTACACGCTGCCTGTTTCGCGATAAATCAAAAGGAATTCGCTTACTTTGGCGAAGTTACACGATACTAAAAACGTGTACCGAGCCTATGAAAAGGAGTGAATGAGCGAGAGAAACTTGTGTAGTAGTATTTTTTACCCGCCAACTCCACCCACACAGCTCCCTTTTGCGTTCAAACTACGTATTTCTCATCCCTCGACGGGAGAAAAATTTTAATTTGCTCTTTGCCGATGGCTTAATACGTGTAATGGAATTTTGATAGTACTACAGAGCTACTCTGCTCTTTGAACTGCTGAAAACTACACCGAAAGTATAACAAATTGCATATAAAAAGATCGTGTCGCCGAGTGCGAAGGTTAAAATCAACCGAGATGTATGATTATAATATTTTCTACAGGTAGGTGAGTAAATAATTTTGGAAAAAATTTATTTTTGATTTCAGACTATAAATATAAGGAAGTCTCGAACTGATTTCAATTTTTTACTTTTTTTTATGAGTTTTCTCTCACCCCTTTTTGTTATTCCTTTTCGTGTTCTTTTGGTCGCATATTATACTTGCGTCAGTTCATCGCAGGAAATAGGTACGTCAAACGTGCCAGTAGACGATTTACCTTATCATAATTTAGCCAACGAACACGACAAATTGCGAGGAAAAAAGATACCCTTATAGTGTCAAACTATCTCTTGTTCCGTCTTCGTGAAAATATAGGTACAGCACGAATATTATTTTCGTACTTTTCCAACCGAGTCGTCATCTCTTTAAAAGCGTCTAGTCCGAAATATCGGGAAAGAAATATGGTTTCAATTTACCTGAAACGTCACGATGCAAATTCTTATAAGTCGAGAAGCAACAAATGTCATGTTCTTCGAATCGTCAGCTCCGAAGTGTACGTCTGGTTCATCTTCGTGGTCATTTTGAATCTGAAAAAAAAAAACAAGTGAATGAGTATGTAGTACTCTACGTGAAGAAATGAAGGTATTTTGAAAGAAAAGTACATTTAATAATTTATCTCAATAATACGTATGAAAAATTCATGACTCGGAGTTACATATAAATAACGAGTAATGAATGAAGGGAGCTCCTCAGCTGCAGAAGATGAATTAGGTTCGTTTGAATATTGATCAAGAAAAGTTACCAGTTGAAAAATTATAATTCAGTCATTTCAAATCAAAAATTCTTCAAACAAATCGTTCACAAAGATGGAATATTTTAGCTGCCACAGAGTAGATGTTTTACTAAAAAAATAATTTTTCGAACGAATTATTCGCAAAAGAAAACTACACAGATTGAACAATCATTAGAAACGATTTTTATGACAAAAAATTAATTTCGAAGTCATCTTTTTATCAGAAAGTGACTAAAAAGCGATCTCAAAAGTATAAATTTCCATTTCTAAACGTTTTTATTGAAAATAAACAACATTTCTTTCCCCTCCACCGACTGTAAAAATACTCCTTTTAAAGTAGAACTTATAAAATTTCAGTTTTGAAAGTTATTTTTGAGGGTTTTTTTTCGTTTCAATGTGATAATTTTTAACAACTCTGCTTTTACAATTTAAAAATGACCTTCGGTAAAAAAAAAGAAGTGTTTTCGAACTTTTAAACTTTTCAGCGATATAATTTCACTTATTTTCTTTACTAAAGTGATTTAATCATTTTGAATATTTGAAATACCTACCTAAATTGAAAAATTCGATTTTGTACTGTTTATTAAGCATAAAAACAAAAAAATGGAAAAACGAAAAAACGAAACAAAAAACGAAATAAAAAGAAATTTTCTTGGTTTCCACACAAACACGTAAAATCGCACCTAATCAAAATTACCTACTTCGGTGAATAAAATGAAGACGAAAATGAAAAATTACCTATTACATTTCTCAAACATCGCTTCTCGCATTTTTGATTTTTTGCAATGCTTTTTAAGACAAAATTTTTATGGTTTATTGAAAAATAAAATAAAATTCATAAAAATAGTGACTTTGTACCCAGTCACAATCGAAGAAAAGAAAAGTGACACACAGTACGTAGATGAAATAAAATTGATAATGATGACAAAGTCATGCAGAAAAATACTCAATCTATTGTGATTCTTGAAATTGAACACTTTCTCGACGAAAAAAGTTTCCGAGCAAATCGTTCACCAACAAGGATATTTCTGAACAAATCATTCACGAATTTTAAAAAATCCATAATGAATTCTTTATAAATTAAATTATGTGTAATCGAAAATTCTTACTTAAATGCAAATCTCTCGCGAAAAAAAAAATTCAAACACAACGACAACGATCGTAAAAGTAGAAAAAAATCTAAAAAAACGATCACGAACGACGATATTTTTTTCATTAAATTACCCGCAAATAAACATTTTTAAAGACGAATCATTCGATAGATTTTTTTGAAAAAGCCATTCCTAAAAGAAAATGCACAGATGTGAATCGTTTATTAAGAAAAATATTTTCGAACAAATGATTCGCAAATAAAGAGTTTTCGAAGCGAATATTTTCCAGATAATAAGTTCTTTGGGAAAATCTTTCGCGAAACGGGGATTTTTTTTGAGAAAATCGTTTACAAAAAAATTATTTCTGAGAAAATCTTTCGCGAACGATAATGATTTTTGAACACATCGTTCGCTAACGAGGATACTTCAGAGTAAATTTTTCGTCAAGGAGAAATCCTTTTTAGAGGAAATCATTCACACACAAATGCACATGTGTAAATCTTTCGCAAACGAAAACTATTTTCGAGCAAATCGTTCGCGATTGAAGAGTTCGTAGGGTGATCTTCTGGAGATGAACATTTTTTTCAGCCAATCGTTCATGGCAATGATCTTTTTGAGCAAATCATTCGCGAACGAAAATTACTTTCGAAAAAATCGCTCACAAAAGAGGATTTTTTCAAGCGAATCATTTCGGGGATGAAAATTGAGAAACGTTTTGTTAACGAATTATTTGCGAACGGAAAACATTTTCGAGCACATTGTTCACAAACAAAGATTTCAGAGCGAATATTACCAAAAAAAAAAAATTTCGAGCAAATCATTCGCGAACGAATATTATTTTTGAGCAAATCGTTCACTAAAGAGAAATCTTCAAGCGAATCATTTGCGAACGAAAATGATAATCGAGCATATATGTAGTTCGCGAACAAAGACTTTAGCGCGAATATTTACCAAAAAAAAAGAAATTCCAGCAAATCGTTCGCAAACGAAAATTATTTTCGAACAAATCGTTCACTAAAAAAGATATCTTCAAGCGAATCATTTGCGAACGAAAATGATTTTCGAGCATATCGTTTGCAAACAAAGATTTCCGAACGAATATTTTCCAAAAGAAAAAATCTTCAAGCGAATCATTTGCGAACGAAAATGATTTTCGAGCATATCGTTCGCGACAAAAGACTTCGGAGCGAATCTTTTCCAAAAAAAAAGAAATTCCAGCAAATCGTTCGCAAACAAAAATTATTTTCGAACAAATCGTTCACTAAAAAAGATATCTTCAAGCGAATCATTTGCGAACGAAAATGATTTTTGAGCATATCGTTCGCGAACAATCCTTTACGAACGAAAATGATAATCGAGCATATCGTTCGCGAATAAAGATATCAGAGCAAATATTTCAAAAAGAAAAAATTTTCGAGCAAATCATTCGCGAACGGAAATTATTTTAAAACAAATCGTTCACTAAAGAGAAATCTTCAAGCGAATCATTTGCAAACTAGAACGATTTTCGAGCATATCGTTCGCGAACGAAAATTTCAGAGCGAATATTATCCAAAAGAAAAAATTTTTGAGCAAATCGTTCGCGAACGAAAATGATTTTCGAACAAATCGTTCACTAAAGAAGATATCTTCAAGCGAACGAAAATGATTTTCGAGCATATCGTTCGCGAACGAAAATTTCAGAGCGAATATTATCCAAAAGAAAAAATTTTTGAGCAAATCGTTCGCGAACGAAAATGATTTTCGAACAAATCGTTCACTAAAGAAGATATCTTCAAGCGAACGAAAATGATTTTCGAGCATATCGTTCGCGAACGAAAATTTCAGAGCGAATATTATCCAAAAGAAAAAATTTTTGAGCAAATCGTTCGCGAACGAAAATGATTTTCGAACAAATCGTTCACTAAAGAAGATATCTTCAAGCGAATCATTTGCGAACGAAAATTATTTTGGAGTATATCGTTCGCGAACAAAGATTTCAGAGCGAATATTTTCCAAAAGAAAAAATTTTGGAGCAAATCATTCACGAACGAAGAACTTTTGAGCGAATCATGAACGAAAAATTTTTACATCTCAATCGTTCGTTCAAGGAGCATGACTTTTTCATATGTGCTGAATGAATTTTTAACCAATTCGTTCACGAACGAATCGAATGATTCACTGAAGAACGAATGTTTGAAGAAATAAATTGGATATAAATTGATTTTTGAGCTATTCATTCTTAAATAATATTATTTCAGTGTCTAAAATAGGTAAGGAGTGAACGATTTTTTTTAATTTGCATTCAAGCAATTCAATCATTTTGATGTAATTTATAATTTTTCACGATTAAATAATCAAAATTTCACAATTTTCAAAAAAATTTAACCAAACTTAATTTTTTGACATTTTATCGTCAAAATACCTACTCGAATGAAACAAAAGGCACGAGGCATCTCAAAATCTATCGCGATGACTCGCACACTTTCAGACACCTCCAGCCCTACATATTTGTGCAAAAACGACGCAAAAAACCTCGCGAAATATGTTCAAAGTTCTTCGAAACGAGGTACGCGACGTAACGCGGAGCGAATATTTCAAAGAATTCCATAATCTCGACGCGAAATAAGAGGAAAAAACCAGGTTTACTTTGCGATCCTTGCGTAACGCAGGACGATCGGTGGAGAGGAACGGTAGCAAAAAATTTATTCATAAACGAAATTTCTTACAAAAGTCAACTAATTACTTTTGGCGTTGGTTGAATTAAGACTTGGCGAAATTTTTAACGTTTCTTTTTACGCTGCAGAGGACGACTGGTACGAGAGAGACTTTGAATAAAGATATGGAAACACGAGTGCGACTGGTACCCTTTGCGAAAAGTCGACGTACCTAGTTATACATTTTCAAAGGTCCGAAAGTTTTACGTAATTAAATCGCCGCGTGAAAAGATTTCACAAATAAAAAACCCGGCTGGGTTTTTTTCCACTTCCACGCCACCGTTGTGCCTTGCCGGATACAGCTCGATCACGTGGTATTTTCCAGTACTCCGGCGTATTTGCGGCTCGATATGGACGACCGAAGAACACGTAGAAAGATTACGCCTTATATTCGGCGGCATAATTTTTCATATCGGCCTACACACACAAAGTTACTTTGTTTTGATTCGAATTTACAAGCAAAGCGGACGCGGGAATTTCGCTGGTGGTATTGCCGGCCAGGGGTAGAGTCTGAGGAAAGGAAAGGCTGGAAAGCTCGATTTCGTCGCGTAAAAAATCCACATTTTAGAAACATAAAGCTATCAAAGTTATTATGATTTACAGTGAGAGGTATTTAAAGGGGCATTCGATATAGGTTAGGAATTTTTTTTCTTTCTTGCTCCTTCTGTATTTTTTTCCACGAGTCGCGTATACATACATAACGCGTAGTAGACCGGGCACGTTTTATATATTTCCAGTCGATAGCCCATATTTATGTTTTTTTCTCGTATTTCTCGACTTTAATGCGAATACTTTCTCGTATTGCTAAAGTTTTCGACGTCGAGTTTGCGTGCCGTGCCTCGGCCACCGTGTCTACATATAGGTACACGGTACAGGGTACGCACCCTCGTTGCCGCCAATTCGATTCCAGTTTATTAACTCGAAAGATTTACCGTGGAAGATGGCTAGGCTAGGGTAGGTATGATGGACGAGAATATATGGTTGGATGTGGAACGTACGAGGGTCTCTCGGTATTCAACACTGAAATTGTGGCAGATGAACGAAAGCGATCGACGAAAAAAAAATGAAAAAAATGTACATACATTCATATATGAAAGACAAAAAAATATGAGTCTGGGGTACATCGAGTGGGATATTTTACAGAAAAAATTTGAGCCCCTCGCCCTAAAAGATGAATGAGCTAGGAAACCTTAAAATGATTCCACTTCTGAAAAAAGAAACTGATTTTTACCACTTTTGGGTAGTGCTTCTGGCGTGGTACCATGGTCAATCTCAGACCTGTGCAGAGAAGGGAGAAAGTGGTTATTTTCCCCCAGGGCCTGAGTTGTTTTGGGGTTAGAAGCCCACGAGGGCCCTTTAGAACTAAAAAACATGTTGTCTTTGCCGCAGAGCCCTCTGAAACAAAAAATTTGGCTTAGCAAGTACACTTCACATGAGTACATTCGTAAAGGGTATGGCCGGATAAGGGGTGAATTTGGCCCCCGGCGCTTTTGGGCTCCTAAACTCCTCAAGTCGTGTATATTGACTAGAAATAATTTTTCACAAAATTTTGGACCCCTACCCCTCTCTTTCGGAGCTATGGCCATTTTATTGCATCATTTTCAAGAATTTTTAATTTCAACAGAAGTGAAGAAAATTTTCTGTTCTTTGGCAAGAAGTTAAATTTCGTAGAGGTGTATTCGTGACAATTTTTTAAACAATTTCGGTGCACTCGTTCGCGTTTTTTCGCCCATTTCAAGTTTTCAATCGTAAAAAAATACCACATAAGCGAAGAGCGACCACCCTGAAATTTTTTTTAAAAAATACGATTTTTTATGTAGAATTTTTCTGTGCATTTGGTTTTGGCAATTTCCTTGAACTAAGGGCCGAAAATTGCGAAAACCCGTACTGAAATGTTGTTAATTTAGCAGATTTTTCTAATTTTGAGCGTTTGATACAGAAAGAAATGACCAAATAAAGAAACCAATTCCATATTCGTGTTCAGCAGGTCAAAATTCCCCGATAAATATCCTATTCGCAATAGTTTGGATTAAAATTTCAAAATTCACCTTTTCCACTGATTTTTCATGGAAAAAAAATTGAATTTCGAGACTTCAAGTAAGCGATCGCGAAAAAAGTGTTTATCGGGGTATTTTGACCTGCTGAACACGAATATGAATTTGGTTTGAAAAATCAGCTAAAGTAACAACATTTCTGTACGGTTTTTCGCGATTTTCGGCCCTTGGTTCAAAGAAATTGCCAAAACCAAATACTTACACAAAAAAATTTTACATAAAAAATCGTATTTTTTAAAAAAATTTCAGGGTGGTTGCTCTTCGCTTATATGGTATTTTTTTACCATTGAAAACTTTAAATGGCCGAAAAAACGTGAAGGAGTGCACCGAAATTATTGAAAAAATTATCATGAATACACCTCTACGAAATGTAACTTTTTGCCAAAGATCAGAAAATTTCCTTCACTTCCGTTGAAATTAAAAATTCTTGAATATGATGCAATAAAATGAGCATAGCTTCGAAAGAGAGGGGGGTAGGGGTCCAAAATTTTGTGAAAAATTATTTCTAATCAATATATGTACAAGATTTTAGATGTTTAGGAGCACAAAAGCACCTGGGGCCAAATTCACCCCTTATCCAACCATAACCCTTGGTTCAAATTATTTTATAATAATTTTAGTTGTGTAATAGGATGAGCCAAAAAACCAAAATTTTTGATTCTTGAGAGTTCCAATACTACGCAAAATATGCTAGAAAATTATAATTTGAAAAATTCAAAATCGATTAATTTATGTTCCCATCGTGCGAAAGCCTTTAATTCTATAAAAATTCTCAAAAGTCCAATATTTTCAAAAAATTCAAAAGTTATTAACTTATTAAAATTAATTTTAGAGGTTATTTTAGCGACTGTGTAAACCAAAAGCACAATTTTTTCGAGAAAATCGCCATTTTATAACCTTTAAAACTTTTGATAAAGTTAATATGTGATAGGGAGAAAGTAAAAAATATTTTTGCAAAAAGTCGTGCTTTTTGATCTACGCAGTCACTAATCACTAAATAATCTCTGAAATTGATTTAATCAATTTTAAATTTTCTGAGAATTTCCAGAAAATTATTTTCAAAAATTCTTACTTATACTGAATGAATTGAAGGCTCTTGAGTGATCGGAAGGCATTAATCAATTTTTTTATGTAGTTTCTAGTCTCCACAGCCTCCTTTTTTTGCGCAGTATTGGAATTCAAAAATCAAAATTTTGGAATTTTGAACCCCCTTCCATGTGTGAGACCCTTTTTTGCTCTTCAAATTTTTCTCCAGGCCCGGATTTTCTCTGCACGGTCCTACATCTTCTACCTTGCTTCGAAGGCAATGCGATATTGAAGTTCTCCTTCTACATTTTCCTGTAATATTCAATTTAACCACTTAGTTTTAAATTCATGAATCGATTCAAGCCAAAAAAAATTTAGTCACCCAGAATAAATTTTGATTAAATTTTTCATTTAGGAAGAAATTTAGGATTCTTTCTATGAATTTTACAATTCTTTTTTAACTGAATATTTTGATGCGATTTTTATAAGAATTTCAAATTTAATTTTATATTTTTAAAATTAGGTATTTGATATTGATCATTGGAATAAATTTTCATCCCCAAAAAATCATCCAACGATTATTCCGAGCATTTGTGACTGCGATGAATTTGGAATGAATTTTCATCGCAGAAATCATCCCACGTTTTTCCGAGTTTTTGAGTAGTGCTGGGAAATATCGATATTTTTTTCACATCGATATGTTTCGATATCTCAAAAATCATAGATCACCCATTATCGATATTATCGATACTTTGGAAAAATATCGATATCAATATCGATATTATCGAAAGTGTAAAAATCCAAAATTCCAAGTAGGAGAAGTAGGACATCCTTGCGAATAGCATTAGTTTCGGCTTCAGTTATGTAGGATGAGTAAAAATTTTTCAAAAAAATATGTTCAATCCAGTTTTCTTGGGTTTTAGTTTATATCACCTAGTTTTGTTTTTGTTATCAGAAAATAAATTATTTTCGGCTATCAGCTCTTCGTTCATTTTTCCTCTTTTATTTTCATACATCAAACATAAAAAAAAATACATCACTGAAATACAATCATTCGTTTATTTAAATCTTAAATCAGACTACAATCAATCAATTTATAATTCAAATTTAAAAAAACCAATTCTTGAAGAAGATCACTCTTCATACTGCTTCGTCTATCGGTAGAAGTATATTCAGACACACTGAACATCTGTTCAACTGGTACGCTACTTCCCGGTATGTTACAATATTTCTGCAAAAATTTAGAAATTTCTGGTGATTTAAGAGGATTTACTCGACTATTCCAATATTCTAAAATGTCAATATCTTCAACTCGTGGTTGTTTTAAGAACTCTTCAATCACGTTTGACCATCGAAGTTTTTGTGAATTTCTGAACTCATCTTCCAGTTTCTCCGTTCTGTTTTCTTCTAACTGTTCTTCTTCATCCAAAAAAGAGAAGAATGAATTCTTCGATTTATTTTCTTGATTGTTGGAAAGCGAATGGGTCTTTGGGCCCTTCAAAGGAAAAAAAAGATCTTATTCAACTTGAAAAAGCTTTTAGAGATAAAATTATTTTTTGATATTTTTCGAATTTTAAATTTCAACTCAAAAGTTGAGAAAAATTGTTCTAAAAGGATCAGAAATTCATCAAGAAAATGGATACTGAATGACTAGATTCAAAAAGATTTTCAAATACTTCGAAATTAGGTCATAAAGTGTTATTCTCAGAAATGAATTTTGATGAAAATTTTCTAAAATAAATATGGAAATGCTGTCAATTGCATTATGGATTAAAATATAATGTAATCATTAAAATTGGCAGAATGTTTTAAGTCTTCGAAATTTATTAATAACGTCATTATTTTTCATGATAGTATCAAGGACTAAAATTTTATGAGAATCAAGTCATACTACAAATCTGAAAATTCTATTTTGAATAAAATCTTCAAAATGTAAGTATACTTTAAGAACAAGAAAACTACTCCAATTTTGACTTGTTCTATTGAATGATTTTGACACATACTTGATTATCTGATTCCGAGGTGTTTTTCAATTCTACACTCAGTTCCACCAGCTCAGAAATAATCATTTGTACAGCGCCGTCTGCCTTATTTTTGTCACGAAACGATATCTTTTTGAAACGAGGATCGAGCACTGTAGTTACTTGGCAAGCTTTAATATCTTCAAAATGTGGTAATTTCATTTCAGCAAAATGTAAAATTTTTTCGCAGAATACTCTTCCAAGATCAGTTTTTAGAACTAAATTGTTCAATTTCCAGAATATACCTTTGATCAAAGGGATAATCAATGATATCGTCGTGTATGAACTACCTAGAATATACAAATTGAAAAACAATACTGCTATAGTACCAAAACAAAAACTATAACGAATGAGTACAAGTAGAGAAGCACAATTACTAATTATATACCAGATATCATTTTTGTAAAATCAACGAAAGGTTGTAATACGGCAACAAAATCTTCAACTTGCAATAATTCATCTTTTGTTAGGGTAGGGAAACAATATTCATACTCTTCTTCTCTTGATACCAATCGTACGAATTTGTGATTTTCAAAAACACTATTGAGTAGAGCATGTAACGTATTCCAACGGGTTTCTATCTGAAAATTAAGTACAATTTATTCAAATGGGAAAAAATCATGAAGTTTTGAAATTATTTTGAAAAATAGATAATTTGTAGAAAATTTGCTTACATAAGACTTCAGCCCTTTGACAGATCCATCTTTCTCGTCGTTATTCTTAAACTGCCGGAGCAAACGTAGAGCCTTAGTACTTGAATGGAAAAACGATACAATTCGTTGACATTTCTAAATAACAGTAAAATTGTTCATGAGTGAAGAATGTAGGGATTTTACAAAATTGAGGATTAATCATTTTTTTAAAATACCTTTATCAGGACATGAATTTCATCAGTATCAACATTGAGAATTTCTTCCAACTCGCAACCTTCATCATTAACCACGTAAGTTTCGATACTGGCCACACCATTGACGCTATTTTTTGATGAAAATATACCGTTTTTGATTACCAAATTCAGAGTGTGAGCATAACATGGTATATGTTGCACATTCATCAATTTACACAATTTCACCATGTTGGCGGCATTATCAGTCGCGATTGATTGTAATTTGTCACTAATGTTCCATTCTTGACAAATATGTTGCACAATTGTCTTCAACGTTTCCGATTTTTCATCTTTTTCGATTTTCACGATATCTAAAGCTGCAGATGAAAACTTATCCTGGTCATCTACAAAGTGGATAGTTAAGCCCAAATAACCCACTCTACCGGAACTAGTCCAACCATCAATCGTTAACGAAACGTAGTCACATTTATCCAACGCAGTTTTTAGAGATAAAACAGCAAGACCAAATAATTTTGGGATTACAGTATATCTGATTGTTTTTCTGGAGGGTATTTTATACCTCGAATCCAATATTTTGATCAGTCGTCGGAATCCTCTATCTTCAACTATACAGACAGGTTGAAAGTCGATCGCAATCATTACAACGATGGCCGCAGTTATTTCCTTGGCCTTCTGTGACTCATCAGGGTACGGAATTGCTTTTTCAAAAGCTTCCTTAATCGGATTTCTGTATTTCGAAATGCCTGAATTGAAACTACTCAGTGTCAGTGTAGACCCATTTGAACTTGGAGTTTCCAACCTTTGATTTTCCTGTGGTTTAAGCGGCTTGTCTCCCCAGACTTCTTTGTATCTCACCGGGTGATTGTTGTAAACGTGGGTTTTTTGATTACTTGTGTTTCGAGAAGTAGCGCATATTTCATGGCAAATATTACATCTCGCTGTATCAGTGGAGATAGAATCAAAACACAGCCAAACTTTTGATCTTTGTTTCCCCATCAATTTGGATAAAATCTGATTTGGCCTAAAATTTTGAAGAGAAGAACATTAATACATTTTAAAATAAAAATAGTGTCGGTATAAATAAAACAATTAAAATTGATTTACTTGATAATTTTCTCAGGTGGTACATTTGACTTTGGTACATTTGACTTTGGTACATTTGACTTTGGTACGTTTGACTTTGGTACATTTGACTTCGACTTCGGTAAATTCAACTCTGGTACGGTCGACTTTGACAAAATTGATGGATCATCTTCCTTTCTGAAAATATTAATCATCCCACATGTTCATCAGTTTGAAATGAGTAATAATTACAATTACCTATCAAAACTATAAGAATTCATAAAAATGACCGAGTACAATAACTTACTCTTTTGTTCCGAAACATGACGTTAAGGTTTTGAAACGGTTCAATTTACTCGAACTTGTCTTGGTAAAACTCGAAGCTGAATTTATACTGCAAGTAGAAATAGAAGCTGTAGCCGCTCCAGTTTTAGATCGTTTTACAGTACTCTGACTCGGAGCCTTCGGATGTTTAAATTTTAACAAATTGGAGAGACTCTTCTTAATTGAAGACGTCGAACCAGTTGCAGCAGTAGTTGCTGATGGTGATGGACTTGGAGATGAGGTAGAAATAGAATAAGGTCGTTCTAAAAAATAAAGCATAGAACAGACAATCATTAAATAACCATCAATAGGGAAACAATCTGATATGCTATTTCTCATGTAGGTAATAGACAAGAGTATTATTTCAACTTACTCATACGAGCTGGAATATTTCCATAATCGGCATAATCCTGCAATAATTCGTTTTCTTCTTCATCTTCCAGAATATGATAATTAAAATAATTATGATCTTCAGACATTTTCGAAATTAATTTTGAAGAAAAGTTTAAAAAAACATCATAAAAGGAAAACTAACACGAGACAAGAATGCGAATTCTAAAAAATTGGAAAATATGAAAAAATAAAGGCGCCAACTGATATCTCTTTATTTTTCTTGGCTTTTTACTTTGTCGTTTCATACGGAGATTTAAAAAAAAAATATCGATATTTTCGAAAAATTGTATCGATAATATCGATAACACATTCACGGGTGAAATATCGATAAATATCGATATCAAAAAATTTGCAATATCGATATATCGATATTGGTATCGATATCGCCCAGCACTATTTTTGAGGCTGGGATGAGACACGATTTTTCCAAGCATTTGTGGCTGCGATGAATTTGGGATGAATTTTCATCGCAGCAATCATCACGCGCTTTTTCCGAATTTTTGAGAGTGGAATGATCATTAGAATAAATTTCCATCCTAAAAAAATCATTCCAAGCATTTGTGGCTGCGATGAATTTGGGATGAATTTTCATCGCAGAGATCATCTTACATTTTTCTGAGTTTTCAAGGCTGGGGTGAATATTTCAAGGTGTTTTCATCTGGAAAAAATCATCCGACGATTTTTCCGAGCATTTACACTGCTATGAATTTAGGATGAATCTTTATCGCAGGAATCATTATCCTACGTTTTTCCAAGTTTTGGGTGATGGGATGATTATTTGAATTAATTTCCATCCCAAAAAATCATCTCCTGATATTTCCGAGCATTTGTGGCCGCGATAAATTTGGGATGAATTTTCATCGCAGAGATCATCTTACATTTTTCCAATTTTTTGAGGCTAGGATGAATAATTGAAGGAATTTTCATCCCAAATTTTTTCCAAATTTTTGAAGCCGAGATGATTATTGGAATGAATTTCCATCCAAAAAAATCATCTCCCGATATTTCCAAGCATTTGTGGCTGGGATGAATTTGGAATGAATTTCCATCCCAAAAAATCATCTCCTGATATTTCCAAGCATTTGTGGCTGAGATGAATTTGGAATGAATTTCCATTCCAAAAAATCATCCCACAATTTTTCCAAACATTTGTGACTGCGATGAATATGGGATGTATTTTCATCCCAATAATCAATCCGCGTTTTTTCTGAGTTTTTGGTGATGGGATGATTTTTTGAATGAATTTCCATCCAAAAAAAAAATCATCCAATGATTATTCCGAGTATTTTTAGGATTTCGAGGTGGACTTTCATCGCAGAAATCATCGCGCGTTTTTTCGACTTTTTGAAGTCGAGATGATAATCGTTGAATGATTTTTTTGGAATGAAAATTTATTCCAATTGATCATTCCAATTTCAAAAAACTCGAAAAAACGCGAAATTATTTCTGCGATGTAAATTCATTCCAAATTCATCGCAACCACAAATACTCGGAATAATCGTTGGATGATTTTTTTGGGATGAAAATTTATTCTAATGATCATCCCAGCCTCAAAAACTCGAAAAAACGCGGGATGATTTCTGCGATTAAAACTTCTTCAAATATTCATCCCAGGCTCAAAAACTCGGAAGAACGTGGGATGATTTCTATGATGAAAAATTGAAAATTCATCCCAGATTCATCGCAGCCACAAATGCTCGGAATAATACATGCAAATAACAGTTTTCGAAGCTGTCAACCCGGAACAAGTGAGCTTTCATTTTTATTTTATTTTAGATTTAGTCGAATCGAGACAATAATAACCTGGGTTTGTTTCCCACGCAGGGAACCCATAACCGAAGAAAAAATCCACCGAAACATTCTCGATTTTGTATTTTAATCTTCAACGCAGTTACTTAATCCGCTAATCTTTATTCGGCGGTGAAAAAATGCCGAAATGAAAGTGTTAAGAAATACCTGATGCTCGGCCTCGTCTCGCCAATACCTCTCCTGCCTCTCTCATCGTATCAAATCATTCTGGCGTAACGTTCTAAAACGTGAAATTTAAAGTAACAATGAACGAAAGGAGGGAAAACGAGAGAGAAAAAAAATTACACACAAAAGACGTTTAATATCGTCGCAACAATAAACCGACCGCAAAAAGTATTAGGAAAAAAGGCTGCCGGGACGAGGGTTAAAATTTTATGTACTGTATCAAGGCACACCACCACGAAGGTGTTACAGACAAAAAGAAAGTATTAAGCTCGAGGGAAGAAAAAGTACCTACCCTCGATTGTGTTACAACGAAATGTACCAAGAATATAGGTATACCTATTGAGAGGTATAAGCATGCGAAATATCGACGAAATGAAAAAAATGGAAAATTTAAATTGTAGCGGAAATTTTATCAAAATGATTACGTTTTATACGTTTGAAAAAAAATTAAAAGAAAGGCATCCATTAAGCGCGCCGCGCCGTGCGCGAACCAAAAAGTAACGCATTATTTACCGAACACTAAAATACAATTATATTCGGTTCGTTCGACTAAAAAGCATTAAATATATTTCTTTATAATCCCATATTTCTATCTCGCTCTCTCGCTCGCTCGCTGTGTGCATTTCGGTGCGGCCTGCCTGCTCGCAGCGTAGTTTTCATTTCCTCGACGTTTTCGCATTCGAACAGAATACATTTTTTATTTTTAATCGCCATTTTCAGATCAACTTTTATATATATTTAAAAATATCCTCTGTTTTCCGATATTATGGAAACCAGCGTTAAAAAACAACGAATTTCAATGGCCGCGTTAACAACTTTCCTAATTTATCGTTTTTTTCTCTCCTTCTCGTCCTCCATTCGTCCACACATACGCACACTCTCGCGTCGACTCCTCCAGCGCGGGGTATCGGTGTACGCTGAGAATAAAGTATTCATCGTCGATGCACCCGAAACTCGTCAGAGGGAGGGGGAGGGGGCAAAAAAGGCGAATTTTTTAAAAGCTTTAGTCGTCGGTATTCGGCAAACCCACGATTCTATATCGGATAAGAAAAATATAGAAAAGGCATTTCGAATTTAATGTACCTGAAGGAAATAATTTCGCTGGCGAGAGGCAAAAAAAAAACAAAAAGAACTCCGCACCTCGCTCCGGTGTAGGTGCTCTGGAGATATACACGATTTGCACGCCGAATTGAAACAAACAGCGGAAGAAAAAATAAAAAGATGAGAGAAATGAAGTGGTCGGTTTGGCAGAAAGTGAGGGAAAAAACCCACAACGCGTACGTTCGCGCTACTTGATAATTGAGTATTTCAATTTCCCCCGAGACGAGATTATAGGATCATACCTTTATGTATAGCCGACCCCCGAACCAAGTTTCTTCTATTTTTATAGCCCGTTTATTAAATGCGAATGTAAAATGGGAGCAAATCGGGGTGGAGGGGGTGAGGTTAGCAGATTTTACACTTTTGAGGCGATGTAATGTGCGCCAATTTATTCGCGCGGAAGTGGAAATAGTGTACTCGTTTCCCCTTCTGGTGGCTATATTTTTTAAAGAAATATGCATCGGAAGGAGATATATCATTAGAGCGATTATTTTAACAAGAAAAGGGAAAATAAGACAATTTAAAGGTGTAGAGGCCAATTAAAAGAGATATGTTTCGAGCAGTGCTTAGGGATGTTTTTGAAAAACGTGGAAAATTCGAATGACGTGATCCTTGATTTTTCTGATTTTTTAAAAAATAATTGCGATTAACGAAATTTCTTTAATTTTCTGCTTTGAAAAATAAAAATTCAAACTGAAATTTTACCTAATGTTTTGGACAGAAAAAATTATCTGATGACATGATTTGGCCATACTGAACATCAGAATCCATTTTGTCTGTTTTTAAAATTGTTTCACTTGAAATCATATTTTTTCAAGAACCATATATTTACTTAAATTTGAATTTATTAAAAAATTATGGTACCTAAGCAGTAAGCACCTATCTAGAGTTAGTGGCGTACTCTCTCAATTATAAATCAGTGAAAATCATCGAAAACCACTGGAAAATAGTCAGAATTGCAGCCCAGTAATAAATCAGTGAAAAAATTTCACTGAAAACCAACGTTGACAAAAATTCTCAGAAAATCAGTGAAAATTCACTGGAAAGTCAGTAAAATCTCTGAAATTCTTTAAAAAATCAGAAAAAATTTGTTGAAAATCAAAGCATTTCGCTGATTTGAATAGAATTGGTAAAACCAGACAAACAGTTCGTTATGAGTCATTGTCTTTTCCCCTCTTTGCACAATGCATTGAACAGTGGAAAGTGGGGGAAGTGAATTAGAGGTGGGATCCTATCAGAGAGTCCCAATTTTTGTTCAAGGTTTTAGGGTGGGGGTATTTAGGAAACGACTTCTGGTGATGTAGCTTGCGTTTTTTTCATCAGTCTGTTGGTTGAGTCGTTGGGCAAAGGTTGCCTCTGAGGGCCTGGTCCCAGGCCTAGGGTAGGGTGTTTCATGTGACATTTTTTCCAAATTGCGACTATTTGTCTCTGTGAAAGCCCCCTACCGATTATTTTGTTCAAGCTAATCAAAAATTAAAATATAAAACAAAACAGGCTGTTTTACATAACAAAAAATAGAAAAATAATGATGTTTCAATAAAATGACTCGAAATTCATTTTATGTCATTAAAAAAAAAACACTAAACATTGCGCGAGTGATCGCCTATTTGGCACGGTTGGGCGCGGCGATTCATGCAAACATCGGACGAATCATATTCTAACTTCACCTTTGTGGCGCCACCACTTAATATTATTTTTTTAGACTAATTTTTTGTATTCCCTATTTTCTAGGCCTGATGAACATTTTTAGGGGGCGGCACGCCAAAAATATTGAAAAAAATTTTCCCCATATAAAAATGAAACACCCTAGCCTAGGGGTTAGTGGTTAGTGAATAGGGATTAGGGCCATTTTTTGTTCTAGGTTTCAATGTAGTTAAGTACCCAGGGGTTTATAATTTTGGTGTGGTTTTTCAATTTCTGGCTTTTGTGGCTTTTGAAATCAGGGCTTGTGTTGGTTGTTGCTTTCAAATTTGGGTTGGAGATTTTGCTGGTCATTACTTCTCAAATTTGGGACTTTGGTTGTTGATTTGTTTTTGAATTCAGGATTTTGATTGTGTTGGTTATTGTTTTTGAATTTGGGGCTTTTGTTTTGGTATAGTTGTTGGTTTTCGACTTTGGGGTTTTCATTGTTGTGGTTTGCTGTTTATCTTGGGGTTTTTGTCATGCTGCCAATGAAGATTCAGCCACAAATTTCATAATTTTCAAAGAAAGCTGATGAATGTGAATGGTGAGTAGTGTTGATTATTTATAAATTCATTTTATTTTAGTTTTGTATGGTGTTTTAATGATTTTTTTTTGCAAATTTAATTTAAATTATGATTTTTAGATTTCGGTTGTGGTTTAGAGGTGACAAAATGCTTCAATTCAGAAGGATGTGATGGAAGGTTACTGAATTGGCATGGTGGATGGTATCACTTTAAATGGTAAGTACTTGGTGTTAATTATTTATAAATTAATTTTATTCAATTATACACGGTTTCAACATGAAGAAGCTGGGTATGTACTTTTAATATTTCTGAATAGGATATTTTCCTTTGGTATTTGTATGATACTATTTAGTATTTATTTGAAAATGAGAGTAATTCTCATGATATGAAAAAGAATAGAGTGATGCAATAATTACAACTACCTAACCATTTGTAATAGGTATATTTTACCCCTTTTTGAAGAAATTTTAATTTCAAAGGATTAACTAATTGATAGAATTATTAGTATTAATTTTAATTTAGGTAGGTTAATAATTTGTTCATCCAAAAGCAGTATTAATGTGGGTGTGTCATATCCAACAAACTTTGGCTAATATTTTTGGGTGGTTTTAATTTAAGGGGATCAAAATTAGCGTTTTGGCATCAATCAAGCGGTCAGTCTGGGTAACAGGAAGGCCCCTTGGAACGTTGCTTTGACTACACAACTAACATTCGTGACGGAAGTGGAATCATATGACTGCATTCCATTGGACGCACCGGCGCAGTACTGCACGTGGGATTGATGCCATCCTCGCTCAAAATCGATAAATGGGTCTTATCGATTTACAAAATTTTACCTTGGATAGGAATCATAGTTTTAATTTCAAATGATTGAATAATTGAAGTATCATTTTGAAATGCAAATTAATTCAAATGATATTGAAGCTAAACATGATTAATTGATAGAATTATTAATACATATTAATTTTAATTTAGGTAGGTAAATAATTCTTTCACAAAAGCAGTATCGATGTAGGTATCTCATATCCAACAAACTTTGGATTTTAATTTAGGTAGGTAAATAATTCTTTCATCCAAAAGCAGTATCGATGTAGGTATCTCATATCCAACAAACTTTGGCTAATATTTTTTGGGGGTTTTAATTAAGGGGAACAAAATCAGCGTTTTGGCATCAATCAAGCGGTCAGTCTGGGTAACAGGAAGGCCCCTTGGAACGTTACTTTGACTACACGACTAACATTCGTGACGGAAGTGAAATCATATGACTGCATTCCATTGGACGCACCGGCGTAGCGCTGCACGTGGGATTGATGCCATCCTCGCTCTAAATCGATAAATGGGTCTTGTCGATTTACAAAATTTTACCCTAGATAAGAACCACTGTTGTGGGGCTAACTTTTACTCAAAATTCATCGATACTGCTTCTAGTAGGTGTTTGAGTTCTTAATTACAGGTTTAGGGTAATGTGTTGAAGCCAGGCATGTACTTTTTAAATTTTTTTAAAGGGATATTTTTTTGTAGTACATATCTTATGATGTACCTAAGTATTATTTTGAAAATGAACACAATTCTCACATAAAGATAAATGATTGAAGCAATTGATACACCATTATCTGTACCATTGGCAACAAATTTTGCCCCCTTTTCAATATAATTTCAACATCAAGAAAATTGTATTAATGAAGTATACTATTTTAAAACGAGTGTTAATTCATAAGATAATGAGGATGACCATTAATATTGATAAAATTAATAAAGCATTAATTTTATTTAAGTAGGCTAATTTTACTTCTCTTCTTTAGATAATTATAGGTTCTGGAAAACATGAAGAAGCCAGGTATGTACTTATTATGTTTTTCAATATCTAGATTTTATTTAGAATTTCTTTCCCAACTCCTTCCAGCACGGAATATTTAACATTAAAAAATCACCTGCCCCCCACAGAGTTTACTGCGAACCTTTGAAAGCTCATTGAGACCCCTAAAAATTTTAATAATTACAAAATTTTCCCCATGCCATCTTCCTAGGCAGAATTTCATTAATTTACGCATCACCCTCCCTCCAGAGCGGATTTTAGTAATTTATATTTCTGTCGTACCTCCTTCCCTCTTCAGGGAAAGTCTTGGTAATATTTATAACTTTTCTCGTACTTTTCCCCAGGAAAAATTTAATCGATTTGGATTTTCTACCGATCCTCCCACCCTAAAAATTTTAACAATTACAAAATTTTTTCCATACCGTCTTCCAGGGCAGAATTTCCTGAAACTCCACATTTCCCTCCCTAACTCCCTCCCTCCAGGGCGGATTTTAGTAATTATTATATTTTTTCGTACCCCCCCCCCCCTCCACCAGGAAAAATTTTCGTAATTTTTATCATTTTTCTCATACTAATCTATTTCGAACTTTGCCCGATCCCTTTCCCTGGAAATTTTTATCTCATACCATCTTCTAGGGATGATTTTTTTCAATTTCCGCATCTTCCTCCCTCCAGGGCGGATTTCAGTAAGTAATTTATATTTCTTTCGTACCCCTCCCCTTCCCCTGGGAAAATTTTAGTAACTTGATAATTTTTCTTACTTTTTTCCAGGAAAAATTTAATCGATTTCGAATCTCGCCCGATCTCTCCTCCCACTTGACAATTTTTACGGAATTTTTAAACCTGAACAATTTGTGGGAAAATTTACATAATTTTTGTGGCATCAAATTTTCCATAAAGATTGAATAACTTTTCAACATATTTCGATACAATCTAAACGATATTCCAAGCAATTTTCCACTCGATCCAATAAAGTTTTACAACTTTGGTGTCTACTTTTTCAAGAAGTTCACATTCCCGAAAAATTCAGAGTAGGCAACTAGGTTGCCAATCTCAGTGATTTCTCACTAAAATCAGCGATTTTTCAGTTTTTGAAAAAGTTTAGAGATTTTTTCAGTGATTTTTTACTCTATTTGCCAGGTCTACTTTTCAATTTTCAGTGATTTTTGTGATTTTTGATGAAAAATATTTGAAAAAAATTGAAAAACAGTCAATTTTGACAATTTAGACATTTTTTTACCTACTTTCGCAGAAACCCCGTTATTTTACTGATTTTTGAACAAATTAGCTACAGTGATGTTTAGGGATGCGTTTTTTTAGCCAAAATAGTGGTTTTTCGAAAGCTCGGTTGGTAACCTTGCGCTGATTGTCCCTGGGTGACTTTTCACTGATTCAAAATGAAAGAGTAGCCAAGAATTTCTCATGGGGCGGGGGGGGGGGGTGTCAGAACTATTTGAATCATTTTCATAAATATTTAGGAGTTGTACAAGTGTTATAAAGCGGCTTCATTTCAGAAGCCCCACAGTGGACCAGGAGACCCCCGAAAACGTTCGTTTGCTCAAAAACCCCGAAAGAACGTTCAAAAAATGTTTATCTCGTGTTGTCGTAGATTTCAAATTTTGAAGAGAAAAAAATTTCGAGTGAGGGGTGGGGCAGGAGAGGGGGTCTAAATTGAAATTTCATAATAATATCTAAATATACCTACGTTTTCGAGGTCGTAGATTACGAATTTAGCACTCAAAAAAATCAATTTGGAGTGAGAAGGGGGACATGAGAGAGGGGTAAAAATTGAAATTTCATAATAATATTGTGTAACATGTCAAAATCGTCTGGATTTTCGAATGTAGGTAATTTTAATCAAAAAAATACAACCATTTTTCCAATATTTGGAGCCATTTTTGTATCATTTGAAAACAACTTCGACAATATTTAAGTACGACGTATTTTTACGAAAATTTCCACAATTTTGCCGAAATTTTATAGAATTTGTATGGCAATTCGAAGCAACTCAAACGCGAAACCATTTCGACAAAGATACGAATAAAAGCATCGTAAAATTTCCACCAACGATAAGCCATAAGTACAAAACTCATCCATCAAATTTCACCGGCACTCCATTCAATCGCCCTGTTCGAGAACAAAATTACCACCGAAAATCCACTCCCTTCAAAATTATCGTTGCGCCACCCACCGGGAAAAAATTCCATCGGTTAATACGTGGAAAATTTACAATAATTTTAACAATTTCGTATACTTAGGTACAGCAATCCGAGTCTCATACCTGCGAAAACGACCAATACTACCAAGACATAACGCAACCAGCGAACTTTCGAGAGTACGAGAAAGTTTCTTTATTGATTTTAGCAATTGCTCGACGACGATTTAATAAAAGCGAAAATTTTCTTTCGTCGGAGTAATTTCACCGGGCCGAGAAAAAAGCCCCTAATTCATTTTAAAACGTAAATAAAAACGAATTAACCTTTGACGGAAAAGAGAAAATCGTCGCGCGGCGGCGAAGCGAGAGGGGATCGAAAAAAAGCAATTCTTGTCCCATAAGTAAGCGTAAAATATATACCGAGCGTTAATTTCAAAAACCTCGGCGTAATTTACAAGTTAATTTGGAAAATTAATAGGCAATCTTGGCGGACGAGAGATGAGGCACCTGTGGGTATTTACAAATTACTCGGAATCTCCAAACTTACCGATATGCAAACCGAAGACGAAAATCTCGAGCTCGAATGTCAATAAATAATTAAAACTTTTCTAATTTGTTGATTTATTTAAATAAACAAGCCAACCAGTGAGGATGGCGGAAACATCGAGAATTCGCCAAGGTAAAAAAAAAAAAATCTATCAGAGTTTATCATACATCTGCTTATATTTACTTGACAAGAGTTGGAAAAACATACGCTTCGATAAATTCGAAATGAAAAAATAAAAGGCTTTTTTGAACATTTTTTTGCGAATAATTTCAATCCTCTTTTTTTCATCGGTATTTCTTCCCCTCTTTTGTTTTTTCGTCGAGTAAATTTACACCGAGACTGAATTTTCCTCCGAAATAAATTTTTCTCTGGAATCGTCGCGAATCGTCGAAAAAAAAGAAAGAAACGAATTTCAAAAATAAACAATTCAATTTTAAGTAGTTTAAGGCTATACGAGGTTATTATTTTTATTAAAATAACAGAAGGGGGGAAACTCAGGTAATGGAGAAAGGGAGACAGGCGAGGAAATACGCAGCGAAAATGATGTCAACGAGAAATTATCGTATTCGAAAATCGATCCCAACCAGCATTTTTAATTTAGTATTCGAGAAAAATACTTACGCCGCATCGTCGGGAGTTGCCGAACAGTGTAATGAAGATAAACATAAAGTAGTTTTGCAGAGCTACATACACACATGCCGACGATCCGGGCAGGGGGAAGGATATTTTCGCGTTCTGTGCGAATGAGAATTTCTGAGAAGGACTGTCTTACGTTACACTCGAATGAATTTTGAGGCTTGATAAATAATAAGCGAAAAGTTACTGACGCGAATGAGCGACAAGGAGTCATAAGAAATGCGGTACGAGAAATGGATGGGGCGAGGGTGGAGGGGAATACGCGACACGAGACGGATAGCGAGAAGATTTTTCAAAATGTTGTAAACTCTAAAATTAGAAACTGCTGCGATCGGCGCGAGCAGTCGCGATGGCTCGATTCTCGTTAAGAGGTGTGAATTATTAAACGGTGCTTTTTTTAAAAAAAACACTCGTAATACGTAATTGGTATTTTATTTCAATCGTGACAACGCTAAAGACGACGGTGGATTTGAAATAGAAATTACTATACGGAATGATAAAGGAGGGGCTGAGAAATCGTCGTAATTACAGGTTCGCCTCTGGTACGTAAACGGTTTTTTAAAATATACGTTTACTTTGTAATAGTGCACGGGTCTTGGCGTATCAGCAATTATTTTCAGTTGTGTCATAATACCATGCGGAGTGTTTCGACAGAAGTTCATCGCCTTCGATAGGACGATGCTGCAATACGAAATATATTCGACGGTACGAGTCCAAGTTACACATGTAATGAGAAAATCAGACGCGAAAATGCGAAACTGCGTTTTTTATTCGAAGTAGAAAAATTTTCAGAATTTTTTTCAACGTGAAATTTTTTCAATTTTTTTTAAATTTTATTCAACTCACATTTTTATTAAATTGATGCCAACTTTGAATTTTCTTAAGACATGGTGTCCATAACATTTCGGAGATGATTATCTCTGATTTTTCAGATTTTCTAGATCAATTTTTCGAAATTTTTCAGTAAATTTACATGTGATATCCATGAAACATGAAAGAGAGGGTAATTTTTTCCCATGATGTGAGTATGATGATTTTTTTTCCTAAAACCACCACTTCATTTACGAGATTTTTAGATCTTCCCTTTCAGACCACAAAATGACTCAAATTTAATTTTGAAAATTTCTGCCCCCCCCCCCCCCAACAAGAACCCGAGAACTTGAATTTATTACAAAAGAAATTTCAAATTTAAAAAAAAAATCTGTTTTACAGTAAAATTATAAAATTTTGAAAAAAATGAAATAAATTATGTCAGCAGGTTTACCAAATCTTGCGAATAAAAATTCGGATTTATCCGGACTGAAAATTTGAAAATTTCTTCACAATTCATTGCCCCTCTTTCTCCCCCCCCCCCCCCCCCCCCAGAAAAAAATGATAAAGTACGCTCTTCAAATTCATCGATTCCACGTAAGTACCTGCAATCTTTTCGTCTTGTCCCAGCAAATGAAAAATCAACGAGAAGAGATAAAATATCAATCATTTTGTTGAAATCAGGGATGAAAAAAATCCGGGACAAAGGGATTTCAAATCTGAAATCCGAAATCCTCTGCAAAAAATGGATTTCAAATTTACAATCCAAAATCCTTTCAAAAAAAGGATTTAAAATTCAAAATCAAAAAATCTAGCCAAAGATGATAAAAAATAAATGTTTAAAATTAAGTATGTAATTTTGCTTTATTTCAATTTACATTATTGTCTTAGGTAAAGAAACAGAAAATTTCCATTTTTATAAACATCAAAACAATAAAAAAGATTGTTTCTAGTTCTATATCTACAAAATGGTGAAACCAGGAGGGCTAAAATTTTTCGAACTCCCGGTATAATTCAATATGACATGAGGGCATGGCATGCCATGATCATGAAACGAAATGCCGTGATGCCTGGACCGGAAATTTGAACACTGATCACTGGATCTCGTAATACAAAAATTTTTAGATTTAAAGAAAGGATTTCGAATAAAATAGGATTTCAAATCCAAAATCAGTTATGAGAATGGATTTAAATCCAAAATCCGGATATTGAGATTTTTCGGATTTTAAATCCGGAAGGATTTAAATCCTGCCCAACCCTGGTTGAGGTATAGTTATGCGTTGAACTCGAGCGAAATAAGGACGAAAATTTTTGCGAAAAAAGACCATTAAAAAATGAAAATTCATCACTTTCCCTCACCAAAGTTTCCCAAAACGTGACCTATAATTTTGAATTATCTTCCATTCCCTTTCTTTTTTGCAGGGCATCATGGCATTCCTTTCTCATCGCAGCTAATTACGTAAAACATACGTTTCCAGAAAAAAAAAAAATTAAATTTTAAATGCATTCTATAGAAGGAAAGAGTGTATTGCCCCCCAGTATAGCGAAGAATTTTTTTTTGAAAAATTCATAATTTAATAGACAAAGACTTGTACTTAAATTTTAGTTTTTTTGTACATCACGAATCACGATCAACAAAAATAACGAATAAAAAAAATCAACCAAGGGATGTAACAATTTGGTCCAAGCGGAGCGAAGGTGAAATTTTTTGAGAGATTTTTGATAAAATAAGCAAAGAAACACTTTTATGAATTATTAATTCTTCTTTTGGGTTTAAAAAAAATCCAGGGAAAAATCCAAAAGTCCTGGATATTTCCCTGACTTTTCCAGACTACCAAAATTCCCTTATTCTCTAGGTTTTTCACGTTTTCTAGAAAGTGGACTAGTGGACACCTTGCAAGGTGTTTTTTAATTCTAAAACTTTTTTGCAATTTTTGAATTTTTTCAACATGTTTTTGAATTGAACGTGTCACAGCAAAAAGGACACATAGAAAAATTGCGTTTTTGGGAAATCGCGATTAAAGTTTGAGTACCTATCTATACTTTTTTTAATACTAAACTAAGGAATAGAGCTGGGGAAAAAATTTTACTTTAAAATTTCATCATTTCGACCCTTCTACGTTTGATGACGCTTAATTTTTCCGGAAGTGAAAATTAAAAAAAAATTCATGCAAAAGTTGAAGAGAATGAAAAAAGGAACATTTTCGTGGAAAAAATTTCAAATTATCTCTTCAGGGAGCGGATAAATCGCACTTTGAGAAATGACAACTTTTTTTCATTTTCTTTATATAAAAAAAATGCTAAAAATACATTTTGGACGAATTTTATCATTTTTTTCAATTTTATAACGAAAAATTAACTAAAAAAACACTTCATTAAAATTTTAAAATTTTACAATCATCTGCACAGTGAAAAAATTAAACATTACGCAAATTCTCGAAAATCAAACATGTAATGTACGTAAGTAGGTAGACTAGGTACCGAAATTGCGAACTTCGCATTTTGAAAACGCCATAACCCTTCGAGGAAAAGATATTATGGAAGGTGAGAGGGGCTCATTGGATAGAGAAAACTTTAGAGAATACGAATCGCTTGTCGCATCAAAAAAGACATATGCTGAGTTATGCCCTTTTTGTTGTGACACATTCAATTCCAATTTTTTTTCACTTCAAATTTTCTCAAAATGTGTTTATAACTTATAAGTTTTTTCCTGCTCATCAGAAAAAGTAACTGCACCAAAAAATTGATAATTCACTAAATTATAAAACAATTTTACGCAAATTACAGTATAATTGGTTGATAATAACACTTATGAAGTGAAAAAAATGAAAAAATTGAATAAAATGATGGAGTTTGAAAAGGTCTTGAGATAATTTGAGATTGAATTGAAAATTTTGAGTTAAAAAACATTTTGAAAAGATTTAAAAATGGTGAAAGTTTTCAAGTTTGAAAGATTTTTGAAAAGTATGAAGTTGAAAAAAAAATTTAAAATTTTAAGCGGAAAAAAATTTCTAAATTGAAATATAAAAAATGAAAGAATTTTTAAAAAATAATAAAATTAAATTTGGAAAAAATGTTGAGCCAATTTTGAATTCAACAAAGAAATATTGAAAGAGAATTTTAAAGATAAGAATACCTTGGAGTTGAAACAATTATTTTAGAGCTGAAAAAAATTAAGAAAACTTTTATGGTTAAAAAAATTAAAGAATTTTTTTTTAAATTGAACTTATGAAAAATGTCGTTGCACATTTTTACGTCATGTCTTAGCTGCAACTGGACAACTTGAACTCACGTCGTACCACGAGTTGAAGAATCTTTCATAGATAAGTACATTGAATTTCAATCATCTCGGGTTTAGGAAAATTACACGGGGAAACTGGAGAACTCGTACACGACGAAGAATAAAAACATTTATAAGATCAACGTCGCAAGCGTCATTTCATTTTTGTTCGAAATACTGTAAAAATAAAAATAAAATAATAATCATGCCACTCGATCAATTTCAACATCTTTCCATCCTCAACAACCGATTTATACTTTAATTACACGTAACAATAACTCGGGATAGATATTTTTAAAATTACGATTGACGGATTCGACGAAGCGAGAAAACTACACTACGATGAAGGAATGCTTTATCGATACACCATTTCTATTTCTTTCTCGCTTCTCGAGAAAGAAATATAGCACCGAGAATTTAAGAAAATTTTTAATTCGAAGCACCTTCTCGGAGGAATCATCTCTCTTACCAAATGAAACAAAAAAAAGTGGAAATTTCGCAGTAGAAAATATTCCAATCTCGAGAACACGCTGCGAGCAACGAGAAAAATAAAGACAGAAATTAAACACTCGGAATTATACATTTAAATCTCGCAGAGCTACGTACATCTCATTCCGCGAGAAAGTATTGTGTAATAAGGAGTCAATTTTCAGCTACGAGAATAAATAGACGAGGCGAGAGGGAGGGGGAAAGGTATAAGTGGATTCTTTTAACAGATAATAAAATAGTTTAAGTTGTTATAGTATGCTTCGTATTTCTTCGTCGGTATTTTAAGAAAATTTATGCGAATATTTGACTCGCGAGGCAGAAATTAAAGGTGATAGCAACTTTGAAGTTATTTACATAGGTATGATGCGCTTTCATTCAATTTTCCAAAACGAACGAAACTTCTGGTGCGTGTTACCTTAATAGGTTTTTATTGTGCGTACCCGTTCTGGTGGTATCATCGTATCGGCGCATATACGTACATATGAAAAAAGTTAGTACGCGTAATTCTTTTGCCTATCGTCGATATGGAAGGCGTTATGAGGTTGTAAACATTTTACCGAGGCGTCGTAATATTTATAGCGGTGGAACATTTTAGCGCCTTCAATTTTAAAGATAGGCTAAAATTTCGTATGTTTAACTTTTTCGATACCATGGTTCTGTTTGAGATGGAGTTTGTGTGTAGAAAATTTTCTCGTGGGAGAATTTTAGGCGTTTGGAAGATACCGAAAAAATTTAAATGTAGAGTTGTAGAATGTTTTAGGTGTTTCTCCTGGGTACCTAATAAAAAACCACACGAATCAATTTTCAAAGTAGAGAAGTTGGTTCTGTAGAATTTTTAGAGGTGCGAATTTTTCATGTGACGATTAAAATTTTCCTTTAATATTCCTCTGTCTTTTTCCAGAAAATCATTCAATAAAATACACTTTTGAAACGATTCGAATCCGGTATGAAATATATTTTAGGCTGATCATTCTAAGAGTAGTTTGTTCATGATCTGAATCATTTTGTAAAGGTACAGATTGTTCTCAAAATAAAATTATAATTATTTTCAGAATGCATTTTTTTTCAATCGTCGGGCACTGTAAAGAAATCGCTCCTGAAATTCTGAACGTAGAATAAGCGAAAATTTTCAATAAAAAAATCAAATTGTGAAAAATCTTGACACGCTGATGATTAGTGAGTGATTTCTATCTCAAGATCACCTTAATTTTTCTAAAAAAATTCCACCTTGAACTTTTTCTCAAAACTTTATTCTCAGTTCTGAAATTTTTCTCAAATTTTTTTCACTCGAAATCGTTACTAGCACTTGACTATGACTTCGACTCTGAAGATACTCAATGTTTGATTTTCAATATTCGATAATCAATATTCGATACTCGATATTTGATAATCGATATTTGATATTCGATGATCGATGCTCGATATTTGATATTCGATAATCGATGCTCGATATTTGATATTCGATAATAAACATTTGATATCCATTATTCGATACTCGATATATTCGATACTCGATATATTCGATACTCGATATTAGATATCCGATAATTGATATTATTCGGTAATCGATATTATTCGATGATCGATATTATTCGGTAATCGATATTATTCGATGATCGATATTATTCGGTAATCGATATTATTCGATGATCGATATTATTCGGTAATCGATATTATTCGACGATCGATATTATTCGGTAATCGATATTGTTCGATAATCGATATTATTCGACAATCGATATTATTCGACAATCGATATTATTCGACAATCGATATTATTCGATAATCGATATTATTCGATTCTAAAAATACACGGTTGGATCCGTCTTCGCGATTTTTCTCGTGATCAGCGCGAAAAATTCTATCAAAATCATTCACTGAAGTCAAATACGCATTTTTGCGCAGACCTTTGTTAGTATTTTTGGCGAACACTTGAAAAATTTATTAGAGTTTGAGACGGGAATTGGTGAATTGATTTCCTGAATTCAAAAATGAGTAAATTGATTCCCTCCTTTTTTTCAGGGCGTGCACGTGTTGATACCGAACCTCTTGCAGCCTATTAGCGTTACCCAGGAGGTACCACGAAGTGGTATTTTCAATATTTTTTTTCGAGTTCAAATTTTTTCAATCCTAAGATTTTTCATCGAATTTTTTCAGCTGTAAATTTTTCGCTCAAAATTCAACTCTGAATTTTTTCCAACATTTTTCAATCCCGTATATTTTTTTCAAAATTTTAATTTTTTCAACATGAAATTTTCTCGGAATTGTTTTACATTTAAATTGTTTTCAAAATTATTTATTTCAACTTTAAAATTGTTTCTCAAAAATTCTTAATTTGTTTCAACTTCAATTTTTTTCGAAGAAACGTGGCCATTTTTGACTTAATAATGGCTCCATAGGCGTCATATGGTCTGAGAGACAGAAAAAAAACCACCTCAACACATACATGGATTCATTCCATACCCATTAAGTCAAAGTTTATGGAATACGGTCGGCACAATAGGTTGTGGTGAATTTTTGAAGTTGAGAAAACGCATCATTTTCGCCCCCTTTTGTTAAAACTGAATTACCGAAAAAAATTCGGAAACTGAGGTTGCGACCTATCAACATGGGTTAAAATTTCACAAGCAGTACAAAGATATTCATGAAAATGTAATTTGAGCATTTTTGAGCAATTTTGAGCCCAAAATTGGGTCAATTTTTAAGTATTTTCCAAAAATTGACGTATAACCTATGAAATTGAGATAAAATTTCACTAAAAACTTGAAAATGTTGACCAAAATTTTTTTTAGTATTTTTTGAAAATTTTGAGCACTGGCCAATTATTGAGTATTTTTAAATGATTGACGTGTGACCTATCAAAATGGGATAAAATTTTACGAGCAAAGCAAAGATATTAGTTAAACTGTAATTTGAACATTTTTGAGCCATTTTGAGCCCAAAATCTGGATAATTTCAGTTTTGAGAATTTTGAGCACAGGCCAATTTATATGAGTATTTTCAAAAAATTGGCATATGACCTATCAAAATTGGTTAAAAATTACACAAGCAGCACAAAAATCTGAGTGAAAATTTAATTTCCGCATTTTTGAGCAATTTTGAGCTCAAAATCAGGTTAATTTTAATGCACATTTTAATTTTTTATCAAAGCCAATTTTGGAGCAACTCTTGCCCCCTAAATTTGGAAATGAAACATTTGTTTTGAAAAATCTTGAAAATCAAGTTTTCTTGAAATTAAACGAAAAGTTTCGGAGATACGGAAAAATTTGTAATCACCAAAAGTATTCAGAATTGAATTTTCTTTCCAATGAGCTCTATCACGACCATTTTCACCAACTTTTCCCGACAGAGTGAACCTCTGCCCCTACTCCGGTATCACAAAAGTTGGACCCATGAACAATATTTGCTCCAAAATGAATTCCAATAATAAATGAAATTATGCATTAGATATCGAAGAACAAAATTCGTTCAATTTTTTTTCGTGCGTCCAACTTTTGAGATAAGGGGGAGGGGGAGAGGTCCACTCTGTCGATAAAAGTTGATGAAAATGGTCGTGATAAAGCTCATTGGAACGGAAATTCAATTCTAAATACTTTCGGTGGTTACGAGTTTAGCCGTATCTCCGAAACTTCTCGTTGAAAATGAAGAAAACGTGATTTTGAAGTTTTTTCAAAACATGTTTTATTTCAAAATTGGGGGGGGGGGCAGGAGTTGCTCCAAAATGGATTTTGATGAGAAACGAAAATGTATATTAGGTGCTGAGAAACAACTTTTATTTAAGAAAATTTTCATTACCACCCATCGATAAGGCGATAAACACGTTTGAAATGTTGGGGATGGACCCTGGGGAGGAAAGGAGAAGGGGGAAAAGGCATACGAGCTTAATTTCTTCTTTTTTAGTGTCCTGAACAAGAATCAATCATGAAATCAATTTTAACTGGAATATCGAACGGAAGTCTTTTTTTTGTACGATTAAGACCTGACTATATGAAAATAGAGTAGAATTTTACCAAAAACTTCGTTTAAGAAGATGATTGAGTTTCCTCCTTTTTTTCTTTTTTTTTTTTATTGTTTATTTCTGTTTATTCTGTTCTAATTAAGTACGTGTTTTATTCTCAAAAATTCGCAAAAAAAATTTCGTTTATTCTTAGATTTTGGCAAATTTAATCTCTTTTATGGCATACAATTTCCTAAAAATATTTACCAACAGTCACGTGTTCAAAATTTACAAAAATTGTTAAACAAAAATTTTGGTTAAAATTTATGGGGTTTTGACGGAATTTTTCACCATTTCTGAAGGTTCAAAAATTGGCCAATGCTCAAAATTTTTAAAAAATACTAAAAAAAATTCTGGTCAACATTTTCAAGTTGCACTGTACAATAACTTTTGTATTTCCTATTTCTCCCCTCTCCCCTCTCCATGTTCCATAAACCCCTGCTCCCCACCACATCCCCTCTCTAATCCAATTCCGCAATAAAATCTGAACCACATCCACCGCAATCTACACTCGGAGTAATCTCATCCCTTAGCCGGATTCTCCTCCGGGTAAAAATCACTAGCCCGGCATGAACGCGAAACGCAAAGGTCTAGGGACGTCTGCATCCACCGCTGCGCCAGCTTTAAAATTGTATAATGTTATCAACGGGACGGAAACGCGCTAAGTAACGTTTAACAATTACAGACGTTATTACTCGCCCTATTACCCACCAGCTAACATTTTCTATCTTCTGCGAATGTTTAATATTCTACTTATTAGCAATCACAACACACTTTGCCGCTTACGACGACGAGGACGCATACCGACTGCGAATTAATTTTCCACGACGACGATGCGTTCCAATTTCGTTTCTCTCGTTAGTCAACTTCGGCGAGAAAATTTCCTAGGGGCATGGGCAGGATGAAAAAAAAAACCACTCCGGTATAACCAATAGAGTGGAGTGAAAAAAAAAAATATCTTGGATTTCAACCAAATTTGGTGGGGTGGTTTACTTTGAGTGGGAGACTACTCAAAAAAAATTTGAGCTCCCAGGTGCAAGGGGAGGGGAGCAGGGGGTGCTCAAAGTGCACCTCCTTTTGAAAAAAACGCAGTTTTTTGTGTTTTTTAGAAAATCAAAATCGTGCGAGAAGCCGTCACAGCACTCAAAAGTTGCGATTTGAGTTTCTACAACTCCCTGAACCATCGCCGTCCTCCTCCGATCAAAATTCAGACTGCTACCAGGGGCTCCAAAAGTTGCAGATTGCAATATTTCAATACTATGAATTTTTCACTAAGCTGGAATGATTTTTTTCATCAAGTAATTGAGCAAAAAGTTTTTTTGGATCACTGAAAGTAAATTTTGAAAAAAAATATTAATATTTTATGCACCAGTGCAGCCAACAGAGAATCGTAAAATTCCAAAATACAGAATTTATGCCAACTTTGAATTGATTACTTTTTCGCTTGAAAATATTATGAATTTTTTTCACTCACTAGAAGTAAATTTCGGAAATTTTTCGGAAAATTTTGTATATCAGTGTAGCCAGTTGTAAATTCTACGCTATGGAATTTACGTTTATCTCGAATTAATTTTTTTATCGTTTGAAAAATTCACAGTATTATTTTTATAATATTTCGCCAAAAACGTATTTGTCTTCAAATTTTCAAAAAAATTGTCTTGTATTTATGTTTATGCCTGCGAGAGAATATACCAGTTCTGTTTTTTTTTCAATTTTCTAGCGTTCTCTTATGGAGCTGACAGCCTACCAGCTTGGCTTCTCAACAATGGCTTCAAAATCAAAACATACTTTTATCGATCTGATTGAAAACAAAAAAAATACTGCGAATTTTTCAAACGATAAAAAAATTATTTCGAGATAAACGTAAATTCCATAGAGTAGAATTTACAACTGGCTACACTGATATACAAAATTTTCCGAAAAATTTCCGAAATTTACTTCTAGCGAGTGAAAAAAAATTAATAATATTTTCAAGCGAAAAAGTAATCAATTCAAAGTTGGCATAAATTCTGTATTTTGGAGTTTTACGATTCGCTGTTGGCTGCACTGGTGCATAAAATTTTCATAATTTTTTTTCAAAATTTACTTTCAGTGATTTAAAAAAATTTTTTGCTCAATTACTTGATGAAAAAAAATCATTTCAGCTTAGTGAAAAATTCATATTATTGAAATATTGCAATCTGCAACTTTTGGCTCCCTGGTAGCAGTCTGAATTTTGATCGGAGGAGGATGGCGATGGTTCAGGGAGTTGTAGAAACTCAAATCGCAACTTTTGAGTGCTGTGATGGCTTCTCGCACGATTTAGATTTTCTAAAAAACACAAAAAACTGCGTTTTTTTCAAAAGGAGGTGCACTTTGAGCACCCCCTGCTCCCCTCCCCTTGCATCTGGGGGGCTCGAATTTTTTTTGGGTAGTCTCCCACTCAAAGTAAACCACTCCACCAAATTTGGTCGAAATCCAAGATATGTTTTTTTTTTTTCACTCCACCCTAATAACCAAACGAGCACCTATTTTATTAATTTTTCGAAGACGACGCGGCGACTTGGACGGTACCATTAGCGAAATAGCTTTAGCATAGCGACGTAAACATGACGAATGGACGATGGATAATTGAGACATGTACAGCCATTATCTCTCAACAATAAAGGTGCATGGTCTCGGCCGGTTCTCCAAAGTGGAGCAAGACGGAGAGGAAAACGTGGGAGGGACGCAGGCACGTAGCACTCGGAATGCGCTCGAAATTTGGGGCAGCGGGGCGAGCGAGGCGTTAACCAGGGGTTAACGTCAACATTAACGTCTGACCGTGCAAACAAAAGCCAAGCATTCATGATTGAACTACCTCGAAAAGGAAGTCTGCGCTTTCGTTTAATAGCCACCTGTAATAAGGGTTCGTAGCGAACCCGGGACGAGTGGACGAGAAAACAGAAACAGCAGGGGTACGAGCACCCTTGAACCGACCCCCGCCCCTGGACCGTCCAGTCGATTGTTTACAATGGACATTGCACATTCTACGGCGACACTTGCTGTTTGCTTTAAACGATCGAAATTCTGATACACGTGAAAATTTCATTATCTCATTCTAAGAGCCCGACCAGGACATACGACCTAACAACGAATCAACCAGATGAACTACTAAAGCTCGTGTAAATAAACTCTCGCGTTCAACTGTCCCATATACCGTACGAAGGTAATATAGAAGCTCAGCCACCCCCTGACTCGTCTCCGAGCCTGGAAACGCGAGCAACAAACTCCGATGTAAAAATTTAACGCGTGTAGCTCGACGATTTGCATCGTTGAATAAAAAATACATATTTACGTACAACGTACGTACCGAGACGAAGTTTAATTTTTGTGATGCGTGACATCTGTGTAGGTACATTCGAAAGAATATGGCCCAGAGGGGGCGCGAAGGCGACAGCCAATCCAGAGCGCAAAAAAAGATCCAATATGCGAGTATGAAACTTTAACTCGAGATAAATTTACAATTTTCTCTCATGAATTTATTATCGGTTGACTTATTGGAAAGTGGAAATTTTTCGCGTCAGATATACCGGAGGTGAGACGATGTAGGGTTGGGATCGTGAGAAATTTTTCATCCCCGCTGCCTTCCTGTTGCCAGTGGTATTTTGACCCGAGTCGAAAATATCGTCTTATTATATTCGTGTATAACTTTAAATCCAGCTTATTTCCGTTCTCGACGATTGAAAAGAAGTGTACAACGTGCTCTCTGCGGTATACGTAATTTAAAGCGAGAAAATTTTCGACGTTGCGAGGATGCCGAAGGAAGAAGGGGGGTAAAAATGTTTCCTAAATGTGTTCCGCGGCGCTGCGCTGGTACGTACGAGGGAACTTAAATCGTCTCTCATCTTCGTCCGAAATAATCTCACTTAATACGTATCAACAAGGTGACGCAGGGAGGACGGAAGAGTTGCCGGAATGTAGTCGAAGGGGCAAAGAAGTGGAAAATTTCGCGACGGGGTTTCCAATTTTGCAAATTGAACGGACGTGAAAATTTTATGAAATGGTATTTTTCTAAGCCTGGAAATAACTGGGGAGGTTCGATGAAATTCGGCGAAATTTCGATTGAAATGTTCGAGAGAATGTGTGGGGGGAGGGGTAATCAATCATAAAAATTCGAAAAATCATTCGATAATTTTTCGGAGGAAAAACGTTGGAAAATAAGAATATTTTGTTGATTAAAATAATTTAAAATAGTTGATAGATTTTTTTTGAAAAGCCAAGTTGCAACAGTTTGTTAAAATGACACAAAAATTTTCTGACGGATCGAAATTATATGTATTGAAAATTCAAGAAAAATCGATAATTTTCATCCTGAGCTAGCTGAACTTACTGTCTGTGAATCATGTACTAATAAATATGAAAATTTAGTTTCTGCCAAAGTTCGATCTGCGAATACGATTTATGGTATTTCTTTTTAGGAAATGTGGAGGGGGAAGAGGTTTCTTCGAATAATTATAAAAATGTATGGTAATTTTAGCCATAGGCAATGCTCTTGAGTCGAAAATTTGGAAAGCGATGACCCATGAACTTTCCCAGAAAATATTAATAAAAAAATTGAAAAAATTAGATTTTAGAATAAAAAATTGTAAAAAAATCAATGCACTTTTTTAAGGGTAAAAATCGTATATTATGGTTATGTTCAAATATACTTTATGAGACAATGTTTCTTAAAAGACAAAACTTCGTAACTTTTTGTTAAAATGTCGATGCACTCGAATTCTTTCAAATTTTTTTTCGACGTTTTTCAATATTTCTTTTTTTCAAAATAGTCCAGTCATTTTAGGATTTAACCCCCAAAAATTCAATCCTGATTTTTTTTCGCGTTTTAAGTTCGTAATGGTCCGCTACACAACATACTAAAATGAAAACCTCCATAACCCCCCGTTAACCCTAGGGGAGGGGAAATGTCTGCTGAAAACCGGGTTTTCGTGAATATCTCCTCAAATAAGCCTCAAAATTGAAAAATAGTTATGAACAATCTTATTCTACGTGTAATTTCTTATCAGAAAGTTTTTTTGATTTTTCAAAAACACTCACTTCCTTGACCAAAAATTAAGGGTAAAAAACACCTTATTTTCAACAATTTACAGCATTTCTTGAAAAAATCGAAACTTTTGTGAATATCTCCTCAAATAAGCCTCAAAATGGAAAAATGGTAATGAACAATCATGTTCTACGTGCAATTTCCTATCAGACAGGTTCATTTTTTTCGAAAACACTCACGTCTTAGCCTAAAAATTTAGGGATGGAAAACACCTATTTTTCCTATACTTACAGTACCTATTTTTGGAAGTGATGGGAATACGAAGCTGAAAGTACCCAAAATTATACCAGTGAAGAGTAATTTTTTTATACATGCTGGTAGGATATTCCAAAAAAAGTCGCCGCAAGAATTTCAACCCCTACCGTTAATTATAAGGTAGATTATTGAATACTGCATTTAAAAAATCTGGGTTGTGGAAACAAAAAGTACTTTAAACGCGATGTTATTGCTTATTATTGGTGATACGAAACATTTCTTCGCGTCGTAAGGATTCAAAAACGATATTTCCGGCTTCGTATTTCTATATTATTTCCAAAAATACTGTAAATATTGGAAAAATAGGCGTTTTCACCATTAATTTTTGGGCAAAGAAAGGGATGTTTTCTAAAAAAACGAACCTGTCTGATAGGAAATTACACGTAGAACATGATTGTTCATAACCATTTTTCCATTTTGAGGCTTATTTGAGGAGATATTCACAAAAGTTCAGATTTTTTCAAAAGATGCTGTAAATTGTTGAAAAATAGGTGTTTTTACCCTTGATTTTTGGTCAAGGAAGTGAGTGTTTTTGAATAAACTAAAAAACCTTCTGATAGGAAATTGCACGTAGAACAAGATTGTTCATAACTATTTTTCAATTTTGAGGCTTATTTGAGGAGATATTCACGAAAACCCGGTTTTTAGCAGACATTTTCCCCTCCCCTACATAAACTGTAAATCGAAATAAATTGAATATATTATAAAATTATAGGAATTAAATTGAGGACACTTTTGCATTATGTTACCAGATGCTCAATTAATTTTGGCTCCATCCCATTTTGTAGACAAAAGTGAAATTATAATTTTTCATATTTAATTTCTTTTGATACCTACAAGGAATTAAATTGAGAAAAAAACTAATATCCTTTTTATGTACAAACTGGAGGGGGGGGGGGGTAATCGAGCACCCGGTACAATTCAGAGAAACAGTGCTATCAATATGGCAAATTTAAACCATTTTTTTAAAACCAACTTGATAACTTTTCATTGAAATTTCAATGCACTTTTAAAAAATCATAACTTCAATTTTACATTATATTCAAATTTAGGCAAGCAATGTTGCCAACAACACAAACTCAAACAACAAATTCATAACTTTTTAAAGCCTTATTTGGCAACACTGAAAAAAGCCTTTCAATAATTACCTCTAGGCCAAAGACATATCTATGTCAAAAGTTTTGAAACTTTGGAATTTATTCCAAAAGTAACACGAAACATTACAAACATTTCTGCAAAAATCATGAAAATGGATTGATATTAAAAAAATGGTCAATTTTTATGACCGTTAAAAAAAAATAACCAACATAAAAAAATCCCATAAATTTTTATGAAAGTAAACATCCATCTCCTTAGAACTTTTAGAATATCGACGCCCTAAAACTAAAATGGTCCAAGTGCCACTGTTTTGAAAAATGAGGTTTTATAATTTTAGATTCAGTGAATCTTACTGCACCGATTAAAATATAAAAAAACGTAAATTTAATTAATTTAAACCTAAAAAAAGTGTTTAAAATTTGCGAAGTCCATAAGCGCAATGCAAATTTTGTTACGTTTTTCGGCTTTCCTGTATCAATTTGGCTCTTGGACCATTTTAGAACTAGGGCGTCGATATTATGTATCCTCTCAATGAAAATGTCATAAAAACTGAAAAATATTTCGAAAACACCAAGAAATTTATGAAATGCATTATCCTTGATTAAATAATTACAGAAATTTCAGGAAAAAATTGTATAAATATATCGGAATTCGAAAAAATTGGTACCGATAAAATCAACTTGGAAATATCACATATTTTTTGCAAACGTCTTGGAAAATTTACTTCGGTATTCAATTTTTTTCAAAATTGTAGAATTTATAAAAATATGTAATTGTTATACTTGGTAAGTACTTGCTTCAATTTTTAAAAAACAGTTTACACGGATTTTTTCGAATGACTATAATTTAATTGAAGAATTTATTTGTGCAATTTCATAATTTTTTTCAATTCGAATCGTTGATAGAAAAAAACAACAAAATTTATAAATTCACAAAAATTAATCGGATTTAAAAATTTAAGTTCCATAAAAATTAAATTAGGAGAATAACTCATTAAAAAAATTAAATTGGCGAATTGATAAAAATCAAAACTGAAAAGCAACATTTTTTATTTACGGCAAACCGATTATGCAACTTTATTAACGCCAATGAAAAGGATCAGCCTACACATATGTAACGGTTGAATTATTCCGTCGCAGAAATTAAACAAATTCCGCGAATGTATTCTGGCAATCCCTGAAACGCCTAAACAACTGTTTTATCGCTGGAAAAAATAACCCTTTTAAACCTATCGATTCTGACCCAAAAAAGGTAGACCACCAACACTATGAAAGGCATGTTTAGGTGGGAGAGAACTTAGAATAAAGGGTGATTAAGGGTATATGAAAATTCAAGTTCATTCAGTGGTTTGAAAAATGCGCCAAAAATTGGATACTTTCTTGGATTTTTTTGCAGCGGTGCTGCATTCTGAAATTTTATGAAATTTTTTTGAAAAATGTCATTAAAAATTATTTTAGCCAATTGAGATGTTTGAGTGAGCAATTTAAAATTCGGTGGAAATAAAAAAATTCAAAGATATGCAACTTTTTAACCCCCTAAAAAACCGTATCCAATTTCAAAGTAAATGGTTCAGGAAGGCTTAGAAACTGAAATCGCACTTTTTAAGGTGTGACCAAAATTCTCAGGAGATGGTAGTACCCAAAAATGGTACGAAACCGAGTTTTTTCGAAAATAATCCCAACTTGAAGTCTCTTAGCTTCATAGTTCTTTGAGCTAAAGGTCTCAAAAATTTTTAGGGGATCTCCCACTCAAAGTAAACTCAGCACCTCGCAAATTTTTATTAAAAACCAAGATTTTTTTTTGATACACTCCAACACAAAATTTATGATAAAAAAACTAAAAGTCATCTCTAGATACCTAATTAATGTGAGAAGCAAGGTTATTTTTCTGTCTACTTTTCCGAATACTTTTTAAGCAAACTAAACCCAACATCCTGTAATTTTCCATCATTTACGACGGTTTCATTATCTGCCTACTCCTACGTGCGAAACAAAATTTCAAATAAAATAAACAAAATAATTCACTTGCACTTTCCTTGATGCAGGAGTATCTAAAAAATTGATATTCCGCCTCCGGTCAATCAACATAATAAGCCACGTGAAATAATTCATATCTAAACGAGTCTGAGCCATTAATACGCAGTGGTCTTCGCAGTTCGTACTTAGGCCATCATAGCGATTAATTTAGTCAATTATTTTGACTGCATAATTCCACAGACTAGACGTGGTTTAACGCAGGATATTTTCATAATATAAGATTTGTTCACGTTGCTTTGACGCGTGTGTTGTTTGTGAGCTCGTACAACTGGAAAATGGTCAAGGAATTTTGTTGCGGGTGTTCGCTTCGAACTGGAGTTTTAATATTGTCGTGGAGTATTTTGGTAAGTAATGAATAATTTTTCATTTTTTCAATAGACAGGATAGTAATTTTTCAGAGGTTGAAAAAACTTTGGGTCTAATTTACAGGTTCAAAATAGTATTTATTCTTTACTCACACTGGCTGGAATTTTCTCCATTCGAAATAATTCAGGTACCTGAAACAGAAAAATAATTTAAAAAATTGGTATCGAATTTTATTATTTGATTTTAAACTGCGATAATTTTCCACAGACAAGAACCCATTGGTATATTTTTGCGGTTACTATTTGGTATGGTCAGTGGTGGGAATCATTGTCGCAATTCTGGGAATACTGGCAATTCAAAAAGTAAATATTTTTTTATTTATAAGTAGGCTCATTCTATGTCAACTCGACCAGGTTTTGACCTTGGGTCTTCCGATTTTGCTCAAATTTTTTTAACGAGTTCTCCTCGATGGTCTAATGAAGGAATCACCGTCATTCCGATCCTAATCCTTCAGGGGGGCGGGGGGTGGCCCTTGTAATTTTCGTATAATTGGGATTTTTTGCGAAATTGCTTAACTTTGAAGGAGCATATCTCGAGATTGGTTAGGTCTAAGATAAATCTGCTCATGCTGTTTTGTAGAGAATTGAAAGGAGATTCAAAATTGATAATCACTTTTTGAAAAGTTCAAAGTTGAGATTTTGTGATGGAAGCTCAACTTTCACGATAAGTACAAAAGATGAAGGGCCCCATTAAAAAATCTGAAAAAATTACTATGAAGAGAACTTTTAATGCATTTTTCAACTAATTACTTTTCAATATGGGTCCTAAATTTTGGTCAAAATTCAAAAAAATGGGAAAAGTGAAGTAAAATATCGATTTCTACTAATTCGAAGGCGCTGAGTTTGAATATGTGCTTAGTTTTTTCATTCGACTCCCCTGAACCCCCCTATCAGCCCCCTAATGAGGTCAATATTTGATTATTTTTGGTATTCAACCCTTTAGTGCCCCCCTAGCCCCCAATTTTGAAAAAACACATGCAAAAAAATGGAAATAGCGTATGTCATATCAATTTCTACTAATTCGAGGGAGCTGAGCTCGATTATTAACTTACTTTCTCGATCCGCCTCCTTCGTTCTCCACACTGACTCAAAAATTACTAAATCATTTAAAAAATCAATGTGTTTTTTTTAAAATTGGAAGCTAGGGTAGCACTGAAGGGTCGAATCGCAAATATAATCAAATATTCGAACTCAGCGCCCTCAAAAACCCAACAAACGACACGTCATTCATTATTTTTCATTTTTTTTGAATTTTGACCTCATTAGGGGGCTGATAGGGGGTTCAGGGGAGTCGAATGAAAAAACTAAGCACATATTCGAACTCAGCGCCTTCGAATTAGTAGAAATCGATATATTACTTCACTCTTCCCATTTTTTTGAATTTTGACCAAAATTTAGGACCCCTGTGCCCCCCCCGGGGTATTGAGATCCCATCTTGAAAAGTAATTAGTTGAAAAATGCATTAAAAGTTCTCTTCATAGTAATTTTTTCAGATTTTTTAATGGGGCCCTTCATCTTTTGTACTTATCGTGAAAGTTGAGCTTCCATCACAAAAGCTCAACTTTGAACTTTTCAAAAAGTGATTATCAATTTTGAATCTCCTTTCAATTCTCTACAAAACAGCATGAGCAGATTTATCTTAGACCTAACCAATCTCGAGATATGCTCCTTCAAAGTTAAGCAATTTCGCAAAAAATCCCAATTATACGAAAATTACAAGGGCCACCCCCCGCCCCCTGAAGGATTAGGATCGGAATGACGGTGATTCCTTCATTAGACCATCGAGGAGAACTCGTAAAAAAAATTTGAGCAAAATCGGAAGACCCAAGGTCAAAACCTGGTCGAGTTGACATAGAATGAGCCAGTAGGTACATTAATTAAAATAATTTTTCAATCCCAAATCATATTTTTTTACACAGAATAAAGCTAAACTTCTGAACGGGATTTTCTACTACTTTTTATACGACATAACTTCCAATATTCTTCTATCATTAATATTGTTTATATCGCCCTACCTGATTATGGAGGATCCACGAGATCCCAGATTCACTCGTTTTATGCATTTGAACCTATCAGGGGTCCAATTTTTTGCGATGTGTGCTACCGGACAATTATTTTGGACAGGTTGGTAAATGATGAGATGGATTTTATGTCGTTGAATATGATTATAATAATTCTAAATTGATATAATTTGTCAGTACTTATCTTGTACTTCGCAATCGTGGTGAAAACTTGCCGCAATGAAATGCTGAAAAATAAACCAATCAATGGGACGTCGACTCACCTAATCCATTAAGCATCGAAGAAGATTTTCAGAAAGGTGTGCACGAAATTGTTTATGCATATTATGAGAACACAATAACACTGGAATTTTTAATAAACAAAAATACATATTATACGAGTGGAATTCGTTATCATTTTTCAGGAAGTTGAATTCCAAAAGTTCAAAGAAAAGAGTAAGCCACCTTAAATTTTGAAAAAATCTATTGAAAAATTACACCTACCTAGAACATATCTGAAAATTTTCAATATTTTGTCAGACATTGGGCAACTTATGAATCATTTATTTTTCTAAAGTACCAATTTCAAATTAAATTTGACTTTTGGTTTAAAAAGTCATACATTTCAGTTTTTTTTTGAATATGTTTTTCAATTTTCAAATTTACAAAGAAATAAATTGAAAAATGGATACCTAGGTAACTAGTATTTTGACAAAATGGTAATTTATCTTTATTTTTTATTAGGGTACGTCGAAAAAAAAATAGGTACTAATTTAGACAAAAATTGATGAAGATTCCCGAATGGCCAATTTCCCGAATAATGTATTTTATAATTTTACATACTAGTCGAGTTTCTCCAATGAAATCCGCACGCTATCTTCTTCAAAGTGAATTTATGGAAATTTGGGTTCTTGTTCCTGGACACTCAAACTAAGAAAAATTGAGCCCAAGTATTTTCCCTTTCAATTTCTCCTTGCCTTTTCAGCAGGGTCACCAAATTTCTAAATGTGTTTGTCATCTTTCTATGGGTTTAATAAAAATTTATTTGTGAAAAAAGTTTTTTCCTAGGCACAAACTGACATTTTCATTTTTTAGATACAAAATTTCTATTTTGGATGGCAAGCATGCCTCCCCCCCAGTTTGAAACAAGATCGTTTTTGAAAAATTTAAAATAATTGTTCTTTTTTAAAGAAAATTTCAGTTAGATTAGTAAAAATTGTTTAATCGAAAAAATTGTAAAATTCCATTTCAGTTCCAGAATGCTTTCGCCCACATTTTCCCTCAACATAACAACGACAGAGAGACTTTTATCCATTTCGTTTTTCACTTCGGACCACAGAGAAATTCAAAATTGCTCACTAACTCGGAATTCCGACAATACCTTAAAATTATTACTTCATATTCCATGCGGGGAGGGGGAGAGATCACCTGTGCAAAAGTGACGTAAAGTGTCGAGATAATTTTCATTGGAAGAAATTCAATTCTGAATAACTTTTGTAAGTTACAAAGTTTGTTCTATCCCTGAAACTTTTCCTTTAAAATGAAGAAAACGTGATTTTGAAGTTTGATGAAAACTGTTTTATTTTCAAATTTGAGGGGCAGGAGTTGCTCCAAAATGGATTTTAATAAGAAATAAAAATGTACATTAGATGCTGAGGAACAACTTTTGTTTGAAAATTTTTTCATTACAGCCCATAGATAAGGCAATACACACGTTTGAAATGTTGGGAGGGGGGGTGAACCCTGGGGAAAGGGGAGGGGAAAAAGGGTATACGGGCTTAATTTCTTTGTTTTAGTGTCCAGAACAAGAATCAATCATAAAATCAATTTTAACAAAAATTTCGCGCGAAAGCCTTTTTTTGTACGATTGAGACCTGACTATACAATAAGTTTCCCCCGAATTTTTCTTCTCAAATAAGAAAATCCGCACTGTACCTTCATTCAAAGCTGAATTTAGGTAATTGAGATTTTTACGTTACCCCCTCCCTCTCATCGAGTCTGAATGTAGTAAATTTTAAATTTCTCCTGAGCTTCCTCCTAAGCTTAATTTTCCTCATTTCAAATTTCTCCTGTGTCCTCATTTAGATATTGTAGGTACAATTTTCTTTAATTAATGTTTTGAAAAAAAAAAACATTTTTTTGAGAATGAAGGGAAAGTTAATAGTAAAGGTCGTGATCTCGTGAAAGTCATAAGTTTTCTTCAAAAAAACTAGCAAAAAACCAACACATTCTATGATTAAAATTTTTAGATATTTTGATAATTGACTACTTTGAGAAATTGGTTCGAAGCAAGAAAAAAAACTTTTCATTCCTACTCCCAGTTATAACATACCTGATCGCATTTTAGGCCAGGAACAAATTGAAAAATTGGAAAAAATTACGACTCTTTTTTAGAAGAAAATTTGCAGTTTGGATTAGTAAAAATTAGAAAAATTTACTCTAGAAAAAAAATTGTAAAAAATTCCATTCGAGTTCAGAATTTCAATTTCGCTTCGTTTTTCGATTAATCTGCCCATAAAACAAAAAACTGTAGCGAGAGGTTTTTTATATCATTTGTGATTTTCATCTTCGGGAAGCAACATTCGAAGAGAAAGTTTTCAGGAAATGTCTCATCTTATTTGAGCTTCGGAAAAATGGGTGGGAACTGGGAACCTCCGAACCGTTACCTTTGAAATTTAGTTACCACTTCATGTTCCCTGCGTGGAGGGGGATTGAAACGTTGCAAATCGCGAGTATTAATTTCAACATTTTTTTTATTTCTACCAAATTTGAAAATTCAAACAAACACCTGAAAATCGAGCCAAATTTTTTTCATCGCGTAGAACAATTCTAAATAAATTTTTTTAAAAAACTGTTTGAGCCATTGCAGTTAATGGCATTTTGATTTACGAAACTTTCATAAAACTTTAGATGTTCATTCAGGGACTTAAAGAGTAAGCCAATTTTTTTGCTCATTAAAATTAATATCAATTAATTTTTTGAAATTTTTTGTAGCATCGCTACCAACTGAAATTTTACAAAAATTGCGTCAATTAAAATGCAGTTGGCAGCGCTGTCGAGGAATTTTTTGAAAATTTTCATTAAAAAATTACTCAAAGTAAATGATCAAAAGAAAATTAGTTTGATTAGTGAAGTATTCGCGTGAGCAATTTGGAAAAAAATCAAAAAATCTTCAAATTCGTGATTTTCAACTTTTAGTCAAAATTTGAATATATTTTTTCGAACGATCTTAATACCTATGCATATCTTGATATAAATTTTCTCAAGTGTTTTATTTCTGACTTTTGATCTTCTTTTAGAGCTTTTTCAAAGATTTTTTGGGCTGAAAAATTTCCAACTGTTCCCCAAACAACCCCACAACATATCCTTACCTATTAAAAACTAACCTTTTCCACGTGTACTTTGCCAAAACCTTTCGCAAACATCGGCGCAAAAAAAATTTTCCCTGCTCGAGTCAAAACAACAATATATATTCTTCACAGCCCCTTCAATTATACGATTATGCAGCATAGGCGACATTCCCGTGAAATATATTGCACACTTCGTCACACATATTGCCTACGTAGTATTGAACTGCAGGTAAACTCATTGTTTCTATTCCGCTTGAACGCAGTCCCTTCAAATCACGAATTATTCAATTCTTCGTGCATATCTATCCTTCGAAAGTACGCATACTTAAGCTATACAATGAATGGGTTCTCTGTTCACTTTTTTCTCGAAAATTTTCTGGTCAAATCAAACAGTATTGCATGTAATTAACGATTGATAGAAAATTGACATATAAAATAAAAATCGTTGAGGTGACCAAGTTCTATGGTGTATGGTCACAATTGGAACAAAAAAGTAAAATTATAGGTGGCTAGGCCCAAAACCATGGTCGGTGTTACTGGAGATGCTGGGTGTGCTCGAGCACCTACAGGGGGGTTTCCGGAAATTCTTTGCACCTACGAAGATTTTTCAACAATTGCTGTTGAAAAATCCCAAAATCCACAAAAATTTTAAAACTCGATCACAACGGTACCAAATTTTCTGGAAAAAATGGTAAATTTCACACCAAACTGAAATCCAGGAATGAAAAGCCGTAAAATAAAACTTCTGCTTTTGACTTTCGGCTGGAAATTTCAATAATAAAACTTTTGGATTTAGCTTTCAGTTTTTTGATTAATACAGCTAGATTTTGGCTAGCTTTCAGCTTTTAGCTATGTGTGAACAAACTTTCGACTTAAAAGTTTTGACTTTCACCTTAGGATTTCTGATTTAGATTTACAGCCCCTTGACAGCACAATGATGAAAATCATCGTTCATGTCTCTCAAAATTTTAATTTTTTAAGGGGTTTGAAATTTTTTCTCAAAATTTCAATTTATCCAAGTCCAAAAAAATTTCCCACTCTTTAAATTTCTTCCTCAATTTTTTTTTGGCTCCAGGATTTTTTTCAATTTTCATTCCCTAACATTTTTTCAATAACTGATATTTATATCAACTACCAATAGTCCCTGCGGTTATCTTGGGCATATTGAACTTTTTGAACGCGGGTTGAAATGTGGTTTTTATTTTAGTATGACCCAAAAGAATATTTTCGAGAAGTGGAGACGTCAAAAATTTTCCTTAGGAGTGGAGGGAGGGGGAGTTTTAAGGGGTTTTTACCCCTATTTTTTCACATGAAGGAGTGGTGGTGAATTTGGTGTCATTTTCATACAATTCAACCCTCCTGAACTCGAATCTGCGATTAGTTTTTCGATCTGAAGCGTCATCTTGAGATGAGTGATATGGTTCAAGTAAGGTTTGAAACCAGTTTTTTATATGACTCAAACCTTCTGAATTCGAATTGGTTATTGGTTTCTCCATAGGAAGTGAAATAGCTTCTTGATCGTCGCTTTTTGGTAGTGAAAAATAGCCAATTTTCGCTAAAATCGACTCGAGGTTCGAATTACATCTAAAAATGGTTTCATACCAGGATTGGTTCGAGGTATTGGTTTGAGAAGATGGGAAATTGCGAATTCGAGTCGATTTTAGCGAAAATTGGCTGTTTTTTACTACCAAAAAGCGACGATCAAGAAGCTATTTCACTTCCTGCGAGGAAACCAATAACAAATTCGAATTCAGAAGGTTCGAATTATATAAAAAACTGGTTTCAAACCTTACTTGAACCACATCACTCGTCTCAAGATGAAAAAAATCGCAATTTTACCTCTTTTTTCTCAAAATTGGCCTCTTTTTGCGACATAAATCATACGATTGTGCAAATTCCACGCTTCAGATCGGAAAACTAATCACGGATTCGAGTTCAGAAGGGTTGAATTATGTGAAAATGACACCAAATTCACCCCAACCCCTCCATATGTGAAAAATAGAGGTAAGAACCCCCTAAAATTACCCCTCCCTCCACTCCTAAGGGAAATTTTTGACGTCTCCACTTCTCGAAAATTATCTTTTGGGTCATACTAAAATAAAAACCACATTTCAACCCATGTTCAAAAATTGCAGTATGCCCCCGATTTTTCATGTTAACCGCAGAGACTAAGTATCAAGTGAATAAAATTCCATTCTTTGTATTTGAAAATTTTTAAAAACTTGAAATTCTCTCGAATTTTTTCCAATTCAAATTTTTAAATTTTTTTTTCATTCTGAATATTTTAGAGCAAGAAAAAATTTTAAAAAAATTCTGGGCTGAAAAAATTAAAAGTTAGAAAAAAATTCAAGAGCTGCAAAAATTAAAATTTTGAGAAAAAATTTCGAGAGCAAAACATGCAGGTTTGAGAAAATAATTAACATTGAAAAAAAAATTCTAAAGCTGAAAAAAATACCAGTTGATAAATTTTTTGACCTGAGAAAAAAATTGGAGCGAGAAAAATTTCAGAGTTGATGAAAAAATTTTTTTAGTTGAAAAATTTTTAGAGTTGAAAATATCCTCGCCTCCACTCCGGGCTCCTCACGGAGAAAAAAATTATCCGCCGGCTCTGCTCAAAATATTCGCATACATATGAAACATACGAGTACGCAGATCGAAAGGGTGGACATGGGGCTGGAATAGATGCCCTAAACAAACTTATACAACTCCATCGAGAGACACCGAACGCGGTTCGCCGAAAGAAAATTGATGGGATAATATTTAAAAGGGTATGGTTAATTTATGGATCGAAGAATGTTTGATATTTAACGCGCCAAATAAACTAATTATACGAGGTGATATTTATTCGTTCGAAACGATTACAATGTTAACGTCAAAATAAACCGTATTTTTACCCTTTTTTTTTCCTACCAGCTTTCCCTTTGCTTTCGCTCCCACGCCACCGGCCATCCTCTGCAGCGTAACTCTGTAAACAAGACCTTTTTTCCTCCCTTATTCTTCCCGCTTTCAAATAATTACCATAATTTTAACGCGTTTATAAGTACAACAAAGTAGCGAGCCGAGAACGTCGCCGTCCGAGGAAGTCTAGCAAAGTTGTATCGTTTGAACTAAGCTAACTACATTTACTCGTAAGATTAAGTCAGCCAGAGCCGGAGTAACGTTGGCGCTGGATGTTTCGCGCCAACGTTTATAAAACGGCTTTTGAGTGTAATTTTTGCCCGATGTAAAGGCCGGCCTCAAATTGAATAACTTCCGTTTTTCATCGATTCGTGCCCCGTCGCCCCCGTCTCCGCACTCTGGGTAAATTCCAAAAGAACAATTATCCTAGCCGCCATAATTTACCGAATTTCGGATAAATAAATTCGATACCCCGGCCCCCCCCGCCCCATCGGGTTCTCTAATACACCAGCACACATCTCCGAATATCGTGTAGTAAGTATATTGAATGGTGGCGATGGGAAGAGCCAGGCAGTACGACCCAGAACACGGGGGCGAGCGAAATTCGTTGATTTGGTTTATTGGTTTTGTTATATAGCCTTTGAAAAGAGCCCTTTACCGTTCGGTCTCCGAGGTTCGGGTATTTATCGAATATAGACCCGCGTGCACCGGCAAATGGCACAATGAGCTATTGTATTCGCAAAGCTCAGCTCGTCGAGAGCTTCTTTTCCATGTGTGAGCTACGCTTATCTTTGTAATTCGATGAGTTTGCGGTGGCGGCATCGCGATGCTCAAGGGTTCGGCGCTAAGATTTGCATCATCGGGATTTTCGCTACAGCAACCATGGCGGCGTATCTCAGATAAACCGTCATAAATCGAAAGGTATATGTCGGATTTTTCGATAATTATAATCCGGTTGGCATCGAACCTTTGTATAAGTATTTACTATCTGATTCGTTTCGTATGCGAGCTTAGGTGCGCGGTTTTAACTGAATTTGATTTTTAGTGATGGTTTGTATCGCTATATGAATCGTATGAGACCTAAATCCTAAATCATTCAATTTAGGTGGGACGAATCGTTTGCCAAAGACCTGGTGTGTTGTGGAAAATTGAAGCTGGAAAAATTAAGCGAGCGAAATTTGATTCGTTTGGAAAAGGAAACTAATTTTTGAATGATTTTTTTATAAAATACGTACCTAAATAACACAGGGCGACACGAATTTTGTTTTTGGGTTCTCATTGCCAAATTTGGGTTGCTTTTATGTAACTAATAAAGGAAAAAAAAATTTTTTGACCAAAGTTTGCTTTGGGGATGGGAGGGCCAAAAAACTGATTTTTCGAGGCAATAAGCCTGAGCATTACAAAAAAAATGAATTTTTTTTTTTGGACTAATCTTGTAGGAAATTTCACGGCGAATCCAATGCCGCAAACCGCAGACCTCCGTCTCTTTTTTAAAAAAAAGTTACAGCTCATTCTTTCCAAAATTTTGTGAAAAAATCGCATTTTTTTATTTTTTTTTTCGAAAAGAAGTGAAATTTGAGAGAAAAGTAAGGATTTTAAGGCCATAATGACCATGGCGAGAGTTGTAGGAAATTTCACGGCAAATCGAATGCCGCAAACCGCGGACCTCTATCTTTTTTTGAAAAAAAGTTACAGCTCATCCTTAAAACCCTTAGTTTTCTCTCAAATTTCACTTTTTCGCGAAAAAGGCACAAAAAATGTGATTTTTTCCACAGAATTTTGTAAAGAATGAGCTGTAACTTTTTTTCAATAAGAGATAGAGGTCCGCGGATTGCGGCATTCAATTCACCGTAAAATTTCCTACAACTCTCGCCATGGTCATTATGGCCTTAAAACCCTTACTTTTCTCTCAAATTTCACTTCTTTGCAAAAAAAAAAAAAAAAATGCGATTTTTTCACAAAATTTTGGAAAGAATGAGCTATAACTTTTTTTAAAAAGAGACGGAGGTCTGCGGTTTGCGGCATTGGATTCGCCGTGAAATTTCCTACAACTCTCGCCATGGTCATTATGGCCTTAAAACCCTTACTGTTCTCTCAAATTTCACTTCTTTGCAAAAAAAAAAAAACAAAAAAAATGCGATTTTTTCACAAAATTTTGGAAAGAATGAGCTATAACTTTTTTTAAAAAGAGACGGAGGTCTGCGGTTTGCGGCATTGGATTCGCCGTGAAATTTCCTACAAGATTAGTCCAAAAAAAATTTTCAATTTGTTTTGTAATGCTCAGGCTTATTGACCTCAAAAAATCAGTTTTTTGCCCCCCCCACCCCCAAAGCAAACTGTGGAAGCCAGGAGTGAGCAAGGTGATGTATTTTGATGTCTAGAAACAGAATTTCGGCATGAGAACCCAGAAACAGAGCGAAAAAATTTTTTGGTCGCCCTGTGTAATTCATCTCGTCTAAATCGTTGTGGTCAATTTTTTGAAAACATCCATGAGAACGATTCACCAAAAGAATCTTTCACGAAGAATATTCGAAAAAAAAAATCAGACATATTTTTTCAAAAATTACCCAATATCAATTTATGAAAAACTTATTTGTGAGATTCCACAGCAAAAGGGCGTAAAAACAGATGTTCGGGTCAAAATGGTCGTTTTTAGGTTTTGGTCGATTCGGACAGGAAATTTCAGTCTCTTTCGTATGCTTCAAAAGTTTCAACCGTGTTTGCAAGTAACAGAAAAATGCGATTTTCTGTGACGTGGAATGATCTGATACTTTACCATTGTACCTACAGGGGACGCAGTAGGATCTAACGCGAACATTTCGAAGTGAAATATCTTTGAAACGAAACCTTCAAGCGAAAATCCAACCGCTCATTGCAGAAAGCAAATTTTATGCTCTACAATTTTAGTTCTATTCATTTTTTTGCTAGGATGCTTGTTTTTCTCGAAAAATCGAGTTTTATGTTAAAAAATGTAAAAATTTCAAAATTTGATTAATTTACGAGCGTCCATAGTTTCATTGTAGAGTTATCGGAAATGGTGTAGCACGATTTTTTTTCCAAGTGTTCGACGTCTGACCGTCCTTAGTTCAGAATATTTTTAATTCATTTTTTTTTTAGCAGTTTAAGATTTTCTGAACCTTTTTTCCAAGTCCACATTCTTTTCATATTTTTCGCACTCAAGTTTTTTTTTTTCAGACGTAATTTTATCAACTCAGATTTTTTTCAATTTTCTCTACTCAAATTTTTTTCTTATAATTTTCTTAACTCAATTTTTTCTTATAATTTTCTCAACTCAAATTTTTTCAAATGTAATTTTCTCAACTCAAATTTTTTTAGACATACTTAATTTTCTCAACTCAGATTTTTTTCTTCCAATTTTCTCAACTCAAATTTTGCAGCAGCACACTTTCTTTTCCGAGTTCTTATCACGTAATGACACAAGTTATGAAAACAAAAAAAATTGATGAAAACAAAAAAATTTGAGCTGAGAATATTTGAAGATAAAAAATTTGAGTTGCGAAAATTGAAAGAAAAAAATTCGAGTTGAAAAAATTAAGTCTGAAAAAATTTGAGCTGAGAATATTTGAAAAAAATGGTTTGAGTTGAGAAAATTGAAAGAAAAAAATTTGAGTTGAGAAAAATATGAAAAAAATTTTGACTTGGGAAAAAGGTTCAAAAAATTTTAAACTATTTTTAAAAAATGAAAATATTCTGGACTAAGGACTCTTGAGTCAGACGTCAAACACTTGGAAAAAAATCGTTCCGTGCCATTTCCGACGACTCTACAATGAAACTATACGCTCGTGATGAAACGCAGTTTTTTTAAATAACATGCCAACTAATCACTTTTCATAAAAATGAATACACCATCCTGAAAGCAAATTTTACGATCTACTTACAATTTTGGTTCTATTCATATTTCTGCTAGGATGCTTCCTTTTCTCAAAATTTCGTTTTTCATGCTGAAAAAATGTTAAAAAAAACATACAAAACTTTGAACTCGTTTTTTTCAAAATTATGTTTTTGAAACTTTCATTTTTGAAAATTCACTGTTCAGAAAGGTACGAACCGAGTTTTTTCGTGTTAGTCTCATTTTCTTCAGAATATTGTTGGGTATCACGTGGTATGGTTATCTCATTTTTCACAAATCTACCGAAATGGTCTCTTTTGCTGTGGAACCTCACATTTATATTTTCATTCGTGAACGAATCATGCCAAAAATTATTCAAATTATAAGAATTGTTCACGAACGATCATCAAAAATAACGTAGGTCAACGTAGAAAATCCTGTTTGAAATTTAATGGATGATTTTGAACGGATTTTTCACCCTGATTACAGGGGAAATTGTAAAAAAATTCCAACGTCAGGATTTTCACAATTTCAAATTTTTTGTTGAATATTTGTTTTACACTTTTTGTTAATTTTTGACACTTGAAGTGAATTTTCTGGGCAGAGGAAGGGTTCTACCAAAAATGAATAGATCATAAATTGTAGAGTGTAAAATTTTATTGCTGTGAAGTCTGATCAGTTTTTTTCCTATGAAGCTTACTTTTCGAGATATTTCACCCCAAACATCAAAGTTTAACTTTCATATTTTCATAAAAATATCTCGAAAGCTAGAATTTCTAGGGAAAAAACGAATTCGACTCTACATAATTGAAACTTTATATTCTAAAATTCACGTTCTATTCATTTATTTTTTGTCGGACCTTTCTTTGCCCAGAAAATTGATTTAAAGTCATCAAAAAGTGTAAAAAAAATTCTCAGTTAAAAATAAAAATTATTAAAATGTCCGACATGATGGAGAAAATCTGAAATCATATTCGAACTCAAGATAAATCTGTTCATGTTGTTTTGTAGAGAATTGAAAGGAGATTCAAAATTGATAAACACTTTTTGAAAAGTTCAAAGTTGAGCTTTTGTGATGGAAGCTCAACTTTCATGATGAGTACAAAAGATGAAGGGCCCCATTAAAAAATCTAAAAAATTACTACGAAGAGAACTTTTAATGTATTTTTCAACTAATTACTTTTCAAGATGGGATCTCAATACCCCTGGGGGGCACAGGGGTCCTAAATTTTGGTCAAAATTTAAAAAAAAAATGGAAAAAGTGAAGTAATATATCGATTTCTACTAATTCGAAGGCGCCGAGTTCGAATATGTGCTTAGTATTTTCATTCGACCTCTCTGAACCCCCCTATCAGCCCCCTAATGAGGTCAAAATTCAAAAAAATGAAAAATAACGTATGACGTGTCGTTTGTTGGGGTTTTGAGGGCGCTGAGTTCGAATATTTGTTATTTTTGAGATTCGAACCTTTAGTGCCCCCCCTAGCCACCAATTGTGAAAAAACACATGCAAAAAAATGGAAATACTTGTGTCATATCGATTTCTACTAATTCGAGGGTGCTGAGCTCCATTATCACCTTACTTTCTCGATCCGCTTCTTTCGTTCTCCACACAGACTCCAGTTTTTTCAAAATTGGGAGCTAGGGGGGCACTAAAGTGTCGAATCCCAAAAATAAGCGAATATTCGAACTCATCGCCCTCAAAAACCCAACAAACGACACGTCATACGTTATTTTTCATTTTTTTGAATTTTGACCTCATTAGAGGGCTGATAGGAGGGTTCAGAGAGGTCGAATGAAAAAACTAAGCACATATTCGAACTCGGCGCCTTCGAATTAGTAGAAATCGATATATTACTTCACTTTTTCCATTTTTTTTTGAATTTTGACCAAAATTTAGGACCCCTGTGCACCCCAGTGGTATTGAGATCCAATCTTGAAAAGTAATTAGTTGAAAAATACATTAAAAGTTCTATTCGTAGTTATTTTTTCAGATTTTTTAGTGGGGCCCTTCATCTTTTGTACTTATCATGAAAGTTGAGCTTCCATCACAAAAGCTCAACTTTGAACTTTTCAAAAAGTGATTATCAATTTTGAATCTCCTTTCAATTCTCTACAAAACAGCATGAACAGATTTATCTTAGACCTAATCAATCTCGATATGCTCCTTCAAAGTTGAGCAATTTCACAAAAAATCTCAATTATACGAAAATTACAAGGGCCTCCTCCCGCCCCCCCTGAAGGATTAGGATCGGAATGACGGTGATTTCTTCATTAGACCATAGAGGAGAACTCGTAAAAATTTTTTGAGCGAAATCGAAAGACCCAAGGTTAAAACCTGGTCGAGTTGACATAGAATGAGCCTCCTAGAAACACTGAATAATTTTTTCTCAATATTATCGCTACTTTCTTATTACTTTTACGATTTTTATGAAAAATTCGAAATTTTCGTTCACATCTCTCACCATATTTAAAATGGTTTCACAATTTGAGAATTATTTTCATCAATTTTATACTCCTCGATTTTGATGAAAAACTAAAAAATTCACTTCAAATTTCAAACTTCTCCGTCAACATCACACAATAAATCGTGAAATCAATCTCGATATATTTCTAGCCAAATCCTACGATCGAAATACCCACAGCCTCAAATTATCGCACAATTGGCCATTCAACGATCCCAATACCACAGCTAATTTCTAACCCATAATAAGCGGGCAATTTCGGCTCAAAACCTTGAGCTTACGATCACCAAACTGAGAATAAAATCACCCACGCGGCGCCGACAGAGACGAAATTCTCAGCGCAACCTACGTATTCGCGAGTAGAACACCTATCGCGTGGATTTTTCTCACAATATACGATTACCGGCGCCATCTAGAATTACGTAATCGTACCGTACGCGTGGGATATCGAAGGTAGAACGAATTCGATACAATTCGCGAAAAAATATACTTGCGCTCTGCGGTGGATTTAATTAACAAAATGAATCTTCATAAGAACGAATTAACGCGGTGTATTTCTCCGCGAGTACTTTTTTGGCGGACGAAATGGAGAAAAAAAGAAGCTAATTTAATTATTACCGTGTTTTCGAGCTAACGACGCGTAATTAATTTTTTTTCCTTTATCCAGAGCAGTAAAATTTTTGGAAAAATTACCGAATTAAGCGTAATTCATACCGGTCATAAATGGCGAATAAAAATTGAGCTAATTAAATTCGCTGCTTCGTTATGTAATTTTTTAGCGACCCTTTTTTCCTCCCCTACGTACTTCTTCCCTCCTTGGAAAATAGTTCCGGAACCAGCACCGGTCTCTGTCGGCGAATTTTAAAATTCTTGGTAGAATTTCGTACAAGAAATCACCGCTGACATCATAATTATAAAAAGTAGGTATGTATTTAGGAAAATAGGTTCACGCAGTGATGTAATTTTTCGTATAAATTTACATTCAACCTTGTACGTGACATTTTATACGTTTAAGGTTTAAATACAAACATACTGTAAGTGCAATGCAACATTCTGCGAATGAGAGAATTACAGACGCAGACAGTCTCTCTCACGATTAACTGTAATAACATTGACGAAACGAGAGATATTAAATCGAATCGAGGAAAATGTTTTTCTTTGTATTTTATTTCGATGCAAGACCGTCGAATCTTCATCATAAATGTACTTACGGTTCCGAAAAAAACGATAAATTCTAGTCCACTGAGTCACGTCGACGATGACAGAAATTAATACGTTAAATAGTATTAAAATATTACGATGTTGGGCGGTGCGGTGCGGCGAGCTCGAGGAAAATCATCGACTTATCTTCGTACAGCTCGTACTTACGTTAGCTGTAAATCTGGCTCCTTAAAATAATTCGCTTTAGGAAAAAAAAAAACGTCCGTCGAGTACTTCTATGAAATACGACGCCGACACGTAGGTCGTCGATTGTATGTACTTTGAAACGAAATAATGCTGATAAACCTATTACCTCACGTTGGAGAGTTCCGATTGTCGAATTTATACTACACAAACACTCGAACGAAAAATTAAAACGATATTTGGAGGATTTTATTCGGCTGATACGAGGTTTTCGTAGGCGTTATTCGTGATTACCTACGTCAAACGGCACAGGAACGAAGATGTTTGTGTGGTGGGTTTAGTGTGGAAGAAAATTTTCTCAGGGGAAATTTTCCTTTGAGTAGGAAATTTAACGGAGGAGGAAATGCTTTTATGGAGTTGTGAATTTTTCGATTTTGATTTTTTGACGAAATAATAATGAAATACCCTCTCTAATTTTTTTTTGACTACTCTCAAAGCTCTAAGAATTTACGAAAATTGATATTTTCAGTTTTAAAAGGTTTTTACCAAGTGTATATTTATTCATTAAAGGATGGAAAATTAGGAAACACATTTTGTGATTATATTTCCAGTTTAAATAATTTCGCACGATTTGCTTGAAAAAGTCCAAAAAAAGAAAATTGAGATGGATGAGTCATTTGATTTTTTCAAATTTGAATTGGGAGTGAGAGGTGACACATAAATTAGCCCGAACGTAAAAATGACCAAATAAGAGATATTCTCATACTTCATTCAGGCCTGTTCAGAGAGGGGGAAAGGGGCTTCTCCGGACCCATAAGGGTCCCTAACAAGGGAGGTATTCCAACTCAAAAGTGAAATTTTAAGCACAAGCAAAAAAAAAATCGAAAGTGCATCATAACAGGACCCCGTATCCAAAATTTCAGGTGCTGAAGTTCATTTCTCGATTTTTGGCGATTTTTTGAAATTTCAAAATTACCTCCGCCCTGTGAAATATGAAAATTTGATCTAATCAACGAAAAAAAATGGAATTTGGTATATACCCTATTTTCGACCTCCTAAATCGACTAGAAGCGGTTTCGAGACGTTTCGAAGCCATCAGAAAAGTTTGGAATTTTTTAGTGCTGAAGTAAGGCCCATAAAAGTGGTCTATATGAATATCAGTACCTTTAATCACGGATAACCAATATTGGTGACCTATTTGATCGAATAAAATAGAATTTTTCAAAATTCGCAATTTGGAGTTCAAATTTATATTTTTTGGCTGACAATTTTACTGGAAAAAAATTAATTTTCTGTCAAAAAAATATAAATTTGAACTCAAAGTTGCGAATTTCAGAAAATTGTGTTTTAATCGACCAAATTGGTCACCAATATGGATAATCCGCGATTATAGGTGCTGAAGTGCATTTGGGCCACTTTTATGGGCTTTTCTCCAGCGCTGGAAAATTTCAAAATTTTCTGATTGCTCCGGAAACGTCTCGAAACCGTTTCCATTCGATTTGAGAGGTCGAAAATAGGGTATCTACTTAGTATCTACCAAGTTTCAACTTTTCACCTCAATGTATGCGCATTAGGCGATTTTTCAATTTTTTCCAGGAAAATTTCTTGCCCAAAAATGCATGAACTCAAAGTTACGAATTTTGAAAAATTGTGTTTCAATCGATCATTTAGATCACCAATATCGATAATCCGCGATTGTAGATGCTGAAGTGCATATGTGCCATTTTTATGGGCTTTTCTTCAGCGCTAGAAAATTCCAAAATTTTCTGGTGGCTCCGAAACGTCTCGAAACCCCTTCCAATCGATTCGGGAGGTCGAAAATAGGGTATATACCAAATTTCAGCTTTTTTCGTTCATTACATCAAATTTTCATATTTCGCAGGGCGGAGGTAATTTTGAAATTTCAAAAAATCGCCAAAAATCGAGAAATGAACTTCAGCACCTGAAATTTTGGATACGGGGTCCTGTTATGATGTACTTTAGATTTTTTTTGTTTGGGCTCAAAATTTTACTTTGAGTTGGGATACCTCCCTTGTAAGGCTAAAAAGCTAAATATTTTGACTTTTTACTGCCAGGGCTCTTAAAACAAAAAATTTTGCCTAACCACGTCGTATATAGACGTTCAAGTTGAGTAGGTATACATTACAAAATAATTGAACCTGAAATTTGGAAATTTTCAAACATTTCTAAATAATCTTAAAATATGCACGTACGAAAAAAAAAAAAAATGGAAAAACATAATTTTTTGAGACAATTTATCATGAAAATGATCTTACGTTAGTAGGAAATATCTATAAGTATGTGAGGCAGTTTCAAGAAAAGGAGTTGACTGATTTCCATTGGAAAACTGACTGCAAAATTCGAAAAATTAGTTTGAAGGCTGGGCCCACCCCCCAAAACGGACCAGAAGATCTCTTCATACATTTTTTATTACCGATTCTGCTAGGAAATTTCACTACGAGTTCGAAAAAATTAGCTTGAGGTCAAAATCATGTCTCTAATTCTCCAAAATTTTGGAAATTTTGGCTCCTGTTTTTGATTTTGGTCCGTAATCTTTGCAGAGAATCTGAAAAAATTAAGTAGAAGATGGCATCATGCTCCCAAGTGCTCATAAAACGGTCTCAGCCAAAAAAAAATTAATTTTGGAGGGTAGAATTCAAAAAGCCCGAAGTTACAGTTTAGGGTCCTTTTTGGGACCCGTGGATGTATGACCCTCAAACTAAATTTTTCGAATTCCTCGTAAAATTTCCAATCCGAATACAATCAATAGGTCAGTGTTTGTTAGAGCCTTTTATAGAATCTAGCAATGTACTGAAATTACAGAAACTTTTTTTCAAACAGGGCCGATGAAAGGGATGCATTTGCACCGGTCCTGCGTTTAAAGGAAAGAGTCCAGAACCATGTTCAAATCTCGAAAAACAATAAAGTTCCTTAAAAACGTATAAAATTTGCAATATAATTCAACCGAAGTTGAAGGGCTCATCAACTTGACAAAAATTTTCAAAAACATCAGTACCTATTTGTATGTACTAATATTTTACAAAAAAAATGATTTTTTTTTTTTAAATGGAAACTTTGGAAAAATTTATCAAAAAATTTCAGCTGTAATTTGAAATATTTACGAAAATTTGGATAAAAAATTGTTGAACAGGATTAAGTATAATGAAATTTAATGTAATATAATGCACTTCTCAATTTAAAAAAAATTGATACTTAATGTAAAAAATACGTTTTTTCCGAAATTTGAATGAAAAATCGAGTACTTTTATTTTGAATTTTTTCAGGGTGAAAAAGAGAACCTAAAAATTTTAAAATATCCGACTTTGGGAAGCGATGGCTCAGTTTCCTGAGGTCGAAGGGAGCTGAAATTTTTTATGGTGTCTGAAATTTTTTTGGGTGTACTTCCACACCTAAATAACTCCCCATGTAAATTTGAGCGGAATCTGTGCGAAAAAATTTTCTTCCTCATACAGGGTCCACCCCCTTCTCCCCAAAAAACAATAAGGGCTGGGACGGACGCAGAAGGTGCGACTCCATCATGGGTTCTGGACATTACGTGGAAGCTTTTTAAGCGATAAATTTTCAATTAACATGAAGGACTTTTTTGATGCTATTTTTCCTGGGCCAAATTATGAATTACATGGGTTTTTAGAATATTTGACCAACTTCCACCGCTCGAAAAAATCTGAAAAATTCTGAGAGGTGAAATACATTGGAAAACTTTTTAAAAAAATTATTTTTCTGTCCATCTCAAAATTATGTCCTCAGAGCGATTTGAAAATTTCAAAGTCAAATTCAAGATCATTAAAGTGGTCCGAAAAGTCAGAAAAAATTTCAAAGTACTCGCCTCTAGTACTTTTACCTACGTGCTTTGAAAAAAAAATTGGGTGAAAACTCGCGGAGATTGGATTTTTAGCTTGGAAATCACGTATTTTGGGACCCCAGTCCCCTCAGGGGAGTGATAAAAATTCGCTCATGCGCTCTAAAATCATCTTCTACCAAGACAAATGGAATGGAATAAAAATTTTAATCAAGTTCTACCAGAAGCCAAATGACCCCCTTACCACACAAAAGCCTTCCAAGTGTAAGTAACTGAAATTAAGAGCAATGCCAATGAGTCAGGAGAGTGAATTTCACGAGGTCACTTTCCCCACTCCATTCAACTTTCGAAAAAAAATATAAAACGATTTTTCTGATTTATCAAGACTGAAAAATGATAACGCGAAAGGGAAACCAATAAATTTCCAATAACTAGATTTTCAGGTAATTTTTTTCATAATCTGGTCCAAAAATAGAAAAACTACTTCTTTCAATTCCTGATTTCATCCCCTTCCTTCCCCCTCTATAAATATTCTCGACCCCCACCCCGTCTTCAGCGAGAAAGAACATAAAAGGGATCGTCTTATTGCATGATTTTAAAACCAAATTCCACGTCAAAACTTCCTCTACGCTTCCTTGAAAATGAATCACTTGAATTCGTAAATTTAAAAGGAAAAATTTCCAAAACTTGTAATTACAGTTTTACTCAAACGAAGAGCATTTTTAAACTTATCGTATACGCCAGAATGCTCGTTTTCACTTCGAGATCCACGCCAGTAAAATTACATCAATCGAAACTTCGCAACGAATTAATTCAATTCCAAACGACACAAAACACATTTCCTGGCACCCTGCTCTTCGCCACTTCACCACCACCATCAAACCTCCATTTCGACCCCATAGGAAAATTTTACAATCGAGTTTGGACGGAAACGAGTGTAAAAGTAATATTACGAGACGCCGGCCTCATAAAACCTCATTTTCTGCCCCGACCGGCCGCAACATTACGAAAATACGATCGTCATTTGGATATTAAACGTGAAAAAAAAAATAAACAAATACGATAATTATTCTACGCTCGTCTGGCAAATGCATAAAATTTCTGGCATGGAAACATTTCTGAAACGAAATCGTGTCACGATAGAGTCGACTCTCAGCGCGATGTTTCAATCGGAAGGAGCAGGTGAGGCGGAGGCATCGAACAGACACGCCACCATTTAAGGAACTTTTCAAGGATATCGGAGTCGCGGATGAGGTACCTGCTGCGCCTATAAGAGAACATAAGGAGGATACGAGCACAGCTGGATTTTATCAACGTGTAAAAAGATATTTTCGTGGAACACGGTGCGAGAAGATGGGTATATTTGTAAGGATATTCTTAGCAAGGGTATTTTAAACCGAAACAGGACTCGAGTCGAAGGGTGAGTTGCCCTTTTTTTTAAAAATACTCAGCTAGAACAGACAGTTGGCTAACTAATGGGGTTTCTTCGGTATACCGGTTTATGTATCTGAAGGCATATTTCGTCGGCGCAGAGTATTACTAGAATAATGCAGATGTGTATACGTGTGGGAGACATACCATAACCATATTGGGCGTACAGGCCAAATCGTCGATGGTTTTTAATTCGATAAATGCACATTCTCGAACATTACTCCTAATCACTCGAGATGTCCACCGTATCTTCTTCATTTTCGCCTCGTTCGAATCTGACACAGTTGCTAGAGTTTAATTACTTGAAAACTATCTTTGATTCGAGAGTCGAAGGAGGAAACCTCCACCAGATGTGGGCATCTCTCCATCTCGCCGGCTCCGTTCTTTCTGTACCATTCTTTCATCTTTCTCTTTCTTTGTACTCGATTACGTTAATTCTACCGAACCCACGTGGGCTGAGTTCCATACGCACGTAGGTGGCCCCACAACAAGCAACCAACATCTTTGTACCTAAATTCGAATCCGCGTCTAAAATTGGTTTCGTCACAGATCTAATATAACACGGCGCGCCGCTGCCGGAGCCGTTTGCCAACGCTTACCGGCGATATTTTCTACTCGGTCCCTCCCCTGCCCCCGTACACCTTCGAAACCCATAAAAACAAACCACTCTGTAAGAATAGCCGGCAACATCGACTTCCTAAATAACATCCAGCAACTGTTTTAAAACTGGCTCGTTTTTATATTCATGGAAAACAGAAAAGGAAAATTATACGAGGTAGTAGGTAATTTCTAATTGGTATTTCGATACGAAAACACTACTTGTTCATTGATTTTTACCAATACACAGGAATTCGATACCGGTTCGACAATATCGTGTATCAGACTAATTCTACATTTTCCATACGAAAAATAATATCGCTTCGTCAGTATATCTACCAACTCGATGAAATGTAAAACCGAATGTAGCAATGTCGTATACCCACCTGTATACACATTCGAACAACCACACACGAGAATATTTATATAGGAAATCACATACAACGTATATAGAGTGAATAAAAACCAAGAAAAATTATCCGTTTATAATAAAAATTGAATTATTCAACCGAAAATATGAAAACGTACAAAAAGAAAAGCTGACTGGATAGAATTTAAAATATTAAACAATAAAATACTCTTATTTAAAATATAAAAACATTTTTCTCTTTCACGCAGAAAGATAAAGAAAACAAGAAAAAATTAACCTTAGGACGTATTAAATTAAGTTATTATATTTAGATAAATTTCGACACGAATAGTCGTATCGTAAGAGACAAGCTCACACATGCGGTTTTGTATTCGTAGGCATTCAGTCTGTGCACTTCGCAGCGTCTTAACCCATCGTTCTATGATAACTGTTCACCACGATGAGACAATAACCTACGATACCTGCGTGAGAAGAAAAATTAACCATAAGATTTCATCGAGTAGTTTTAAAAAATTGATTAAAAAAGGAAACAGGCATTTTTGTCATTTTTTTCTATCCAGATAACGTGAAAACCGACTTGGAGGCAAAATTTGGAAAATATTAAGTTCAGATTTGAATTCGGCGCGAAAAATTACCTAGATTTCGATACCCATATCGATATTTTATCATAAGTTGTCCTACCCCCCTCCCCGCCCCCGTGATAGAGTTCCATACCAAGTGGGGCGGAAAATTTAAACGAAGAAAAAGTCAACAGAAAATCATAAAAAGGAGCAAAAAATTTGAAATTTCTCATTTTGGAAATTTTTGTTACGTAAGTAATACTTCCTTCTTCATAGTTAAATTCGCTTCACACAACATCTGATCTTTTCACCCCCCCCCCCTCCCCTCTCAATCATCTTCAAGTAAAGTCATGACCTCTGAATTTGTGATCGACTTTGAAAAATCGTAATGGTCGAAAACCACGAGATACATTGGAAAAAACCGAAAACATATTTTTTTTTGTTTTTTTTTTTTTCAAATTGACCCTACTTTGAAGGTCATGAGTCCACCCTAAGGGAGCAAAGAAAGCTAAAATTTTAAATGGCGGATTTTCAACCTAATGTATGCAACATGATGAGAAATTGACGAAACATAACTTTTTCCATCCCCTCTGAATGTGTTGATTTCATTGTAATTGACCTCTACCTTCTCAATGGGGGGTGGGGGGTGGGGGGAGCTCATAGTAAAAGGAGGAGGAGTGAAAATCAACATGTGATAAAAAATCGACTTGGGTATCGAAATCGAAATATTTTTCCATGACAAATTCGATTTTTAATGTTACTTTTAGTAAAATTTTCAACTATGAACCAGATCAAGTGGTCTACATTAGAATGAGGGGGAGGGGCAAAGGTCAAAATATAATAAGGAATCGATTTGTAGGGAAATCTAGATATTTTTTCACGAAAAATTGGAATTTGATGTTCTTTTTGAAGAAATTTTCAATCATGAACCAGATCGAGTGGTCCACATTAGAATGCGGGGGGGGGGGGAGCGTGAGGCAGGACAAAATGTGATAAAAAATCGACTTGCGTATCGAAATCTAGATATTTTTACATGGTAAATTCGAATTCGATGTTACTTTTGAGGAAATTTTCAAACCGGAATTGATCGAGGGGTGTATATTGTGGGGGGGGGGGAAATATCAAAATGTGATAAAAATTCGACTTCATATCGAAATATAAACATTTTTCCATGACAAATTCGAATTTTATGTTACTTTTGGGGAAATTTTCAACCATGAACCAGATCGAGTGGTCTACATTAGAATGAGGGGGGTGTGGGGGGGAGGCAAAGGTCAGAATGCAATAAAAAATCTACTTGGGTATCGAAATCGAGATATTTTTACATATTTTATGTTACTCTTAAAGAAATTTTCAAATCTAACGTATATTGATCGAGAGGTCTATTTATGGAGGGGAGGGGGAGAGGGGCGAAGGTCAAAATGTGATAAGAAATCGATTTGAGTATGGAAATCTAGATATTTTCTCATGACAAATTGGAATTTGATGTTCTTTTCGAAGAAATTTTCAATCTTGAACCAGATCGAGTGGTCCACAATGTCCACATTAGAATGGGGAAGGGCGGGGGTGAGGCAGGTCAAAATGTAATAAAACATCGACTTGGGTATCGAAATCTAGATATTTTCACATGGCGAAACGGAATTCGATGTTACTTTTGAGGAAATGATCAAATCTGAGTTGATCGAGGGGTGTATATTGAAGGGGGGGGGGGTGAAGTTCAAAGCGTGATAAAAAATCGACTTTGGTATCGAAATCTAAATATTTTTCCATGACAAATTCGAATTTGATATTCTTTTTGAGGAATTTTTCAATCTTGAACCAGATCCAGTGGTTCACATTGGAATGGGGGGGGGGGGGTGAGGCAAAGGACAAGATGTGATAAAAAATCGAGTTGGGTATCGAAATCTAGATATTTTCACATGGCGAATTCGAATTCAATGTTACTTTTGAGGAATTTTTCAAACCTGAATTGATCGAGGGGTGAATATTGAGGGGGGAGGGGTGAAGATCAAAATGTGGTCAAAAATCGAGTTGGGTATCGAAATCTAGATATTTTCACATGGCGAATTCGAATTTGATGTTACTATTCCTGAATTGATCGATGGGTGAATATTGAGGGGGGAGGGGCGAAGATCAAAGTGTAATAAGAAATCGACTTGGATATCGAAATCTAAATATTTTTACACGACGAATTTGAATTCGATGTTAATTTTGAGGAAATTTTCAATCCTGAACCAACTCGAGTAGTCCAAATTGGAATGGGGGGGGGGGGAGTGAAGCAAAGGCAAAGGTCAAAATGATACAAAATTGACATTGACGTCGAAATCTGGGTATTTTCACACGACGAATCCGAATTCGACATTACTTTGAGGAAATTATCAATCCTGATCAATACATTTAACACAAAACAGTCATAATTCATCACTAAACAAGCTGTTAATGCTCTTAGTCAATTATGGACACTCTTTCCCACAAAATTTCCAAGTAACATCACCTTGATTAAAAAATGACCCAAATTTTCAACCAAATACACCAGTAAATAATTTTCTCATTCGAGTCGGGAGGGATTATATTCGCTGAAAAACACGAATGGAAATACTTACAAACGTAAACCGCCGTGTTAATTATGATATCTGTAACATCTCCAGCTCTACGTCTCAGGAGAACCCAGACAAGCATCACGATCGAGAAAATGATAAGTAAAACGTACGCCACAATGTACAACTTGGCGAATGACGATCGATTCTGAAAAATAATTCGCGTACAACATTGAAATACAGTTTCATTTCGTAATTAGCCGATGATATTCTCAAATAAGTTACAAATATTAACTCGTATTAATCGTTCAGGCTTTATTTGTTAGACGTATATTCACCTGCGATAAAAACGGAAGAGACTTTAAACGTTGTTTGAATATTAAGTAGGAAAACAGGTAGGTACCCGGTCGTTAGTTCCTTCTTTTTATAGGGGGACCAAGACGTATGGAATAATACAACGCAACCATACGTCTATTCATTATGAATAGAACGATAATGAAATAAATTACAACGCCTGATCTGACACCTACCATCAATATTCCGACAATCAGAAGAATCGCTCCTACTATACCGCATATGAGTAAAATCTCGTACACCAATCTGATCAAGTCTACGAAAAATGAAAAAAATAATACGTCGGGTTAAATGAGGTGTCATTTGGTATAATAAATAGCTCGGTACCATTCGGCAACCCGTACTTACCATTGTTATAATACGAAGAGTATCCGTGAACGGAGGCCTCGGTAATCTGTAAAATATAAAAAATGAAGAAAATTCCCCTCGAAGAAAGACTAAAGATAAATAACCGACCGGCATCGGGCCTCAGTTGAAGTGCATTGGCATCGAGATCAAAACATTGGCAACATTCGCCCTAAATAATGAATCAGCTAGTCATCTGCGCGATCCGGAAACGAAAATTGTAAATTTTAGCACGAGATGTTCGCCATGCCAAAAATCTCTTCTTAAATTCACCTTTGATTCGCGAGTTCATCACGAGGATCTGGGCGTTCGCGATTCGACGTAGGAAGGTATCAACCGACAAATAAATGGATCGTTTTTAGAAAATTTCACCCGACGACGAGTTTTTGCACTCGTTGTAAACAATGTTGCCAAGTTCTCAAGCTGGCGTACGTACTCGGATGGTTCGACTCCGCGAAAGTCAACTTGTGAGTAGAATTTCGTGGAAAGCTAGGCAGTGCCGGAAATAGCCTCTAGATGCGATGAGTTCAAACTTCAAAAGCAGAAAGCAGTTACGTATGTACAAATGGTATGAGCTTTCGAGTTACGTTGATTAGAAAATTGTTAGGCGACGATTTCACTGTGCAAATGCATGCGGCCTGTGCGGCGAGTACGGTACCCTCGCGGGATAATAATTTGTGAAATTATACTGGCGGCGGTGACGGCATCATGAGGCTAATTTGCCGCTTCATAGACTCGTTATTTGCGTAGTATGCGAGTCGACGAGCGAGGTAATCGTAATATTTGGCACGTACCAAGTGAATACATAATTAATCGAATGTGTCCCACATATTTAAAATTGAAACAAGAGGAAGAATGTGTCTTCTTGGTCGTTTACAAATTTCACGAGTAAAAAATTCGAGTGCGCTGGGAGAGGGTCTTGGGCTAGAAAAAATCAAACCCAGGAAGCTACCGTTTGTTTGTTTATAATGTAAATATTACGTCTCCGTTGTGGTTTTTTTTACCGTGACCAATTTCTCAAATCTTCCATTGCCCTTCGCTCTCCTTTCGCTGGCAATTTTTTCCACCAATTCATACGCTCAGAAAAAATACTTCAAAGACAAACAAGATGTGTTGTTTTGACCTCCTACTTCGATAAAAATAAATAAAGTGATAAATTATTCGAAGAATTATTTGCACATTCATTGAAAAATAAGCAAGCGAAAAATTTCAGTTGGGTAATATTTCAAAATGAGTCGTTTCGTCTGGTTTCTACCCCCCCCCCCCCATTTCACCAAAATTCGAAGACGTAAATTGAATTTCGCTATAAATAAAATTTTTCATGCCACAAGAAGTATTTGAGCATCAAAAATGAAAAATTCATATTGCAGAGCATTTCAATTAAACATTAACCTCCTCCATAGGGTGGACCGAAAAGGTTGAGATTTTGATTTTCCAACCATCTAACACTGTGAAAATTTGTAATTTTGAAAGATTGAAAAATTTTTCAAAAAATTAAATCGATCAATATCTTTTAATCACATATGAGCCTTCAATTCTTTGAAAATTAACAAAAATTAAAAATTAAATGCAAGTAATTAAAAATTTTAAAACCATTTCTAAAAAAATTCAAAAATGATTCAAATTAATACTTTAGTGACTTCTTTCCGGCACCCGAAAGCAGTGAGCAAATAAAAATTGGAAAATTGTGGCATTTTTTGGAACAATCAATACACTCCTTGAATCCGAATTAGTAAAATTTACCTGTTTGAATCAGTGAAAACTCAGAAATTGAGAAGCTGAGAATTCGTGAAAAAAAAAAGGAGTAGAGGGGGTCAAATTTCAATGAAAAAAAATTGAGTCACCTGTTATTTCAGTGGGGCTGACATAGTCAGGGTAATTTCAGTAGGCTGATAATACATAAACTGATTGGAGCAAAGAAAAATTGGAAAATTGTGGAATTTTTTGGAACAAACAATACACTCCTTAAATCCGAATTAGTAAAATTTACCTGGTTGAATCAGTGAAATGAATTGAACCGAAAAATCAGTGATTTTTCACCAATGTTTCAGCCAAAATTATTTGATTTTTTCCAACAAATTAGGAATTGGTTGAGAAATAAGTAATTTCTGACTGACAGAACAGTGAAAAATCATTTAATTTTCAATGAAAATTATTTCACTGATTTTCAAAGGTAGAATTTCATCAGAAACTGATTCAGGTTTAGAGAGTTATACGTTTATTCAAGAAATAGAACGATTAAAATGTTGCCCAAGCGAAGCGAGGGCAAATTTTTTTTGAAAAATCACTTATGAAGAGCAAAAAAAGCACCTTTTTACATTTTTTGTCATGAAAAACCTCCTTTTCAAGCTTAAGGGAGGGGCTCAAGCCTCCTGAGCCAGGGTGTTTCTGAAAAACAAAAATTCCAACAAAAAATGTATGCGTTTTTTGGTCTAGATAGATCTTCATTACATTCATTTTTGTTCATTTTCGAAGAAGTGAAGACTCCTGCACAATCGTAAGATATGTAGGTATTCATAGATTTCAAAAAGTTGTTCTCATTTTTCAAATTTTCCAAAATCGCAACCTTCCCGACGTATTATGATTTGAAAATCAACTTCTTCGACCCATCCTACTCCCCCTCCCCACAAAAGCATCTTTCTCAAAATTTCCTTCGAATATTTTTTTCAAATTTGTTACAGTCATTAAGTATTTGAATATTTCAAGTCATTTCAAATGAAAACGATTTTCTGAAAAATGACTCCTAAGGAAAAAAAATTACAATTTTCATCCACAAAAATTAGGACTGACGTGAGTCGGAAATTTTTCAGGAGAGGTGATCTTTTTCTGGAATATTTTCATTCTGAGTTTTGAAAAAAATCAAAAAAATTGTAAAATCAAACTTCGAATCAGAAACATTGAAAAAGTAACATTTCAGCCGAAAATTATCTATTTTTGCCTCTTCAATAGGTACCTAAGCCAAATATATTTTATCTCTGCTTAGTAGACCTGTATTTTCTCTCAAAATTTGAATCAGTCAAAATTGACTGGTTTAAATAGACAGAATTGAGTCACTGTTGAAATCAGTAAATTTTCATCATTGAATCAGTAAAAATAAAAATTTACTGATTGAATATAATTAATTACTGATTCAATCGGTCAATTAAATTTTTACTGATTCAACAATGAAAATTCACTGATTGAATCAGTAAATTTTTACTGATTCAATAATGAAAATTCACTAATTGAATCGGTAATTTTTCACTGATTGGCAATAAAATGTCACTGATTAACAGGGGAATCGATGGAATTTGACCAGTGACCTAATTTTGTCTATTTCATCAGTCAATTTTGGCATTTTTGACTGATTCAAATTTAGAGAGTTAGGCATAATTTTCAATAAAGTACTTTGATTTTTCGTTCCTTCTTTAAGATTACTGAAATATTACCCCCTCCCCCCTCCTCCTCCCATTTACACAGCACCTATTTCACTATGTCTGAAATCAAGCAGGTAGGGTATGGTTCGTAATATTCTATGAAATTCCATACTTTTGAAATTTTTACTGTAAAAATGGCCTTTCCTTTCACTTGACATTTTTAAATATCCTGACCCAACGAATCATTTTTAAAGCAACCTCCTCCCCACCCCATACAAATTTAAGGATTTTTTTAAATAGATATTTTCAACGAAGAAAAAAAAATCATTAAAATTTCCTTTAAAAATCTTGATCTACCAATTTCTCAAAAATAACATTTCAAAAAATTGATACAATCATAGATTTACTTGTAAAAAAAATTATTCTGAATACCAGCGAGTGCATCATTCTTCTACATTTTTTTTCCAAAACTCGACCTTCTTTAATGATAAAGTAAAATAATTAATGTCAGAGAGGAAAGGGTATAATTACTATAAAATTTAAATACCCGCAGAATGTTAAAAAATTACGATTTCAACTGAAAAAACGAGTATTTCTTTAATTTCATTCAATTTACAAATTCTTGTTTTCGCAGGGGAGGAAGGAAAGGGGGAATTTTTTCGGAATATGTTCGGTAATTGGGGTTGGAGGGAGGGAGGGGAACTCTAAGAACATTTCCGATTTAAAATCCAAATAAACACATAATTCCTAACCGACCAAAAAACGATTTTTTCTACTTTTCAAATCATAACATATGCACTCAACAAAAAAAAACTAGCTTTAAAATCGTCCAAAAAAAAATCACGACTATCGTTACATCCGAATTTTTGAACCTGGGTGCAACGTTGAAGTAAAAAATTCCGCATATTTATTCAAAAAATTCTTTCCGCACCATAACCGAATTCATAATGTCCATCAAGGTCCCATGCAATTTGTCGATGACGACTGCGACTCAGGTCGCAGGGAAAAAAACTCGTATTACGAAACAGTCAACAAAGCGTAAGCAACATAAGCAATAAAAGATTTTTACTGCTTGAGTAAAAATAAATACGACCGAGGCGAAATAATATATGTACAGTTTCACAACGTAATCTCGAAGGTATAGTAAGTAATAAGTACACTGCTTCTATAGTTATCACGTAACTCGAATATAATGGCCAATTCGTATTTAAAATTCGTGCATGTAACGAGCAATAATCTAGATTAATTAGCGTTATTGGGAATTTTAATTTTACGACTTCGATATTCGATATTATTCCACAGCAGATGGAAAAATTGTCAAGCATTGGAGGCATTCGTCAGGCAATTTGAACAAATCCAAGGGTCGAAAAATTTGGCAATTGTTCTATAATTAAAATTTAAATGTAATTAGAGATATGGTAGTTAATGAGATGAAAAATTGTTATTTTATCACTTTCGGTATTTTTTTGATGTTGATTAATGGAAAATTACGAGCTTATGATAAGGTCGATGCATTTGTGGAATATTCCTACATCGTACGAAGCAAGGTGCCAAGCTAATTCTTTGAAAAAAAAATTAATCAACACCCACATCGCGTTTAATTTTCAATCGAGTAAAATTCATTAAAGCATCAGAATTAGCTGCGAGTAAAATTATCATAATTCGTTTCGAAGTCGTTCGTTCATTTCGCAACATGCAACAGAGTGGCCTTTCGAAAGGCGAAAAAAAACGCAGCCTTTGCAAATGCCATAAGCCATAAGCTGGCGCGTAAAAATATCCATAAATAGACACGGCGGTGGAAAATTAGGCGGGAAAATGATTAAAGCAACGACGCAAAACCTCAATTCCGAGTAGGTACTTTGGCACTCAGCACGACAACGAAAGGAAAAAGTGGTCACGCATGAGTGGACCCCTTCCGGTGAATCGTGTTCCTCTTATAAAAACTCACACAGCACAACCTTGAAAAATATTAAGGTTCGGCGATACATTTTTAACAGATTGAACTTTAACACGAACTTACGCCCATTTTAGGGGGCATCATTTCGCACGAGACGATTCCCTAATGGAATATTTTCATTTTGAGACGAATTTCGAGGATTTTAGTCTGGAAATGCCGCAGCCGATGCCGAAAAACAACGCACTTGGGAAATTGAAAAAATACTCGGGTGTTAGGTACTTACGAGTGAGACAACGCCGCAAATAAGCGAGCCGGTTTTCAAAGGCAATAATCCAAAGCAACAGGAGTCAACGTGAGGTAAATCCATTTCGGTTTCTTGGGCTGGATATGAGATTTAATTTGACAAAAAAACCGCGAGAATAATCGAATTGATTAGCACAACCGAGTGATAAAAATCGTACGAAAAAAAAAACTAAATTAACAAACGCGAACTCGTCAAGCTTTTACGGCCAACAATAAACGATTAAACAACAGAAGCGAAGCCGAAGCGTTGTGTGTGCGGAGACCGACAAGTTGTACGGCGAAAACACCATAAATAAATAGGATGACGCGCCAACGCCGAGAGGTGACTCAGTCCGGTTGCGTATTCGATATCCCTCTACGCAACCACTTGTTCACCTATGTTGGGTGGAATGAGTGAGAAATGCTTTATTTCCTTTTCGAGTGGTTTTTTTTTTACTTCAATTGGTATTTGGCTCGAGGTGATACCATTTTTATCAAATGTATTGTGAGATGGAAAATTCCCGATTCAAAGGTTGCTAAGATCTGATGAGTTTTATAGTGGAAAATAAATTCGGATGGTGACGTGAGAATGTGGGGATAAGTTTATACCCCATTTTACTACAGATATCGGTGGTTATTTCATTTTTTTTTGGATATCGGAATTAAGATTGGTTTTTTGAATTTTTTTCACCAAGTTGAATAATTATTACTACACGAATTGAAACACGAAAAATTCAAAATTACACAGACGTAATTTATGCTCCACAAAAGCGAAAAAATCCTTCTGTGGGTAATTTTTATCTATGTAAATAAGTAAATGGGATGTGAGAGAAAAAATTGGTTTATTTGCTCTCGTCTGAGGTTCAATTGATCACTCCGTAATTCGAATTTGAAATCATTACACCCCATTCTGATATCCGTTCATTTTCTCGAATCCACTTTCCCGAAATAGTCAGGTCTCATCGTACAAAAAAAGTCTTCCATGCGATATTCCTGTTAAAATTTATTTTATGATTAAACGAAGAAATTAAGCCCATGTGCCTTTTTTTCTCCGTTCTTTTCCCAGGGTCCACCCCCAACATTTCAAACGTGTGTATCGCCTTATCTATGGGTCGTAATGAAAAAATTTTCAAATAAAAGTTGTTTCTCAGCACCTAATATACATTTTTATTTCTCATCAAAATCAATTTTGGAGCAACTCCTGCCCCCTAAATTTAGAAATAAAACATGTTTTGAAAAAACTTCAAAATCACGTTTTCTTCATTTTCAAAGAAAAGTTTCGAAGATACGGCAAAATTTGTAACCACCGAAAGTATTCAGAATTAAATTTCCTTTCCAATGAGCTTTATCACGACCATTTTCATCAACTTTTCCCGACAGAGTGGACCTCTCCCCCTCCCCCTTGTCTCAAAAGTTGAACTCGTGAAAAAAATTGAACGAATTGTGTTCTTCGATATCTAATGCATAATTTAATTTATTATTGGATTTCATTTTTGGGAAATATTGTTCATGGATCCAACTTTTGTGATACCGGAGAAAGGGGAGAGGTCCACTCTGTCGGGAAAAGTTGGTGAACATGGTCGTGATAAAACTTATTTGAAAGGAAATTCAATTCTGAATACTTTTGGTGATTACAAATTTTTCCGTATCTCCGAAACTTTTCGTTTAATTTGAAGAAAACGTGATTTTGAAGATTTTTCAAAACATATGTTTTATTTCCAAATTTTGGGGGGCAAGAGTTGCTCCAAAATTGATTTTGATAAGAAATGAAAATGTACATTAGGTGCTGAGGAACAACTTTTATTTGAAACATTTTTTCATTACGACCCATAAATAAGGCGATACACACGTTTGAAATGTTGGAGGTGGGCCCTGGGGAAAGGGGGAATGGGAAAAAAGGGCATACGGACTTAATTTCTTTTTTTTTAATGTCCAGAACAGGGAATCAATCATAAAATCAATTTTAACAGGAATAGCGCGCGGATGTACGATTGAGACCCGAATAAAAGATATTTCCACGAATGACAAAATCTCGAAGATTTTTTACCCGAACTTAAATGATTTTTTTCCGAAATACAAACACCCGAAAATGCATAAAATTAATTTTAAAAATGTTTTCAAACTTAATTTTCTCCAAGTTTTCAAATTTTTTCAATTTTTCCACAATTTATTTTTCCATGTTTAAATTTTCTCAACTATTTCTGAGTTTTCCAATTCCTGTAATTCTTTTTAAAATATTTCCAAGTCCAATTTTTTTCAAAATTATAAATTTATGTAAGTATCTATTTTTTCAAGTTTTTTTTTTGCTTATGAAAAGATACAACGGTAGTCGAGGTAGTACATATTAATTTTTTGACGTCTCATATTGAAAGTTGGATCCTTGGAATCAGAGTTTGTGGAGTTGAAAAATGGTTAAAACTTAGATGTTATCACAGCTTGAAAAAAATATGTAATCCTAGAAAACTAAACTCACAAAAAAATGTTACGAAAATATCAGCTTGAAAATTTTTTTGAAAGAAGAATAAAAATTGAAGAATTTGAGGGGAGGAAATGGGAAATATTTTTGAAAAATTGTAAGAATTTGAAAAATAATTTTTTTTGAAATTCAAAATTGGAAAATTTTTTAGGAAAATTTAATTTGAACTTGAAAAAAAGCAATTACACCATAAACCTACAAAACACATTTGCGATATACGCGTTCGGGTTATTGGATTCGGGTAAGCATTTTTCAAGATTTTTTCGTTCGGGGAAATTGTCTTTTCGGGAAAGTGGATTCAGGAAAATGTACAGTAATTCTCCATTCCTGGATAAGAATCTGGACTCGTCACAAATGATCGTATTTTTTTCCTGTAGCTGTGAACAGTGTGAACCTGATATTTCATCGATTTCCAAATACTTAATTTGTAAATTAATCATTATCGACTCATCGTTGTAAACATGATAAAAATGCGTATAGAAAATTAAGATAAGAATAATACAAAGTTACGTAATAACGCAAATATTTATTACTGTTGTTTGATTACACATCGCTAGTAATTTTTATCAAAATCTAAAATAACGAGAACGAATAACAAGTGATAAGAGAAATATATCACGTATGTAATTGTATTTTTGTATGTAGAATAGATAGAGATGCATCATGCTTCATTTAATTTTATTCTCACTAAGAAACAAGAAAGTAGATAATTTTATAGCCCAGTCATTTCAGGCTCGAAACTCGGAATAATTGTCAGAATGCTGAATTTCATGTTAGGTATTGGCGTAGAAAATCCGCCTGATCAACATACAAGTTTATCGCTACCCCTGCAGGAGGGAAACCACCCCCAAAACAAGTTTTTGGCCAATTCCACTGAAAAAAAAAAGGTCTAATCAAAAAGTTTATGAAACGTTTCTCACAAGGGAGATATTTCAATCGGCAGTAAAATTTTGAGCCGAAACAAAAATAAATCGAAAGTAGGTATATCATAGAAGAAGCCTATATCTAAAATTTCAGGAGCTAAAGTATAAGAAATGATAAAATTCAGAAATCTTACAATATTTTATAAAATTTTTTGTTCCTCTTGATATGAACTATCAATTGGTCACATCAAATGATGATTTTCAGGGAAAAAATTTTCTTTCATTTGATACACAACGTCAAAATCCATGTAAAATCTAAATTTTTATCGCATAGGCCAAAACCTTTTTCCAAAAACAGGCACCTGACATTACAACCAAAATCATAAAAATACTTAATACCACGACCTTTTCGAGATTTTGAGGCCGGGATGACTTTTGGGATGAAAAACAATCTCTCAAATCTTCCCACAATTTTTCCGAACATTGAGAAAAGGCTGGCATGATTTTATTGAGCTTTTGAGGCTGCAATAATTTTTGAGATGAAAATGGCAATCTCACAAATCGTCCTACGCGTTTTCCAGCAGTAAGATGACTTCTCCGATGAGAATCATTTTCGCAAATCATCCCACAGTTTTCCCGAGTTTCTGTGGCTGGGATGATTGATGGGATGAATTTTCATCCCAAAAATCATACTTACCACGATTTTTACGAGCTTTTGAGGCTAGAATGATTTTTTCGAGATTGCGAAGCTGGGATAATTTTTGGGATGAAAATCAATCTCACAAATGATCCCAAGACTTTTCCAGAAGTAAGATGATTTTTTTAATGATAATACAGGTCGACATGGAAAACGCTGTTTGAAGTTTAATGGGTGATTTTTATAACATTTTTCGCGCTGATTACGAGAAAAATAGTGAAAAAATTCCATCACCCAAGGATTTTTCACAATTTGAATTTTTTGTTGAACAGTTTTTCTACTATTTTTGATAACTTTCGACACTTGAAGTCGATTTCCTGAAAAAAGAAAAGGTTCTACCATAGAGGTTCTACGAAAAAAATAAATGAAACATAAATTGTAGAGCGTAAAATTTCCTTTCTGTAGAAACCGATTAGTTTTTTCTTAGAAGGCTTAGCTTCCGAGATATTTTAGTTGAAAGTTCAAAGCCCCTTAAGAAAAAACTAATTGGACTTTACTGAAAGAAAATTTTACGATCTACAATTTATGTTCAATTCATTTTTTTCGTAGGACCTTTCCTTTTGCCAGAAAATCGACTTTAATGGTGAAAATTTACATTAAAAAATGTAAAACGAATTTTCAACAAAAAATTCCAATTATAAAAAATCCTAATGCGATGGGGTAGAACTGAAATCATATTCGAACTCTGCACTAAAAAGTAGGTCAGAAACACTAATCAGAATCAATTACGTAGAAAGAAAATGGTCGATTTGCCGCCCTTTAATATTCCCATTATTGCGGTTCATTAAAAAAAATTATTTTTTGACGAAAGAAAGGGTCCTTGGGTCCTACGAAAAAAATAAATAGAACATAACTTGTAGAGTGTAAAATTTCCTTTCAATAATGTCTAATTTGTTTTTTCTCAAATGGCTTAATTTTTGAGATATTTTCAATTCAAAAAAAGTTGAACTTTGAACTAAAATATCTCGAAAGCTAAGCCTTCCAAGAGAAAACTAATCGAACTTTTACGACAGGAAATTTTATTCTCTACAATTTATGTTCCATTCATTTATTTCGCAGAACCTTTTCTTTTTTCAGAAAATCAACTTCAAGTGTCAAAAGTTATCAAAAAAAGTAGAAAAAATTGTTCAACAAAAAATTCAAATTGTGAAAAATCCTTGGGTAATGGAATTTTTTCACTGCTTTTTTCGTGATCAGCGTAAAAATACTATAAAAATCACCCATTAAACTTCATACACCATTTCAAAAGTTTAAAAATGTCGACCTGTGAAATCAATCTCACTAATCATCCATCGCTTTTTCCAGGCTTAGAGGCTGGGATGATTATTGGAATGAAATTTCATCCGAAAAATCATCCCATCCTTTTTTCGAGCATTCGAAGATGAGATGTCTTTTAGTATGGAAATCAATCCCAAAAATCATCCCTTTAAAATGTCTTCCAATTACATTGAGTTTGAAAAACATGAAGTTCAAACTTTTTTAAATTTCAGAGTTGAAAAAAACTGAGGAAAAATTTAGCACTATTAAAAAAAATATTCGAGTTGGAAAAATCCAAATTGAAAAAAATTCTGAGAAAATTTAAATTAGGTAAGAAAATTTATAGTTTGAAAAAATCGGAAAGAATGTTGGCATTAAAAATTTTTCCAACTTTGACTTACCTACTTCAATTTTTTTCAACTTTAAAATTTTTCCAACTTTCGATTTTTCAAACAAATTTTCAACTTCATGTTTTTAAAAATTTCTTCCAACTCAATAAGTGATTAAAAGAAATTTTTAAAAATAATAAAAATAGGAAACTGAAAAAAAAAATTGAAATCCAAGTTGTAAAAGAAAATTTATTCTAATTTTGAAAAAATTTACTGTTGAAAAATTTTTAAAACTAGATACAATTTTAGTTGGTAATTTTATCTCTGCCATAATATGGTGAGTTGTTTAATCCCTTGAAAATTCAGTGATAAATTATATCATTTCGATAAAAAATATATGAATCATGATGATCTCGTAATTAGATGAATAAGTAGGTAGCGATAATAATAATTTAATGTTTTTTACTTCCTATATTTCACTTTTTTTTTGATAAGAACAGATATCTTTTTTCAGTTTCCTTTCAGCGAACAGTAAAGTGCATACCTACCTATGTATTCGAACCCAAAAAATTTACGAAAATGGTTTCATTTTATATTCTCGTACCCCTCATAACATCGATAATAATATCATGCAGTTACAATGTCAATGGTGGTGAGTCTGAGTATATCTATTGCATGATTTTATAATTATGCTTAATAATGTATTGTGAATAATTTTTGCTACAGGGTACCCCTACGATGATCAACCTCTTTCCGATGAAACCTTCAGGCACCTCAATCGGATCTCCGCTGATAAAGATATTCGATCATTTATGAGAAATGCGGCGAAAAGGGCGAAATATAATAATGAGACGTTAGATTGGTCGGAGCTTTCTCAGGTAAAAAAAAATCAAATTGAAAGATAACCTTGGTAAATTGGTAATCAGACCTACACCGAAATTACGTTTTTGCAGGTTTATAATATATACGAGAATTTTAGACAAGCAATCATCAGAATGAAACATGAAATGCAATTGTTCTATCCAACCTTCAAAACTAAGCTCGAACATGGAAATTTCTCGCAAGATATCGAAAATCAAGTCGAATATCCCGAATCTCTCAAACTAGCTGAACAGTTATTCGCAAAGCTCGAAGAATCCTACGACGTTCCGGTTAAATTTCGCGCAGATAAAAAAATTAAAACTTATTTCTACACGATGTTCACATTTCTAATCAGATGTACCGAATACCCGTTCAACGAATATCTATTATCTACTGTGATAATTGGTCGAGCTCTGAGAGCTGAGATATTGAAATTTCACGAGGTCGCCGATGATCCGGAACACCAGCAAGATGTGAAATTAATATGTAAGGAATTCTCTATTTTTTACGCGCGTATACGTCATGGATTTAGGTGTATTCAACATACGTACGGAATTGACATTCTGCATCGAATCATGGAGTTAAGGAGAGAAAATGCGACTGTGAATTTTCCCGAGGTTCTGGATAGTATGGGTATACTGACAGCGTTGAATTTCACGAAAAAAGATTTCGATTATTTGATTGTTTTGCATAAAATGCTCACTCCAGCGGAGCCTACTTTTTCGGTGCAATCGTACAATTTCGTGAATAGTAAAAATGAAACCGTGGAAGGAGTTATACCGCATATGAAAAGCGAACATTTCCAGCCTCTTTCCATCCAACCTCCATCGTAAATCGATTGATTTTGATTAACTATGAAAGGGGTTTTGTATTTTTAATTTCTGTACATACACTTGATGTTGAGTAATGTTTTGTAAAAAATCTTTATTTACTGGGACATCGTGAGTTGTTATTTTTTGTATATAATTTTGATAACGTATTGTATCCATATGTTATAAAATCAAAAAATGAACCTATGAAATATTTATTTCTGTAAAAAATTTTTAGAATGAATTTTCTTCTATAATTCATTGAAATCTACAGAATTGGTTTTGTGCAAATTGTACGATTCTTCAATATTGAAGGCATCACTAAGCATTCAAGATATCAAAGCTCTCAAGGTGCTTGTCACCGATTTGAAAAAATAGACTGTTTCAAACCCCCCTTCCCCCATATTAAAATTTCAGCTTCACTGGTTGGTTTTTTGATTTTTGGGGAATTTTGAAAACTTGAAAATATGTATCATGAAAAAATATCAGTGAAATTAAATAGATAAGTAATTAAAATCCGGTCCCTATTCGGATGGATCATTTTTTATTATTTTTTTTCGAAAGTTAAAAGGGAGAGAAGGCAGGCCTATGCAGAGAAAATCACGTTTCGTACATTTTCATTTCTCACTAAAATCCATTTTGGAGCAACTCCTGCCCCCAAATTTGAAAATAAAACAGTTTTCAGAAAACTTCAAAATATCACGTTTTCTTCATTTTAAGCGAAAAGTTTCAGAGATACGGCAAAATGTGTAATCTCAAAAAGTATTCAGAATTGAATTTCCTTTCCAATGAGCTCTATCACAACCATTTTCACCAACTTTTCCCGTCAGGGTGGATCTCTTCCCCTCCCCCTTTATCTTAAAAGTTGGACCCACGAAAAAAAATTGAACGATTTTTGTTCTTCAATATCTAATGCATAATTTCAGTTATTGTCGGGATTCATTTTGGAGCAAATTTTGCTCGTGGGTCCAACTTTTGTGAGAACGAGGAAAGGGGAGAGGACCACTCTGTCGAGAACAGATGATGAAAATAGTCGTGATAGAGCTTATTGGAAAGGAAATTCAATTCTGAATACTTTTTGTGATAACAAATTTTGTCGTATCTCCGAAACTATTCGTTTAAAATGAAGAAAACGTGATTTTAAGGTTTTCTCAAAAACATGTTTTGTTTCCAAATTTGGGGAGCAAGAGTTGCTCCAAAATGGATTTTGATGAGTAACAAAAATGTGCGGAACGTGTTGAGGAACAACTTTTGTTTGAAAATTTTTTCATTACGACACATAGATTGGGCGGTACACGCGATTGAAATGTTGGGGGTGGACCCCGGGAAAAAGGGGAGGGGGAAAATAGGCATCTAAGCTAAATTTATTTATTTCATTGTCTGAAACAAGAATCAATCATAAAATCAATTTTAACAAGAATCCCGCGCGCATGTTGAATTGAGACCTGACTAATAGGATATCCACCAAGTTTCAACTTTTTACCTCGATGTATGCGCATTAGGCGAATTTTTAAATTTTTTCCAGGGAAATTTCTTGACCAAAAATGCAAATTTGAACTCAAAGTTACGAATTTTGAAAAATTTTGTTTTAATCGATCAAATAGGTCACCAATATGGATAATCCGCGATTATAGGTGCTGAAGTGCATATGGGCCATTTTTATTGGCTTTTCTCCAGCGCTGGAAAATTCCAAAATTTTCTGGTGGCTCCAAAACGCCTCGAAACCGCTTCCAATCGATTTGGGAGGTCGAAAATAGGGTATATACCAAATTTCTTTTTTTTTTCGTTGATTAGATCAAATTTTTATATTTCGCAGGGAGGAGGTAATTTTGAAATTTCAAAAATTCGCCAAAAACCGAGAAATGAACTTCAGCACCTGAAATTTTGGATACGGGGTCCTGTTATGATGAACTTCCGATTTTTTTTGTTTGGGCTCAAAATTTTACTTTGAGTTGGGATATCTCCTTTGTAAGCTCTATTTAACTGTCCATTAAGTAATGCACTTTACAAAATAAAAAATTGAAAATATATCAACGATTTTTTAACCAAAATTCATACCAATAGGAATTTTTTCACATCCCCAATTAATCGCACATCAAAAATGCTCAGAAAAATCGTGGGATGATTTTTTGGGAATGAAAATTCACTGCGATTAAAATTCACCCAAAATTATTCGCAGCCCAAAAATGCTCTGAAAATCGTTGATTGATTTAATTGGGATTGAAATCCATTCTAACGATCATTCCGGCCTCGAAAACCAAATAAATACGTGCGAATAGGCTGCGATTAAAATTTATCCCAAATTAATCACAGCCCAAAAGTGCTTGGAAAAATCCTGGGATGAATTTTTTGAGACGAAAATCCATCCCAATGAACATTTTGGGCCTCAAAAACCAAAAAAAATACGTTCGATTAAGCTGCGATTAAAATTCATTCCAAATTAATTGTTGCTCAAAAATGCTCGAAAAATCGTGGGATGATTTTTTGGGATGAAAATCCATTTCAATGAACATTTTGGGCCTCAAATAGCAAAAAAATACGTGCGATTGGGCTGCGATTAAAATTCATTCCAAATTAATCGCAGCCCCAAATTGCTCGGTAAAATCGTGGGATGATTTTTTCGGGATGAAAATTCATCCCAACGATTATTCCGGGCCTCGATTTTTTCAATTTTTTAATCATTTTTGAGGTCAAATTTTCAGAAAAATTGGACTGGGGTAGGGGTTAAAATTTTTACTAGATCTTTTTGAGGTTTCAAAATCTATCTTCAAAAAATTTTTATAGCGATTTACCATTGTCCTAGTCCTCACTTTACACAACAGTCAACCTCCCAAAACGACAATTTTCAGTCATTTGAGAGTCTCCAGCATTGTACATATTTTCAAATTTCCTTACAAAACGTAAATTCAACTTGGGCAGATAAAAATCAAGTTTTCACTTTTTTCGAATAATTTTTAAGAAAGTCCATCCGTCCTTAGTTTCCTAAACAGTTAGGTACATAAATGTATTTCCTTTTTTTGAACAGTTAATCTATTATTTGGTTACTTCTTGGAATGATTTTAAACGATACCTAATTAAAAATTTACTCTTGAGATGCTCGGTTAGAAAATGGAACTATGATAGGTTTTCATGTTGGTTACACTACCTCATCAAAAGTAGGCAGAAAAACTCGATTTTTCCAGCTTTCTACACCCTTGAAAGAAATTTGAAAATTTTGAAGATCAAAATCACACTGGAAGCCCTGAAATGTCTGGAAATTGTGTAAATCAAGTTCAAGAGGCAAGAATGGAATAAAAAATTATTATTTTTTCTGTTCAGATAACTAACCGACAAATCAACTTGACTAGTTTTGAAATTTTGAAATCTGCTTTCAAAAAATACCTACCTACACTTTTGAAAAAGTGTATTTTTATTGTAAACCACTCGAAACGAAACGAGAATTTGATTTTTATAATCCAAGTTGATTTCTACATACGTTTTCTGGAGTAATTTGATAATACTGGAGAATATCAGAATCTCGTTGAAGGTTCCAAAATGGCTAAAAATTATGAAATTCGGATTCAGAAGGTTGATATTGGAAAGAAATCTATTCATCAATTTTACTGGAAAATTGCTCTTTTTTTCTAATATTAGGTACTTTACATTTTTGCTGAAAATTATATTTTGAAACTTCCAAAAATTTTCTAAAAATCAAAAAATTGGGTAGCTGAAATTTGGTTATAAGGATTTTGGAAGATGTTATTCCCATTTCCAAAAATTTCATTCTCGTTCAAATCAAAGCCAGACATCTCAAGTTATTTTTGAAAAATGTTCAAATACCATCTTGAAAATTTTTTCGAAACAAATTATTCGACGTAAAATCTTTTCTATTAAATTTTTCCTCAACTCCACCTCGTATACCTCCTCAGAGCCACAATTTCAAAACATGATTGCAATTTACCAACTTCGATTTTTCTTACATCAACTTAAAATTTTTACAATCATGATTCCAGCAGAATTTCGAGATATAAAAATCATCGCAGCATCATGAAAAATAATCTTGCAACTTATTTCATCAGAAGCAATAGAAAAAGATAGAAAAATTTATATGACCGTAGATTTTACGATACGATCTGGAATCGAGCCACGATACGTTTACACGATTAAAAATATCTCTACATATTTCCATTTCGGTACTTTAGAAAAAGTTGTAATGCCAAACTACTGACATATCAAATCGAATGATATAAAATCAGTTGTTACTTCGCACACGTATCACTAAAAACATTAATTACGAGCTCGTGAGACGGATACAAATGCTTGAATATTTCGTACCCAACAAATGTATTAGAGTACTGATTAATAGTGCAATTAACGATACTTTAACTTTACCAACGTATAAGACGGATACGGATCCTCGAGCTCGAGTATTTGAACCAAAAATTTAGAAAAAATTTAACAGATAACGATGTACATTATTTATTTATAGTACGCCAGATAATGACATAAAACTTGAAAAACGCTCAATATTGATCGTCATCGATGAATCAGCACTCATATCTACATATTGCAGGTAGGGCCTTCTTAACACCTCCTTGAGGCCGAGATTATGCACCTTTCAATGCATCGCGACGCTCGCGACGCGAAGCAGCAGCGTACCCAGGTAGGTAATTACGCTCACAGGTGAGGTGTGGCGGTCATTCTTTTAAAAGCATTCTGTTCCTTCTTGAAGATACACGAACATATAAACACGGGCTGACGTCATGGTTTACAATTCTCTCCCATAAACGGTATTATATCCGATATGACAGCATAGCGCGCGAACCTGTTGTGAAATTTCCTCTCCGGATTAACACACTAACCGAAAAGAAAACCTTCCTTCGTGCATCGAACAAGTAACTGACCTGTGCTCAGTGCATCGATATAATTAAACCACAATGGATTATGTTTACCAACAGTTGCGTTTCTGGTATTGGATTGAAGTCTGGAAGTAAGACGATATGGCACATCGGGTCACCGATAATATTCCCAATAAATATTCCCAATACGAGCGATCGAGGATTCGAATAGTGCAGTGTAATGTTGTTATTCAAGGCGTATCTTTCGAGCAGGTTAGGTATCATAATTTCAAATGTAAGCAGCATGGTATTCATACGACGTGATTTTAAGAAGAGGGGGGGGGGTCGTTGGGAAATTTACTGAAAAATCTGGAAAAACTTATTCAAAGGCCAGATTTTTCCCAAGTACCCGAATGCCTCAAAAATGCTCCAAAATTTGAGAATATGTTATTCCAAGAGCCTCAAACCACAAAAATTTGAAAATATTGATTTTTACCTAACTTCACAGGTCGACATAAAAAATAGGGTGGGCCGAAAAACCAAAAATTTTGATTTTTGAAAAGTTACCCCGGAAAAAGTTGTTGGCTGGATGAACTAGAAAAATGAAATAAAAAATTTCAAAATCGATTCGTATCTTCCGATCGCTCAAGAGCCTTCAATTCTTCAAAAATTGTCAAAAATTCAACATCTTCAGAAATTTAAAAAAATTTATTAAAAAATCAAAATTCATTAAAATCAATTTTCGAGCTTATTTAGGGCCTATTTAGAGCAAAAAGTACAACTTTTTTGAAAAAATCCATGTTTTATAGGTTTTTTTTAATTTCTCATATTTCTTCACCTCTGAAAAAAATTTTAAAAAGTTATAAAACACTGATTTTTTCAAAAAAAAAGCGCTTTTTGGTCTAGATAGTCACTATAAAAGCTCTAAAATTAATTTTAGTCAATTTTAAATTTTTTCGACTTTTTGAAATTTTGAATTTTTGGTAATTTTTGAAGAATTGAAGGCTCTTGCGCGATCGGAAGATATGAATCGATTTTGAAATTCTTTATTTCATTTTTCTAGTCTATCCAGCCAATAACTTTGGCGGGAGGTAACTTTTAAAAAATCAAAATTTTTGGTTATTCGGCCCTAACTAATAAAAAATGTTTAAATCGTGAAAAAATTCAATCAACCAACAATTTTTCACAATCTGAATTTTTTGTTGAACATTTTTCTACACTTTTTGATTCAACTTTTGACCCTTAAAGTCGATTTTCTGAGCAAAGAAAGAGTTCAATGAAAAAACTAAATAGGACATAAATTGTAGAGTGTAAAATTTTTCTTTCTGTGGAGTCCAATTAGTTTTTTCTTAGGAGGCTCAGCTTTCGAAATATTTCCGTTCAAAGTCCAAATTTTTTTATTGAAAATATTTCAAAAACCAAGCCTTCTAGGAAAACAGTAATTGGACTCCACAAAAAGGAAATTTTACGCTCTACAATTCATGTTCCATTCATTTTTTAGAATGCTTTCTTTGTTCCTCCAAGGGTCAAAAGTTGTATCAAAAAATGTAAAGCAAATTCTTGGCAAAAAATTCAAATCATAAAAAATCCTGACGTGATGGAGTAAAACTGAAATCGCATATTCGAACTCAGCACTAAAAAGTGTGCCAGAATCTCCAACAATCAGAATCACCCGTCGTGCAACGGGTGTCAAAATTTTGCCAAAACTTTGCCACAGATGTGCCATTTCCGTGTCACTGTTTTTTAACCAATCAGAGTAGAGAAGACTCCGCCTACTTTTCGATTCCGAAAGTAACATAGAATTGAAATTGTCATTATTGTGTCAAAATGCTGCCAAATTTCTGTCAACACTTTTTTAGCTGAATTTTGACACAGCTGTGGCACATTATTGGCATACTTCCGATGACAGCAGTATGACACGATTTTGACATGGTAATGGCATAACTTGATGACACAATTTTGGCAATAATATGGCACTTGAATGGCAAAATTAATTTGACCTCCTTAATATAATTTTTTTCTAAATTATTATTTATCAATACATGGAAGATGGAAATGCTTATTAATGGGAGAGGGTACTTAAAAAAATAATTGAATCCACCTAGGGTATTTGAAAAAAAAAACTAATTCGACATGTGTAACTTAAAATTTTGAAAAAAATTATCAACCAATTGAAAGAATTTTTAATTAATATAAAAGATATTCAAAAAAATTGATTTGACCTGGTTATTTGAAAAAAAAACATGATTCAACTGGAGGTATGTATTATTTTTTAAAAAATAATAAAGATGTTTAAAATTACTACTTAATTGATCGAATTGATCATTAATGGCAAAGGGTAGGTATTCAAAAAATAATAATTTCACCTGGGTTTAAATTGATTACAAATTTAAAAAAAATTATTCGACCTCTGTAACTTAGGTATGACAAAGGGTATTTGAAAAATGAAAATTTTACCAGGGTTTAAATTGATTAGGTACAAATTAAAAAAAAAAATCGTTCGACCTCTGTAACAAAAAAAAATTGTTTCAAATTATTACTTAATTGATTGAATTGAATTGAACGGATGGAGTATTCAAATAAAATCGACCTGGGGTTCAAATTGAATAATTGAATTTTTAGTTTATGAGAGGGGGTATTTAAAAAGGGTATTTTTGAAAAAAATTGATTCGCCTTGTACTTTGAAAAATCATTAATTGATCGAATCTTTAATTAATGGGAGGGGGAATTCGAAAAAAATGATTCAATGGGAGGTATTATTTTCAAAAAAAATTGATTTGGCTCATTCAAGTTGAAAAAATTTGAAGAGTTTGTATTTTTAACAATAATTGAAAAAATTATTAGGAAGGAGACTCATAATACCTGCGTTTTGAAATAATAGGAGCTATCTGAAAGATGAGTGGACAATGGGCCATCTAGTATTATAAATTTAGAAGATTGTTTCAAAAATTTTAAAGAGATTGCAAACATTCATGTGTATTTATTGCAGAACTGCAAATCAATATCAAAATAAATACTATCCAAATTGAGTAACTGATTGTCATAGTCTAGTAGCCGCATGGCATAGGTTAGGTAGTTAGGAAGTTAGGATTTTAGGGTCGTAGGTTCGAATCCCCCCATAGGCATCAGGAATTTTAGTGGAAAAATTTGGCGAAGTGATGTAGTGATTATGGAGAAACTGATGAAAATCATAGACAAATCGGGGTCCAGAGCTCCCAATATACTTTTTTTTAATTTATTGAATGCGGATAAATTCAGTTTTTAAAAAGGCAATTCGTTCAAACTGCCGTAACACATAGGTATGCTTCAAGTTAACAAGGTGCCAAAACAGTGTCATTTACCTGCCATAACTACGCCAAAAGAAGGTCGTTTCACTGCCACAGTGTCAAAACGCTGTCATAAACACCAACGCTAAACCGGTTTTTTGACAAGGTTTTGACACTAAATTGACAATGTTTCTGCTCCGCACTGATTGGTTGAAATTTGCCATTTTCGTGTCATTTTACGTGCCATTTTTCTCAGTCAAAATCGTGTCACATGACACGAAAATGGCACGCGTTTTGCACGACGGGGCACTTACGCAGGAAAAAATTATTGATTTGCTAGCCTTTGATAATTTCATTGTTTCAAATGGGAATTTTTTTGGGGACCATTCTCAAAAAAGTCGCATGATTTTCACCTAACGAGTTTTTTGAAAATAGACTTTAAAAAATCAACTTTGAAAATTTTTTCTACGAAAATAGTAGATCTTGAAATTTTTACCTCGATCCAATTGGTCTTTCTCTATCGTAAGCGCACCAAAAAATTACACAGGTCGACGTAGAAAATTCTGTTTGAAGTTTGATGGATGATTTTTGTTGTATTTTTCGCGCTGATCACGAGAAAAATAGTGAACAAGTTCCATCAACCAAGAATTTTTCACAATTTGAAATTTTTGTTGAATTTTTTTCTACACTTTTTAATGACTTTTGACACTTGAAGTCAGTTTTCTGAGCAAAGGAAGGGTTCAACGAAAAAAATGAATGGAACGTATATTGTAGAGCGTAAAATTTCATTTTTGGAGAATCAAATTAGTTTTTCCTAAAGAGGATTAGCTTTCAAGATATTTCAGTTGAAAGTTCAACTTTTTTTTAAAATTGAAAATATCTCTAAAACTAAGCCATCTACGACAAAACTAATTAGACTCTACAAGTAGGAAATTTGACGCTCTATAATTTATGTTCTATTGATTTTTTTCGTAGGACCCTTTCTTTTCCCAGTAAATCGACTTTAAGGGTCAAAAATTGCATCAAAAAGTGTAAAACAAATTTTCAACGAAAAATCTTCCAATTATGAAAAATCCTGACGCGATGGAGTAAAACTGAAATCATATTTGAACTCAGCACTAAAAAGTAGCATAGAAATCTAAATTACCAATCAGAGTCACTTACGCAGGAGAAAATTATTGATTTACCAGCCTTTGATAGTTTCATTGTTTCAAATGAGAAATATTGAAAATTTAGTTCATTACAAAAAATCGATTATCTAGAAAAGTCAAGCCTCCAAAAAATTTTTAAAAAATGAATAGAACCAGAATTGTAGAGCGTAAAAGTTTTTTTCTGAAGAGTCTAATTAGGTAGTTTTTTTTCAAGAGTCTTAGTTTTTGAGATATTACCTATCAATAAAAAATTATTTGAAATTTAAACTTTCACCTGAAATATCACGAAAGTTAAGTTTCCTAAGAAAAAACTAATTAGACTCTACAGAAAGGAAATTTTGCGCTCCACAATTCATGTTCTATTAATTTGTTTCGATGAACCCTTCCTTCGCTCAGAAAATTGACTTGAAGTGTCAAAAATCATCAAAAAGTGTAAAAAAAAAATGTTCAATAAAAAATTCAAATTGTGAATCCTTGGACGATGGAATTTTTTCAATACTTTTTTCGTGATCAGCGTGGAAAATACAATAAAAATCCCCAATCAAACTTCAAACAGAATTTCAAAAACTTAAAATTGTCGACCTGTGTTTTTGATCGTGATTTTAGTCTCTAGTCTGAAATTTCAAAAGGAATCTGAAAAATTGATTTAAGAGGCAGTATCATGCTCCCAAGTTCCCTAAAAAAGGCCTCAAACTTACTCTCTTCTTTTCATTCTATTTTTTCGAGTGGGGAAGGGGATTCTTGAAATCACGTCACATACATCAAAAATAATCTTCGCAAACAAACACTTCAAAAAATAAAATGCAAACGGAGTGATTCGTTCAATACGTGTAATTTATACCGAAGTAATCGAATCAACGTTCTCGAATACATAGATTTCTAACATGGAATGCGAATTCAATAGGTACACGAACCAGTATGAAAATAAAGTAAAATTCAAATCAATTTCCAAACAAAGATATAAATAAAAAAAAATTCTTACAATGAGGCTTGAAGCCGATAGGTACACGAAATTACACACCTATTTATATAATGAAAGTCATGAAATATTCGTGAAATCGAATAACTACTACCTGTACTTAGAATAATTAAAGTATAAAACATAAGAAAGGAAAAAAATAGGTAAAACGAAACTTCATCGAGACAGCTACAAAATAACAACGCAACGTATCTAAGGTACCACAATATTCACAACCTGTTTATTCTCATCGGCGTCTAATCTATTTTCATTTCGTTCTAGCTTTTTGATGCTGAAATTTTAGATTCTAAAAAATTTGTAGAGAGGGGGGAGGAGAAAAATGATATCGTATATTACACTGGCCAGAAATGAATACCCTAAAACTATGGTTGAAACAAACTGGAAAAACAGAGGAAGCAGATTGATCTCCAAATTGCATTTTTCGTTGAAAAAATTGTGTTCGAGTCGAAATCTTTTCCACAATAAAGACGTATTTTGAAAAAAATGTTGGTCGAGTTGAAAAAAGTCAAACTTTGGTTGAAAAAATCAGAATAAATCCCCTTCCAGTCGAAAAATTTAAATTTTTTGCTTATCTGAAACTGGTTCTCAATCATAGAAAATAACCCTCCAAAAAATTTCTATTCATGGGTAAAATTTCTCTTCAGTACATATAATTTGATCATTTCACATTAACTTGTAAAATTTAGCGATTTTACTATAACAGAGGGGGGGAGACATTTTCAAATGATAAAAATCATTCGTACCTAAAATAGATTTCAAGATTTTTGGATGTGCTGAGTTCGAAAATTGAGTAATTTCAATTTTTTAAAGCACTGAAAACAGGAAAACGACGATCAAGACGCCTTTGCAATTTCTTTATTCATATACTTCTGAAAATTTTATCCTCAAAACAGCAACAAATTTTGATCGAATGAAATCAATTAATAACTTCCCCAAGAAAATCGTCATCATTGATTAAAAATTTGTTTAATTTGAAAGGACTAGAACAAGGAGAAAAGGAGAATACAAATAGTGAAGGGATCAAAACTGTTTAAAAATATCAATTTTCAAGTAAGTACTCAAAAATTTTACCCATATTTTTAAAGAAAACTAATTTTCAATTTGGAAATTTCAGGAATAGGTCTGAATTTTTGATTTTTTCTCCTCCCTCGTATGAATGAGACGACGTAACAAACCCTCAAAAATCGTGTCACTTGAGCCAAAGTGAGTCCAAATACCAAAAAAGAAACCACCATTTCAATAAACAATCCTATTTACACATCTGTACCATAAAACGACCATTTCTGGTCAAAATTTACCACCCCAAAAATTACGAAAATATGGATCAAAAATCAACGAATCAATTGTGCATCAAGTACACGATTTTCGATCTTCATTCCCAATCATTTCAAATATTGCCAAACTTTCTACAGGCAGGAAACTTTCACACAAATTCCAAAAATCTTACGATTATCTTAATAAATACATCATGATAGATAGAAATATATAAAATAGGATAAAAAATGGCACAAAATTTTGAATACGAGTTTAAGTACATTCGTAAAAAAAATAAAGCTTAAGCGATAAAAAAAATCCATTCACGATTCACCTTCCATAAATTCAGAAAAATTACACCAAGAAATAAAAAATCCCAACGAATAACAGATTGTTATTTGATGGAATTTTTCATTTTTCTGCGCAGATTTCGTATCGAAAAATTTGATATTTTTTAGCGGAATCTCGTAAATACATTTTTTCGAAATTTTTACGCTGCTTGGATATTTTTTTTAATCTCGATAAATTGGTTCAATTTTTGCATTGATTATTTTCGCAGGTAACCGATGCCTGATTATAAACTATAGGGTATTGTATAAATTCGATTAGAACCACGGTATAAATAAATGACAATTAGAATTGTGAAAAATGACGTCAAGCCGGATATTTCTGAACAATATCTTAGCATTAGTCACAACAGTTCGTTCAATCGACAAAAAAAACAACGATAACGTAATAATCCTAATAGGCGAAAACTATTCGTAGAATTGCTTATAAAATTGATAAAAAAAAATTGAAAAAACGAAAAAAACCGAGCATTATAAATAAAAATACGAATAAATGAGAGTATTCGAATAGGTACATGAGGGTATAAATAGATAGAAAAAAAAAGTTGAGACCGGGCCCAATTCGGCGCCAAAATTAGCATCCATTTTGACCATCGACATCATCGAAACGATAACAATAATAAAAACGTAACGTTCTATCACAGCTTAAAAAAACCTTATGGAAATTACATACACGAGGGGATAACGTACACACATCTATAGACCGACTCAGTAACGTACGGGAAGCACATCGTCAATTACGAGGAGAAAAATTGGAAAAAGTACGCCTTAAGGGGCATACGGAGGAGGTTTCTCGTTCATGACTGTTGGTAGAGGTGCAATAGGATAGGGAGGTGGAGCACAAGGGGTGATTTCGGTTTGGATTACGACGTGGGGGAAGTCATTCGGTGGATACATTGCGGTGCAAGGTTGAGTGATAATGGGAGCGTGAGGAGGCTGTATGGCGTAAGGTGAATCGATGTAGGGAGCTGTGGGTATGATGATGTTTGGATTCGGGGCTGATGGAGGCGTTGTGTAGCTGGATGCGACTGCTGTGATCACGATGCCACCTCGGCTACGACCGTCTCGACCGTGCGATACTTCGTAGTAGAAGCTCAGGATGATCAGGTAGATGTAGTATTTGAATGCTGTAAATTGGGTAATGGGTTAGAATGGGGTTAATGTGGGTAAGAGGAGATTGAAAAATAGTTATACGATTTACCCGAAATAAAAAACAGTAATATGGGTTCCCTTGATTCCAATTTGGTTCCATTGTCGTGTAGACATATGTTGATATCGTAGAGTGTCATGAATACGTACATTACGAAGACGACAGTTTCGCTTCCAATTATCAGATTTAGGCAGCAAGATGAGTTCTGTTTGGGTATAAGAAGAAAAATTAATGAAATATATTGATTGAAGTGAGAGCTATGGGAACTACGATAGAGAGAAATATTGGGATTTTGACGAAAATTGGTGAAGTAGTTTTCTTTGAGTGGGAGACCTCCTGAAAAAATTTTGAGATCCCCAGCTCAAAAGGGGATGGAGCTAGGGGACCTCAAAGTGGGGTAAAATTTGAAAAAAACGTGAGTTTTGCCACTTTCGGGCAGTGCTACCAGCTGTGAACTCAGGTCACTTCATAAAAAGTTGCGATTTGAGTTTATACATCTCCCTGAACCATTAGTTTCAAAAAAGAGACCACCTACCCTCTACCAGGGAGTTGAAAAAATGCACTGAGGAATTTTTAATTTCTAAAAAATTCAAATCACCTCATTCAAACACCTCAAAATCGAGTCGAAAAATTTTTTTGCAGTGGTGCCAACTGCATTTTGATTTTTCCAATTTTTAGAAAATTTCAGAAGACAGCACTGTTATAGAAATTTTTTCAAAAAAATTCAATCTATTTAACTAGATTCCAAAAAAAATTTGGTGCACTTTTCAAGTTTCTTTACGAACAACTTGAATTTTACAAAAATTGCGTAAATCAAAATACAGTTAGCAGCACTGACGTGAAATTTTTTTTTTAAATGTCATCAAAAATGATTTCAGGGAACCAACAAAATTTTTTTGTTCAATTGCAAGGTGTTTGAGCAAGCGATTTGAACTTGGTTAAAACCAAGTATTCCTCAAATTCACAATCTGCAACTTTTTAAACCCTCGTCAAGAGCAAAAAATGGTATTTAATTTTGAAATCAATGATTCAGGTCAGGGAGGTAAAGAAACTCAAATCGCTTTTTTTGGGAGGGAGGGGGGATGACCGGGGTTCTCAGCTGATAGCACTACTCAAAAGTGGTAAAACCCAAGTTTTTTTTTTACGAAAATGAACCCACTTTGAGGCCTTCTAGCTCCATCTTCCCTGGAAGGGGGCTCAACATTTTTTGGGAGATACTCCGCTCAAAATAAACCATCTCATTAATTTTCGTGAATTTTCCACTCTAATGGGTAACCACAAAAATTTTTTCTGAATACAAAAGATGACCCAATTTTTTTACAGTTGTAGTAGGCAAGGGAACGGGATGAAAGTTGAGATTGGCAGTATTGACATGAAAGATTTTTAAAAATGCCATAAAAATCATTTTAGGAGACAGAAAAATTGTTTGCTTGATTTTGAGGTGTTTGAGCAAGCGATTTGAACTTGGTAAAAACAAATATTCCTCAAATTCACACGCTGCAATTTTTCAAAACCCTGGTCAAGGGCAAATAGTGATATTACATTTTGAAATAAATGGTTCAGGGAGGTGTAGAAAGTCAAATCGCAACTTTTTTAGGGGGGGGAATGACCATTGACCAGGGTTCTCAGCTGGTAGTACTACTCAAAAGTGGTAAAACTTGAGTTTTTTTTTTAACGAAAATGAACCCACTTTGAGGCCTCCTAGCTCCATCCTCCTTAGAGTTGGAGGGTTCAAAATTTTCTGGGAGATCGTCCACTCAAAATACACTATCTCATTAATTTTCGTCAATTTTTCACGCCAATGGGTAAAAATTATTTTCTGAATACAAAAGATGACCAATTTTTTTTACAGTTGTGGTAGGCGAGAGAACGGGATAAAAGTTGAGGTTGGCAGCACTGACACGAAAGATTTTTAAAAATACCATTAAAAATCATTTCAGAGGACAAAACGATTTCTTGCTTGATTTTGAGGTGTTTGAGCAAGCGATTTGAACTTGGTAAAAACAAATATTTCTCAAATTTACATCCTGCAGCTTTTCAACCCCCTGGTGAGGCCAAATAGCGGAATCCGATTTTAGAAAATCAAATCGCAACTTTTTTGGGAAGATGACCAGGGTTCCCAGCTGGTAGCACTGCTCAAAAATGGTAAAAACTCGAGTTATTAATTTTTCAAAAAATTTTTGAATATTTTTTGTTGAATTTTTTGTTTGTGGGAGCATTTAAATAAAAATGGTAAAGTGCAATAAAAAAAAGTGGGAAAAAAGCTCAACATAATTTATTCAAAAACATTTTAAAAATTATTCCAATTTTTGACCTCAATTTGAGGGCTCCTAGCTCCACCTTCCTGGGAGTTGGAAGGCTGACATTTTTTTCGGAAGGTCCTCCACTCAAAATATACCATCTGGGCAATTTTCGTCAATTTTCCCTCTAATCAGTGGCGTCGGAAAGTGGGGTACAAGGGGTACATTGTACCCCCCCCCCCCAAATCACATCAAATAGGCATTTTCGAAGCATTAAAACGTGGAAAAAATGCTTTTTTGGGCTTTTAAAAACTCAATTTTTTCAAAGCTTCACCCTCGCTTCGCTCGGGCATGAACAAAATAACGATTATATGGATTATTTGAGGCGACAGAACGAAAAAATGCTCCTTTTTTCCCCCTCCACAGAAAATCCTCCTGATATTCAAGTCTTGGTTCTCATTATGTACCCTCCCAAAAAAATCTTCCGACGCCACTCCCTCTAATGGGTATCCACATAATTTTTTTCTGAACACAAAAGATGACCAATTTTTTACAGTCGAGGTAGGGAAGGGGACGAGATGAAAGTTGATGCAGTGTGACTCGAAAAAATGAACTTTAAGCAAAAAATGGAGAAAAATTTGGAAGGCACTAGGTCAAAAGTCAAAATGCATTTACCCAATTCAACTGAAATAATGTAAAAAAATAGGACGTCTCTTCACTTTTCAGTAGAAAAAAGCCTAGAAAAATTCATCCGGGTACAAATTTACACTCAGATCAATACATGTAGGGGCTCCGCTGACACTAGGCATCAAATTTAAAAGCCTACATACCGAAAATATTCCAATCAGGGCGAACGTCATAACCATAATCTGTGTGACATAGTATAACCGAGAGAATTCCCCAAAACTACGTCCATCTGGTAAATCGATCAGATTTTCTTTTTCCACTGAAAACGAAAACGCAAAAAAATTATACGTGACTTCATAAAACACATTGACCAGAGTGTTTTCAACTCGTTCGATGAACACGAAAATATAGGTACAAGGTACTTACGAAATTCGAGAATCAACGGAGGCTTTTCGTGTACGTAGAGGAAGAACAAGTTCCAAAGCTGTAAATTAAAATCATAAAAGTTAAACCAAGATAATAAATAAATACGACATCAAGGTGTAATATTCGTAGGTACTCACCAAGCTAACCCAACAAATGAGCAGCATCCCTGTTCTCAAGGAACAGCAGCAAAAACACTGTTTTAATTTTGGGAAACACATTGTGCCTTGTGTTTCGACCACTTGACTTGTTAGAGCGAACACTACGCGAAATAGATAATGAAAAAATGAACACCGATTATGAATGATAAATATTACATTAGAATAAAATGCGCATCAACGCCACGACTTTTATTTTAAATACTTTAAAGCTAGAGCGACCAGCGACTAAAATAATTTAAAATCGATAACAGGAAACTACTGACCGGGGCAGTGAAATTAATCTAATGCTAGAGCAATGAGCGAGTAACCAGTGTGAGAATTGTACTTACTACTTAGAATCTAAGACTAATAAAATTAGCCAGAAATTTACGTATGACTTAGACTTATGGTTTTTTGTTTCCTTTTGGGAATTCCATAGGACAATCGATCACGGACGAATCATGAACAGCGACGTAAACAAAACAATTGACGGAAACGTGTTATTTTCCATGAATTGAACGAGGAGTGAAGCGTAGTGTTCGAAAAACGAACGATTTTGGTCGTAATTTTAAATGTTCGCCTTTTCGTTTTCGTGCATTCGAAATATGTAGGCATTTTTCCTCTTTCTTCATTGAAAAAATGGTGAAAAAATTTTCAAATTTATGTAAATTTTGAATTTTATTATTAGGGCTGAGATTTTTATGCGCTATCAAATCGATTATAAGCGCTTATAAAAAGCGATTAAAATTGCCTAAAAAAGCATTTATATGCGCTATCAAACCCCACCATGCAGCATATCAAAATGTAGGTATTTTTAATCTGAATGCAGAAATGCTATCAAAATTACTAAATTAGAATAAGGAAAGAAGTAAAGTGAGAAAATCATCGAACTTTTATAAAATTATGAATTATGAGAAGAAAAAACATCGAACTTTTATAAAATTATGAATTATGAGAAGAAAAAACATCGAACTTTTATAAAATTATGAATTATGAGAAGAAAAAACATCGAACTTTTTATTTTAAAATTTTCGTGAAAACGATGCGACTACAAATCGAAAACTCATTCGATAAGTCACAGACAAAATCTTGATTTTTTTTTTTTAATTTTGAAGAGTTGATTTTTTTAAGCTCAAAATTTCAACTTTTATGCTGTTTTTTAGTGATTTTTTTTCAAATATGCGAGAACGGTCGAAATAAGCGTTAAATAAGCGGTTTAAGGGCCTTTTTTTGGCTAAAATAAGCATTTTCAAGCAATTACGTCGAAATAAGCAAAAATATGCGATATAAAATTGCATAATTCGGCGTAGAAATGCATGAATCGCAAAAGAAACCATGATATGCGGTATCTACTATCACGCTATCAAATATGCGATATCATAAAAATCTCAGCCCTATTTATTATTAATGAATAAGACCGGGGAACGAAAAGAGAAGACTGAAATATTACTCACATGCCTAATATTTAATACAGTGGTTTTTTTTCACAGAAATACGAAGTTGTGTTATGAACTGACCGAGCAGAGATGAAATGGAAATGATGAGTGATATGGGGGGAGGGGGCTAAAAATGAAAAATGTTTTCATTTTCACCCCTCCAAATTTTTTACGAAGTTTCGTCCCTGAAAATAAGAAACTGAATCTGAAACTAAAGACGAGGGCAAATAGGTACAAAATTTCAAACAGATGATTAAGGATGCACGATATCAAACTGTCGCTTTCTCAATTTACCATACCTATCTAAAAATAAACTAGTTACATCACTCCACCAATCCATCATCTTATTGACTTCAAATAAAAAATTGGGAATCCCATTTTTTCCCCTTTACAAGAAGGTTGGAAAATTATAGCCTTACAGATCGCGAATTTGAAGATTTTTTGATTTTCACTAAATTCTAGGTGCTGACTCGAACATCTCAAAAATGGACCAATAATTTTTTTGATTACTTAGAATAATGTCTAATGTTACATAGACGTCTTATGTTGAAAAGAAAAAATTATATAGATAAATCACCAAAAAGAAAAAAAGGTAAAAATTCAAATAAATTGTAAAATCATACCTGTCTATTATTCCGATTGCTTATTTTTGAAGAATTTAAAAATGTAAAAAAATTCGCAAGCATTGGAAGAATAATTCTTTCTATTTTATTAGCCAATACGAATCTGTCCTAAAATTCTATTCAATTTAAACCAAACTAATATTATTCCTTTAGCCCGTTCTTCTTCTGCAGTTTTCGATTATAAAAATAAAAATGATAATAAAATACCTACCTATCATTGCAAAATTGGGTTAATTATTATTTTGAAGTAAATAGATAGGTAGGTAATTTTCACATTCAATATTATTTTTATTTTATTTTGATATTCGAAAAAAAAAAACATAAAATTTTTTCACCTCGAAAAGAACGAATCGAGATTCACTTCGAACGGCTGCCTCGCCCAAGTCATGGAAAATAACAAACAAGACGACGATGAAACGAAAGTGCGGATAAAAAAACAGGGTTGTTGGTATTGTGAACACAATTCTGCTAAAAATTAAATCTTTTCATTATCCATTATTTTTATATTTTTTCCATAACAGGGTACAGAGGCGTAGTAAAGAGTGGTCTCGACGAGTCCCCCCCCCCCATGAGGTCAAGATTTCGGGGGGAAATGTATTTTTTGGGCAGTAAAAAATAAAAATCCAATTTTTTCAAACCTTCGCTCGGACATGAACGAGATTACAATTATACAGGGTGTTCCATGAATCGTCCGCCAAACATTTTTTTTTTTTTGGATATAATCGGATATCACTAAAAAAAAACTTGAGATGAACATGTTGCCTATTTTAAAAATTGAAGGGGCAAATGCTACTTCTAAAAAAATCACGCCAAAAAATTTCTTCAAGAATGGATAGTACTTTGAAAACTAAGCAAATTTTGATTTTATGACTTTTTGCCTATCTTTAAAATTGAAGGGGCTACAAAAGAAATTGTTCAAAAAAATTCTCCAAAAAAATTGATCAAGGGGATGGATAGTAAGTTGAAAACTAAAGAAATTTTGTACTGTAGACTTTTTGCCTAACATCGAAAATGAAGGGGCTACGGGCCATTCAAAATAAATGGGCTTCAAAAAATTTTCAAATTTTCTCAATTTTTAATGACCCTTGGCCCCTTTGTTTACGATGTTAGGCAAAAAGTCTACAGAGCAAAATTTTTCCCCTTCAATTTTAAAGATAGGCAAAAAGTCAAAAATTGCTCAGTTTTCAAAGTACTATCCATTCCCATGGTTGAAAAAATTTTTGACATGATTTTTTTAGAAGCAGCGTTTGCTCCTTCAATTTTCAAAATAGGCAATATGTTCATCTCAAGTTTTTTTTAGTGGTAGGTACTTACCATCCAAAAAGATATGTTTGGCAGATGATTCATGGAACACCCTGTATGAACTATTTGAAACGACTGTACGATAAAGGGCTCATTTTACCTATCTCCCTCCTCTTCTGGTATTCCAAGTCCCCATATCTACTTTATACTCTCCCCGAAAAAGCTTTCGACACCACTGCCTGGATATGTATTATTTGTTGTTTTCAAGATCAAGGGGGTTGAACTGAAAATTTCTCAAAAAATGATGAGAGTTCAGACCCTCCCCCAATAAGAAATTTTTGGCTACGCCACTGACAGGGTACGAGATAGTTAACTTCAAGTGAGGGACGTTCCAGAAAAAAAAATGAGTTTGTCAAACCAAAGGAAATGCCAAACACTGAGCAGCAAAAAGGCTCCAAAGAAAGTTTATTTTTAGCTTAATTTTTGCTACTTTTGAGTATAAAATTAAAATTACCTACTGAAAGCTTCGATCACCACCCTCTCCCTCCAGAAAAAGGTGTTATTTTAGGTTCTATACAGAACCTTTGAACTTGAAGCTGGATGAAACGTTTGCTCTCTTCACGAGGGATGAAAAGTTACAGATCACGAATTTGAAGATTTTTCTTTATTCTCCCCAAATTCAAACTGCTTAATACTGACTCAAAAAACGAGTCAATATTTTTTGGCCTAGAATAATTTTTTATGAAATTTTGAAAATAATATTGATGATAATTCTGTCGATAGTATTTTTATTTACCTACTCAATTTTCATATTCTTAAAAAATTTTGGTTGCGAGTGTTGCAATAAAAAATTTCCAAAACAGTACCTATAACTTTTTTAAAGCCAAAAAATTGTTTAGGTATTTCCTTTTCAAGGCGTTAAGTAAATAACTTGAATTTCATAAAATCGTGCAATGAAATTTTTCTGAAAAATTTAATCAAAAATTATTCTAGATAATAAAAAATAATTTGGCCTGATTTTGTGAAGTTTGAATGAGCAATTTGAATCTGGTAGGAATCAAGAAATCTTTCAATTTGTGATTTGCAAATTTTCAACCCTCTTGTGGAAAGCAAAACAGATATCTAATTTCATAGTCAATGATTCAGGAAGGTGTAGAAACTCAAATCGCAGATCGAGGTTTCTAGCAGATGATACCACCCAAAAGTGGTACCTAAAAAAAAGTTTTTTTCATAAACTGATCCCACTCTGAGGTCTTCTAGCTCCATCTCCTTTTGGATTAGGGGGCTCAAACAATTTTCGGAAAATCCATCATTCAAAGTAAACTCGATACCTCGTTAATTTTCGTCAACAATCAAAATTCTGTTTTCTTCGATTCAACTGATGTGCAATTAATTCTTCATTTACCTCATCTTTAAAAAAAAAAAATACTTATATTATGGTAATTGGTATCTAAGGTACAATTTTCTACCAATAATTCTTGTTTTCTCTTTTTCAAAAAATGATCTCGAAAAGTTCTGCATCACCTTAAATTCTTCTCAAATGAACCTAGGCCTAGGATGCTCAAATATTTGATAGAGAAACGTCGCAAAAATCAGTTGTGTCGCTCCTCCCCTTCCCATAAATCATTCTCTTTAGAAAATTTTCGCCCAAATAATAATCTTTACATGATTTTGATCAGTTTTCGCAAAATTTTTCTCGATGTTTTATGAACTTCAGCATTCTACGAAGGCATACGTTATATTCGAGGCATAATTAATTCACCACGCCCACCCTTAAATTTCGAATTATAAAAGATCGAGAGTTAGAACAAAAGGTTGCTAAAATTTGCCAGCCTAACTGATGAAAAATTCAGCTACCGTGCCAGTAAATCTCGAGAGACCTTATTCCTTTTTTTCCCCCCAAATTATTTACATTCTGTAACGAATGAAAGATAAGAATATTCTTATCAGCACTCGAAAAATAATCGACCCATGGGAGTGTTTTTACGCAGAAATGAAAAAATACGTCTCGAAATACCTATCTCCTATTCTATTCGATTATCAACTTTCAACTTTCACAATTCGTAGGTACTTCAAATTAAAAAAAAAAAATATCCAATCATTCCAAACAACAGTGCGTATTTACTCAACTCGTTGAAAATATCTCACACTTGGATACGTTCCATTAAAATAAATAAAACAAAGCCCTCGACTACAGGAAATAATTAAAATAATTTAATTGAAAATTCATAAATGTAAATAAAATAGGTACGCGACTTTGGAATAGTAAATAAAATATAAGGTAAGTATACCGCAAAACAAAACATATCCCTGCATCTTCGTAGGTACATAATAAGATAGGTATATCGTAATAAGATGAAATACATACAAAAAGAAAAATATTGTGCGATTTAAATACTTATAAAATACCACTAAAATTTCATACATAAAATAATATAGAAAGGGGTACCTTAAAAAGTAATAACTTATGTAGGTATTTTTTTATACATTCGACTAGCGAAATATGTAGTCAAATATTCGTACGTATATTTGAAGTACAATGTTAACATCTGCTGCTGGTACTTTTTTTTTTTTAATACGAAAACTTACAATTTATAAATTTCTACGCCAATTTTTTCGATAAAATAGTAAATTTAGGAATTCGAGGATGTGAAAATCGTACAATATAAAGTTAAAAGTTATATTATGCGTCGAAAAGCCATAACACATCGTTGGATATTTTTTCATACGCCTCGTTGCCTTTGAAATTACATATACATATTTTATAAGATGGTACGATATTTTATAAGAATATGTAGGTATTTGGCCCGAAATACTACGATGTTGGTATCGATGATAGGTAGGTAACGTAGGTACCTACTTTCGTACATCTTTCATACTCTTTATTTTCATTTTTCACGAGTATACAGGTATTTTATGGGAAAATGCATATAAGAACTAGTATGGCACTTAACATGTAACTTTTCTATGGAACTTGAGGGAGGTACGCAGGGAAGGGGGTATTTAGACGGCGTACGGTGGAGGGGCCATTTTTTTGGAGGCTTCGCTGGTGTAAGATGGAATAGGAGGGGTGATCGGTTCGGGTACGACGGCGGAGAACGCGGTGGCTCGAGAATTTTCAGCTTCCAAGATTTCGTGACGTACGTTCTGGTAATGACTGAACAGGATGAGTAAGAAATACGCTTCGACGGCTGTAAACGAAGTACATAAATAGTCGAGATTAGATAATGAAATTGAACGATTGCGATAATTCTACGAGTTTAAGTGATAATGTGGCACTATGGTGAAGTGTTGAGGTATTGTGGGAAATTTCCCATATTGTGGGAATTTTCAAATGGAAAGGAAAGAGATGGGGAAAAGGGATTGTGGGAAATTTGATGGAAAAAGAGGAAAAAATGGAAATTTGCCTAATAGTCAGGTCTCAATCGTACAAAAAAAGGCTTCCGTGCGAAATTCCTGTTAAAATTGATTTTATGATTGATTCTTGTTCTAGACACTAAAACAAAGAAATTAAGCCCGTATGCCCTTTTTCCCCCGCTCCCTTTCCCCAGGGTCCACCCCCTAACAATTCAAACGCGTGTATTGCCTTATATATGGGTTGTAATGAAAAAATTTTCAAACAAAAGTTGTCCCTCAGCACCTAATGTACATTTTCATTTCTTATCAAAATCCATTTTGGAGCAACTCCTGCCCCCCAAATTTGAAAATGAAACAGTTTTTGAGAAAACCTCAAAATCACGTTTTCTTCATTTTAAGCGGAAAGTTTCAGAGATACGGAAAAATTTGTAACTACAAAAAGTATTCAGAATTGAATTCCCTTTCCAATAAGCTTTACTACGACCATTTTCACCAACTTTTCCCGACAGGGTGGATCTCTCCCCCTCCCCCTTATCTCAAAAGTTGGACCCACGAAAAAAAATTGAACGATTTTTGTTCTTCGATATCTAATGCATAATTTCAATTATTATCGGAATTCATTTCGGAGCAAATTTTGTTCGTGGGTCCAACTTTTGTGAAAACGATGAAGGGGAGAGGTCCACTGTGTCGGGAAAAGTTGGCGAAAATTATCGTAATAAAGCTCATTGGACAGGGAATTCAATTCTGAATACTTTTGTTATTACAAATTTTGTCGTATCTCCGAAACTATTCGTATAAAATGAAGAAAACGTGATTTTGAGGTTTTCTCAAAAACATTTGGTTTCTAAATTTAGGGCAGGAGTTGCTCCAAAATGGATTTTGATGAGAAATGAAAATGTACATTAGGTGCTGAGGAACAACTTTTGCTTGAAAATTTTTTCATTACGACCCATAGATAAGGCGATACACACGTTTGAAATGTTAGGGGCGGACCCTGGGAAAAGGGAGCGGGGAAAAAAGGGCATTCGGGCTTAATTTCTTTGTTTTAGTGTCTAGAATAAGAATCAATCATGAAATCAATTTTAACAGGAATAGCGCGCGGATGTACGATTGAGACCTGACTATAATGGAGTGAAAAAAAAAAGGAAAAATGCAAGTTTCTATGAATTTTTTAGTATTTATTTTTTATTAGAATTTGGTTTCGGTTTCGTATCAAAAAGGGGAAAAATGGAAAATTCGCCTAATGTAGCGAAAACAAGGAAAAGTTCCAATTTTTGAATTTTTTGGTATTTTACATGAATTTGGTTTCGTAGCGAGAATCTGACCCTAACCCAAACAACTTTTCCTATGAAAAAATAAATATTTAAAAAAAAATTGAAATGAAAAATGTGGGAATTCGAGAATTGATGAAAAAAGAGGGGGGAAACGTGGGAAATGTGAGAATTAATGAAAAAAGATGGGAAAACGTAAGAAATTTATGAATTTATGAACAAAAGAAGAGAAACCCCGTGAGAAATTTACGAATTTTATAAAAAAAAAAAAAAACGTGAGGGGAAAACGCGGAAAATTTATGATTTTCTGTGGGAAAATGGGGGAAATTGTAGGTTTCGATTTGGGAAAACCTGCAATTTCAATATCTCAACACTTGGTGATAATTACCTAAGAAGAATAACGACGTGAGGATAATACAAGGCAGGACATTATCTTCTCTGATATGTTCGAAGTGTTTCTTGATTTCATCGACCATGGCTGGAGCGAATCCCAAGATCATCGTGAAGATGAATATGAGAACCAATTTGTAAAGCATGAACGGGATCATGTATTTGGCTTTTTTCTGCAATAAACAGACGGTAGAAGGGGATTAAAAAACATGTAGGTTTTTTTGAATACCTATCAAGAGTTTATCAATAAAGCAGGTATAACCGTGAAACCTGTTGAATTGACAACTCGATACGAGCGTGAAATTTATACGTACTTTGTAGATTCCGTACAATGCATGGGCTACCACTACAATGGTGGCCACGCTTAGCCACATTAAATCTCGTTTATATTCGTTCGATAATTTCTTATCAGAGCCTGGAAACAAAAATTGAGCAATTATAGCGAATATGGTTTAAGGACGTTGGGAATGTGTGGATATGCGTGCTAGGCGCAGGAAAAAAAACTTACTCATATCCGGAACAGTATTGCTCAATATGTTCAAGATTGGTACGACAGCTTGGATCTAAAAAATAACGTGGAATTTAGAAATAATATTACATAGATTTTTTCAAGAAAAAAATACACCTTGAGCATCATTTGGCAACTGTGGACAATAAATGAGAAGAGAAATGATCTCCCAATAGTTGTACCAAAATGTAGAGTGAGAATTGTTTGAAATTACCCACCTCAAAAAAATTGAAAAAATATATCTAAAGATGGAAATTTTTCAATGAAAATTAATCATCTAAGAATCCTGAAAAAAAATTTCAGTTTTACCAATCTGAAAAGCTGATGAAAATTGTTTCATTTGAAATTATTATAAAATTCGTAAAATTTGTAAATACCTGAACAGAGAACAATTCAGAATCAGAAAAAATATTGGATGAATATTTCGCCTGTCTTTAAAACACTAAATTATTTTTCAAGATTCGTTTCTTACCTACCCTCAAATTTAAGTCATGATGAGAGAGTACTCGAAGGGGGGAGTTTAGGAAGTCAAATCTCAAAACTGAAATAAAATTCGAACTCAACTTCTTCGAAAAAATTTCACACAATATTGCTGACATTTTAAATTTTTTTTTGAAATTTTGGAAATACTGGATGCTGAGGGGCTGGGGGGTCAAATAAAAAAACAACTTAAACTTCGAACGCCGCACCTCCAAAATCATAACACATGATAGGTACCTACATCACACAGTATTTTTTTAGTTTTTTTAGTTTTCAGCCTTCTCAGAAGACCTATTCAAAGGATTCAGATGGAATTTTTGTAAATTTTTTAATATTTGGATGAAAATGAATCAAAATTTTTAAAATATTGGAAAGCTTGAAAAAAACTGCTGAATATAGAACACCTACAGCTGATTTTAGTCATACATAACCAAAAAATAGAGCATAGGCACGCCCTAGGAGGGGGCTCAGGGGTTCCAGCTTCCTCCTAAAGCTCGCCAAGGAGATTCAAATTAAAATAATGTGAAAAAGAAGTGCATTTTTTTTTTGCTTTATAAATATGATTTTTAAAATAAAATTTTCGCCCTCGCTTCGCTCGAGTAGTAGCTATTTCATTTTCAATCAATTCATTTCTCGAATAATATTACTTTCTGAATCAGTCAAATTTGTCAAAATTCTGGCTGTTTGGGATTTTTCAGCCAAAATTACTGATTTCACATTTAATTTCCAATTTGTCAGAAAAATCAAGTCGTTTTGACAAAACGATCAGCAAATATGTAATTTCTAATTTTCAGTTACTTACTTACATTTATTTTACTGTTTCAAAAAGAAATAATTTCAATAAATTTGACTGATTCAGATTTACAGAGTATGTACCGACATAAATTGTTGGTTCAAAAATTCTCAATTTTTCAATTTTTTTTTTGCTCAAATCCGAACATGTATTTTCCGTCTATTGAAAATATCCATAACTACCTACGTCACTGAAATAACAGATTAATCAATTTTTTCATTACGTTTTAACGCCTTGCCTTTCCCTATTTTTCCTCGAATTCATCGTCCCTCTTCTCCCCCTTACATAACATAGATCGACATTTTTCAGCTTTTGAAATACTGTTGGAAGTTTGATAGGTGATTTTTATAGCATTTTTTACGCTGATCACGAAAAAAATAGTAGAAATTCCACCACACAAGAATTTCTCACAATTTGAATTTTTTGTAGAAAATTTTTTTTACACTTTTTGATAAATTTTTTGAAGTCAACTTTCTGAACAAAGGAAGGGTTCAACGAAAAAAAATGAATATAACATAAATTGTAGTACGTTAAATTTCCTTTCTATAAAGTTCAATTAATTTTTTCTGAAGAGGCTTAGCTTTTGAGATATTTCAGATTTCAGTTGAAAAATCAAAGTACAACTAATTTTTTTTTTTTAAATATCTTAAAAATTCCTCCTAGAAAAAAACTAATCAGACTTTACAGAAAGGAAATTTTACGCTCTACAATTCATGTTCTATTCATATTTTTTCTTGGTGGCTTGATTTTTCCAGAAAATCGATTTTTTGTAATGAACCACATTTTTAAAATTTCTCATTTTTGTAGCAATAGAAAAACAAAGGCTAGCCAATCAACAATTTGTTTCTGCATAACTGATTCTGATTGGTGATTCTGACCTACATTTTAGTGCTGAGTTCGAATATGATTTCAGTTTTATTCCATCACGTCAGGATTTTTCATAATTGACATTTTTTGTTGAGAATTTGTTGAATTTTGAATTTGATTTTCTGAGCAAAGAAAAGGTTCAACGAAAAAAATTAATGGAACGTAAATTGTAGAGCGTAAAATTTCCTTTCTGTAGAATCCGGTCAGTTTTCTCGTAATAAAAGGCTTAGTTTTATGAGATATTTTCAATTTAAAAAAAAGGTTGAACTTGAACTTTCAACTGAAATATCTCAAAAGCTAAGCCTTTCAAGAAAAAACGAATTGAACCTAACAGAAAGTAAATTTTACGCTCTATAATTTATATTCTATTCATTTTTTTCTTAGAATCCTTCCTTTGCTCAGAAAATTGATTTCAAGTGTCAAAAGTCATCAAAAAGTGTGGAAAAATGCTCAACAAAAATTCCAAATTGTGAAAAATTCTTGGGTGATGAAATTTTTTCACTATTCTTCTCGCGATCAGCGCGAAATATATAATAAAAACTATCCATAAAACTTCAAACAGCATTTTCTATGTCAACCTGTGTAATTTCCGAGTGCACTTATGAAATAGAAAGTCTAATCGGATCAAAGCGATCAAGGTAAAAATTTCCACATCTATTATTTTCGTAGAAAAAAATTTTCAACTTGGTTTTATGAAATTAATTTTCAAAAAAACTCGTTAGGTAAAAATCATGCGGATTTTTTGAGACTTCCTATCTCTTCCTCCTTTTGACCAATGGTCTCTGAAAAAATTCCATTAAATGGGGGAAAAATTTGGCGGTGGGACAAACGGGAGGTCAACTGACAGTAGCCAGGTAAGTAATTTAAGATCTAATTTTGTCGAGATTTTTAATATTTTTCCCCAAAGAATAAATTTGACACCATGAAAGCTATACCTAGATTTTTATTCCAAAATGGAATTTCCTCTCTCAATAGCCCTCAACTGTTTTACTTCTGATAAGTATCAAACAAAAACTAATCAGGATAAAAATTTACTTCTGTAACTCCTGCAATCATTAAAAAATTTAATGATGGTAGATTATAAAAATTCAAAATGTAATATGAAAAAATTGACTAATTTTCCACGCAAATTTTGCCAAATATAACCGAAATTGCCCACTTCTCGAACAAAAATGGCACGAATTTCCCACCATTACCTCCCTCTTGCCATCGATTTTCTTCGTACGTCATTCAATAACGATGTCAACTGCTTGAAAAATTTACACAACTGTTGTAAATCCAATAAAAATTGTGGGTAAGTACTTATAGTTGCCTACGTCAAAAAATTTTAGTACCTATTCTCAAACGCGTAAAAAATTGAAAATTAATACAGGCTCAGAACAATCAATTTTCAGTACCTACGAGTACATTCGTTGTTAAAAAAATTCTCAATTATTTTTTTCAAAAATTACGTAAGTATGTTGAAATTTCAACAATCAAAAAATTTACTCGTTACGAATTTTAAATTGTATTAGTCGACGTTGCGAAATAATCAAGCGGGAAATAGGTGTCAAAGGCCTAATTTTCCATCCTCATTAAACCCACGAATTCTCATTTTTTACATATCATTGAGCGAAAAAAAGTCTACAAAATGGGTCGAGGGAAGGGACGAGAAAGGACGATGATACCGAATTATTTGGCAATTCGCAGCCCAGACCTATTATTCTCTTCTCACCTTCCGACACTTCTCTTTGTTATTCTCGAAATGGAAAGTATAAACTCGCTTTCCGACTTTTAAATCAATTTATCAAAATTACCTGCCGGACATCTCCTACCCTCCCCCTGCCTTCTAAATAGACCCTTACACAATCAAAACACAAAAGGCGATAATTCAGTTTACAATTACGATAAATCGCATGTTTCGGCGGCCAATCGATTTGTTCGAAATCAAAACAATAAAACCGGCGAGAGAGAAAATGAGGTAAACGAAAGGGGAGGCGAAAAGGGCACCCTTGAACTTCAATGGCAAAAGGCGAATCAACTTGGAAAACATTTACCGCCCTTGTTTCGCGTACCCTGCGCAAAGCAAATTCCCGCTCGAAATTTAAATTTATCCTTTACACGGCGAGTTAGGTCACACAGGATGTGAAATTTACGATGACGTAGAATACGAGCCAGAAATTTTTCACCGTGGTCGATAATTTTGTAGCCGGCTTATTCGCGCCAGGATTATGTGCGGCTTTGGAGCAGAAAGCTTGGCGAAATTTACCATTTCTCGGCACGTTTTCGACGCGAAACCAACTCGAGCAAGTCTTTTTTTTAAAAGCATCGCTTTAATTAGCGTTGAATAAAGAATAAACGTAAGTAGGCAGGTAGCCGAGTAAATGGAATTTCTTCGGCTGGAAATTACTTTCGACCGGTTTATAGAATCTTGAAAGCCTTTTTCATTTTCGATCGATTTGGAAAAAAACCTCCCGGGACCGAGTCTGAAATGGAAATGTTTAAAAGAAAGATGCCAACGTAATTCCCCGAGGAATACTGCTCCAATTTTTTCAAGGTTTCGTTGGCGAAAACCTGCCAAAGTATCGGTGGAATTGGAAGAAAATATCTACCGCCCGAATCGAATTACCATCGAAATGGAAAATTCGAGTTAATATTAGTTAAATAAAACGTCGATCGAATTCGAAAAATATTCCAGACTAATTTTGCTCCGAAAAATTGCTCGTTTTTGGCAACCTTCGTCACCCGACTCAATCCTTGATACGACTTATCGACAAAGTCGGAGGACGAGCTAAGGTAAATGAAAAACCAACTGTGAAATTAATCTCGGCAGCGAACACCGAATTGAAATGTCTCTCGGATAAATACGCGTCGCAGAATCTTCACAAAAGCAAAAATAACAAGTATTCTTCAAGCTGAAGATTTCATTTCGAGATCGCAGCGTGTTTTTCATTAATTTAAATAACTCGCACGCGCGCTCGCCTGCGCGGCTTGCTCGGTGCACACAGATGCGATTTACTCGTAGCTTGACGAAGTATCGTATACCAAGAGGATATTTTTCAAGTTGAAGCCAACTTTTGAAAAGTTTTCCAACTCGACAGTTGCGAAAGCTGAAGAGCAATTTTAGTTCTTTTTTGACACCTACGATTACGAATTCGCGGTTTTGAAATTATCCCAAGCAGGGGGGAGATGAGAAGGGACTCGAAGTGTTCTTAAATGATAAGACGTTCGTTGGTTTTTAAATCCCTGGATGATTTTAGGTTCGTTAATTTTACCATTTGGATTTTTTTTTCTGTTTTTACGTCAATCTGAGAATTAAAATTCATTAAAATTTGAAAGCTTTTCAAATTCCGAGAAATGATTCATTTTTCATTTTCCTAAGTGTACTAATTTTTTAATGAAAGTTTTTTACGAAAATTCGTAACCAAATACACAACAAATTTTTACATAAAAAAACGTATTTTTTAGTAGGTAATTTTTCCAGGGTGAACGCTCTTCGCTTATGTGGTGTTTTTTACGATTGAAAACTTCCGAAAAAACGCGAAGGAGTGCACCAAAATTGTTGAAAAAAAATCATTAATACAGCTCTACGAGATGTAACTTTGCGCCGAAGAACAAAAAATTTCCTTCATTTACGTGGAAATTAAAAAAATTTGAAAATAATGCAATAAAATGGCCATAACTCTGATAGGTAAGGGGGTAGGGGTCCAAAATTTTGTGAATTTTTTTTTTTAGTCAATATACACCACTTGAGGTGTTTAGGAGCCCAAACGCTCCCGGCCATACCCTTTGTTTTAGCTTAATTCAAAAAATGAAGAAAAAAATTGAGAGATTTCAACAAAATTAAATTTCACTAAAAAAATTCTTCAATTTCAATTTTGATCTTACACAAAACATCAAAAAAACAAATAAACAAAATCCATCGAAAATTCCACACAAATTACCAATAACACCCCACCAGAGACTTTTTCTAAAATAAAGAACCCTTCCACTTCACATAATCTCAAACACAACTCGATTAATTTCAGATCCACTCGAACCGGGCATATATCTCATAGACGTCATCGAGAGTTTCCTGACGGAAAAGTTTATTTTCACAAATTTCAAGACGATTGATCTTCAAACATGGCAAAACCTTGAAACCATAGCCACATCGAGCTGAAATATTGAACGCAACCGAACGCAATGTAAATAAACTTACACTCGAGCAGCGGTTCTTTCGTAATCACTCGAACCCAAATTTCCCACAGCTTTGAATTTTTAATTAGGCAATAATCGCATGTAATCGATATTGCTCTACCGTCTCCGTGCTCGTAATCCGCATTTTGCAAGTGTTAGGAGACGACGACGAATACACAAACAGTACACCACTCGCGTATAGCCTACAGAAACCCAGCATCCAGATTTATTATGCCATAAGTTGCCTAAAGATTACATTGAGACGTAGTTATAGGCAGAGCACATATAGAGGACACGTTGTCCAAATTGGCCAAAGGTTACTACGATTTACATATTGATAAAAATGTACTTATCTATACGTTCGGATGCGAATAGCGAGTCTTTCTGCTTCTTTGATTTTTTCTCTTTTTTTTTTATCTACAAGTTCAACCTAATTCGGTGGTATTTACTTTCTGGTAATTACACAGTATTAAAGGTGATCAAGTCAGCCATTTTTTTTTTTTACCATCGAATCTCGTGTAGGTATTTTCAAACAGTCGGTGCAATTAGTGACGTAGGTACTATCACCGAGCAACGTTATAACCTCTGTGTACTTAGCTATACAATATAAACACGTCGAGTGTATTATTTTTATAAACCTATTTGAATTTTTTTTACAGAGCTGTTCAACGGTTCGAAGAATTTCGCGAATCATGTAGATAAACGAATGGTAAACTTTTCAATTATTTTTTTTTACACACACATTACGCTTGAAAAATTCATTTCATTGGGCAAGGTCAAGCGCGCTAATACCTACCGATGTACATACGACAAAGTTTACCAAGTATTACAAGGTTAGCACTGCGCTGGTGATTTGGATTTATAAAAAAAAAATGGACCGACGATGACGACCAAATGTATCCATTGTGTAATTCGAGCCGACCAACGGTGCGGAGGAAAAAAATACCTAGGAGAAGGGTTTCGTGATATTAATTTAATTAAATCATCACGAATCGAGATGATTTTAAAAAGGAAGTCAACTTTTGATTGTTGGTTGTTGATGAATGAACGGAGACGGCAAACGAATACGAAACTCGTCGAGCATAACGATAAGATGGTAATCGGTGGATTCTGGTGGCTGGTGCTTAGCTCGTGTAAATTATTGGGTAATTCTTTTGAGAAAATTACTAACGTCTAATTACCAATCGGTGTAATGTAACAGGAGTCCTGATTAACATGAAATTAGGTCTATCGTGAAATAGCCTGGTATATTCTTCCTCGATACAATATCAAATATTACACATGTAAGAGGTTTTATTCTCACTGGCGAAGAGATGGCATAATACTGGATCGTTTGAAACATGAGGATAGGTAAACATAGGCGAATCTAGAATTTTTTTACCGGGGCACAAAGGTCTGGACTTGAGTCAGGTTGATGAAAAATTGGATTTTTTTGAAATGAAAATGGGAGGGGGGGTGTTGAACACGAAAAATTACCTCGATATGGAAAATTTCGAATACACTTACGTGAATGGAAACTCGCCTATATACTCAAGAAAAATGTCATTTATTTATTTTTTTTTAAAATAATAACAACAGTAAATTTTCGTCATCTTTATGAAAATAAAATTCGGATGCAATAGTGTTTTTTGATTCGAAGGTATAAGTTTGCATTTTTCTTCTGAAATTTAAAGGGGTTTTTTCTGAAATTTGGAGAATTTTTTTCAAATTGGTCAGAAAAAAATTGGTCGGACCAAGATTTTTTTGGAGGTGCCAAGCATATGTCGGCCTACCCGTAGATCCGCCTATGTAGGTAAAAGAGGCAATTTTAAATAAATATGGGTGTCATTATCGAACAATGATAGTTAATGGTCAGTATAGAGTAGCGAAAAAAATCTGTATTGGATTTTGACGAAAATTGACGTAGCTTTTTTGTAAAAGTAAGAGACCTCTCAAAAAAATTTGAGAGAATGGGCAAAAAATGAAGAAAAAATCATGTAAAGTGAAATTGATATCACAGGTCGGTATGGAAAATGCTGTTTGAAGTTAAATGAGTGATTTTTATAGTGTTTTTTGCGTTGATCACGAGAAAAATAGTGAAAAAATTCCATCACCCAAGGATTTTTCACAATTTGAATTTTTTGTTGAACATTTTTTTACATCTTTTGATAACTTTTGACACTTGAAGTCAATTTTTTGAGCAAAAAAAGGGTCCAACCAAAAAAATGAATAGAACATAATTTGTAGAACGTAAAATTTCCTTTCTGTAAAGTCTAATTAGTTTCTTCCTAAGAGGCTTAACTTTCAAGATATTCAAGTTGAAAGTTGAATTTAAAAAAAAAAATGAAAATATCAAAAACTAAGCTTCCTAAAAAAAACTAACTGGACTCTACAGAAAGGACATTTTACGCTCTACAATTTATGTTCTATTCATTTTTTTCGTTGGTCATTTTCTTTGCTCATAAAATCTACTTTAAGGGTCAAAAATTGAATCAAAAAGTGTAAAACAAATTATCAACAAAAAGTTCTAATAATGAAAAAGCCTGACACGAGGGAGTAAAACTGAAATCAAAATCGTACTCAACACTAAAAAGTAGGTCAGAATCTCTAATCAGAATCAATTATGCAGAAAATTTTTTCAATTTGCCCGTTTTTGTTATTTCCATCGCATCGTTACAAATGGGAAATGTTAAAAATCTGGTTCATTACAAAAAATCGATTTTCTGGAAAAATCAAGCCTCCAAGAAAAATATGAATAGAACGTGAATTGTAGAGTGCAAAATTTCCTTTTCGGAGAGTTCAATATTAGTTTTTTCTTAGTAGACTTAGTTTTTGAAATATTTTCAATTTTAAAAAAAGTTTGAACTGAAATATCTCGAAAGCCAAGTCTCTTAAGAAAAAACTAATTGAACTCCACGAAGGGAAATTTGACGCTCTACAATTTATGCTCTATTCATTTTTTGTCGTTGGACCCTTCCTTTACTCAGAAAATTGACTTCAAGTGTCAAAGATTATCAAAAAGTGTAAGAAAAATGCTCAACAAAAAATTCAAACAGTGAAAAATCCTTCGGTGATGGAATTTTTTCACTACTTTTTTCGTGATCAACGTGAAAAATACTATAGAAATCATCCATTAAAAATCAGCACTTCAAAAATTTCAAAAATCGCACTGAACTAGTAAAGTAAAACTAAATTTTTAAATATTTTCTTCCATCCTTTATTGCTCAGCAAATTCACCAAAATTATAAAGAGGTCTCAATAAACTGGTCCAATAATTAATTAATTTTTTTCAATTCGTTCTCCAATTACCTATCAGATGCCTATTTATGTAGTAGGATGGACCAAAAAATCCTGCATATCGACGAAAATTGAAGTGGTTCACTTTGAGTGAGAAACCTTCCAAAAAATTTCAAACACCCTTTGCAAATCGTGGATTTTTAATTTTTATGAAATTCAAATTGCTCACATTTTTTTTGGTCACCTTAAATTAAATAATTATTGATGAAAATTTCATTGCGGTGCTTTGAACTGCATTCTGAATTACGCAATGTTTAGGAAATTTCAGTTGGCAGCACTGCTACAAAATTTTTTTTAATTTATTTTAATTTATCATTTTTTGGCTTACTTTTCAAGTCAACGAACGAACAACTCGAATTTTATGAAAATTATGTAAATTGAAATGCAGTTGGCAGCACTGCAATGGAAATTTTTCAATAAATTTCATTAAAAAATATTTCAGATGACCACAAAAATTGCTGGGTCGAATTGAGGTGTTTGAGAGAGTAATTTGAATTTGGTGACTGGTAGAGGGCAAAAAGTGGTATTCAATTTTGAAATGAATGGTTCCTGGAGGTGGTGTAGAAATTCAAATTGAAACTTTACAGTGAAGTGATCGAAGTTCCCAATCGATATCAGTACCCAGAAATGGCAAAAAACCAGTTTTTTTCGAAAATGAGCCCACTTTGAGGCCTTTTTATCTCCGTCCGCCTTTAAGGAGCCTCGAAATTTTTTCAGGAGGTCTCCACTTAAAATAAATTACGTCTGTAATATTCTTAAAATCCAAGAAATTTAGGTTCACTCCACCCTAATAGCCATGGAAGGACAATTTTACACCACTTGTTAATTTCAATTAACTCTAAAATGCTAAACATTTCCCATTCGCGAGCACTTGAAAAATGGTTCTAATTTAATCTATCGTATTCGTCTTGAAAACCCACTCTTCATGACGTAGAAACCTGTTAAATCTACGTTCCGTGATTCAATACGAATTCGTATACCATCCACAGTTGGCAGTACGTATTATTCTACAGGAAATGACGAAACGTATAATGAATATTTGAAAAATATACAACCATTTTGACAACTGAATGCAATTCTAAACGAGATACAATCGAACAAAAGCCAAAACGAGGGCACCGATATTCGTGAAGAAAGCAAAGGGAAAAAAATCAAGGGTTGAAAGAATCCGAATACAAACTTAGGCATAGAAAAATAGGTACGTGGCTTTCGTATAGAACGAACACGTGAAACGAATTTTGTTTTATTATGCTTTTCTATACGCAGAGTTACTCGAATTTTCGACAGTCCCCTGTGAGATTTATTTTTCAAAAAGAATATACTCGTAAGAAGGGTAGCACCACACCTACACGAGCAGAAAATCCTATCAATTTATCGGATACTACTATTTGGGAATAAATTCTAGGCGAGAAGCCAATAAATCTCATAATACATATTTCAGTAGACCTGGGTCTGATTTGGAAACCTAAAGAAGAAACGAAGTTATTTCTTTCCATTTCATTCGATTTGATTTGAAATTTCGTTCGGTTTAGAAAATATTTGGAAAACCTTGAAGTATAAGTAAGACTTTTGATCAAATGACGAGGACACGTGTACAAATCAGTGGCAGACACGACGCTGCTCATTTCAACTCATTAATTATTATTTTCAACTAGGTTAATTTATTCTTATCAGCTGATCGTAAGATTTACCGACTTAAACATGGAAAAAATTTATATTTCTTTTTGGAGTGCGTTGACGTCATGAAGTACGAAAATAGTCGATTGCAACAGATGACCGAACGAATCGACTGATTTATAGTCATAATCGTCGAATGCGGACATAAAAAAGTATAAGATGTTTGAGATAAATGAAATAATGGCACGTGTTCGAGTTTTATTAACCACGTATAGCTGAATAACGAGTGTAATCGTATTTTTCGAAGGAAAACTGCGCACAAAAAAATGGTTAAAATATTCGTATTTTATAGGCCAACATTTCCTTGAATAATTTTCGAAAAAATTACCAAATTTTTCAAAAAAAATTGGCAGAGAAATACTTCATCGCCAGTCCTCTTTAGGTATCTCAAAGTGGTTAAGATCCAAAGGCGTACCGATTTAAGAAAGGAATTACAGTAGCTGAGTCTTCTTCCTCTCTCCATGGACGACTCAAATATTGGAAAAAATTATAGAAATTTGATCTATGGATTTTTTTCAATTTGAAAATGTTGTAGGTTCGTGCATTAGAAAAAAATACCCTAAATTCCCCCCCCCCCCCCCACCAAAAAATTAAAGGTCAAAAAATGAATCAAAAATATTAAAAATTTACGAAAAGTCATAAAAAACATAAATTAATTCAGCAGATTTTCTTTTCGAAAGAAAACCAAGTTTTCAAAATAATTTCTGTGAAGGTGACGGACCCCTTCACCCCCTCCCCTCCATGATTATATTTTATTTCCAGTTGAAAAAAATAGGTATGTGAGTTGGAAAATTTTTGTAAAAGTAATGACCTTTTCTCAAAATTTTAAAAACTTTGGATTAAAATTTCAAAACTAAGAGGAAAAAGGTATTTGAGTCCGAATAACGGAAATCAGACTCGACTTTTTTTCATTTTTAGCCCCTCTCTCCTCCAATCATGCCGATTATGACCCTATCTAGGCTAAATAGATACAACTTCTAAACAAAAAACGACTAAAAAAATACAAACAATCCTAGGATTGAAGCATTATTCTCGTTTCCCCAATTCAGAATGCTGTGAACCCCCTGAGAATTGGATAACCTCTCCTTTATTTCCAAACACTGTTCCTTTTTTTTCAACTTTGCCAATGTGATCGTGATTTCACGATCATTTTACAATTCTGATTTTTCGGTGGAAATGATGGGAAAATATGAATATTATGAGGGACCCTAGCCCATTGCTTTACCTCGAGAACAAAATTTTGAAATTGATGAGATCTTTAACCACCGAGATGTATATTTTTCAGTAGGCATAACAACTGGAAAATTCCCTTTTAAAATTTTTAAAATATGCAATAATTTTGTCTTAGAAATTTTTACTTGATTTAAGACCAAATACATACCGAAGGTAAATTTTAAAAAATTTTCGACTCGAAAAAAAAATCACTTTTTTTCACTCAACATAAAAATTTTCTCTGAAAAGTTCATCACTTTGAAAAATTTTCCTTTCCAAATCTAATTTTTCCAACTAAAAATGCAATTCCACCTTCGTTGGGATGAAAAAGGCAAACTGCTCCCTCTGTCTCTCTTCGGTTCAGTCGTATTTGGGACGAATGGTTTTTTTTTGAAGAAAAACCACAACAGGCTTAAAACGAAATAATTAATTAATTATGCTTTACAAGCAAAACGAGGTTATTTTTCAAATTGTAAAAAAAACGTAAGTATATTTTATTATTTTTCACATAATTTTTCAGAATAAAATTCTAAAACAAAATTTAACTGAATTATACGGCTATCAAATTTGACAACGTTATTGCCCTATTGTAGAGACGAAATTTCAGAATTGCCCAATTTGAAATAGAAAAATTTTATCGAATTTCGATTGTGAAACAGACAACATACCTAAAATATCCAAAATTTTGAAAAATTTCAATTTTTCGAACATTCTTTGAGAGTTTATCTAGTTTTTTGGCAAGCTCCTGATTACTTTGAATATTCGACGAATTTTTTTCAAACATTTGCCAATTTCTTTACACATTGTCGATTTTTTAAGAAATGACTTGTGTAGAATACGAGACAATATAATTTACTATTTTTTCTTCTCAGAAAGCAGCTGATTTCGAAAAATTGATTTCTTTTTCCTCCTGAAATATTTTGAAAGAGCTGCCCCTTAAAAATGTTCAATCACAGCAGCTCCTACCTTACATACTTTCGGACTTTTTCAATCAGCCAGTTTAATCTCAAACTCGAACGATTCATCTCGTCACGACTCACGAATTTTTCTCTCACACTGCATTAACTCATCTAACAAACAATAAAAACGAGTCCATAGTCGAATCCTAAACGCATCTAATCAGCATGACCGGTTTATCAACATGCACCGGTGATATTTACAACCGCACTCCGAATACAAAATAATTTCACAGATTGCTCTATCAAAACCTCCAAACAGAACAATTCGGCATTTCAATTTTCAATTGGTTTATCTGAAACTCGTGTAAGACAAAAATTGGAAACACAGGACGAAAAGTTTTCGATATCGATTCGCGATATGCTTTTTGTTTCACAACCAATAACACGAGTGTAGTTTCTATATAAACAAAAAAAATCCCAGAGAGGAAATATTTTACGTATTTTTTCATTATCGAACAGAGTTCGAATAATGCTGACAATTACATGCGAGATAACGACCCGACGTCATTATCAAGTAAACCACGTCGATTAGCAAACTGCAGCATGTAAATTGAGAAAAAAAACAACGCCGGTTGCGGATATGTGGCAAATGAAACGTTGAAAAAGTAACGGGTAATTTACAGCGAGATGATTTTACAGTACTTAATTCTCGCTCGTCTCGTGTTCCGCGGAATGAACTTCAACTTTCACCTTTCCAGTGGGAAATTCTAGCAGATAACAGTATCCTGTGGGTCTATGCTCTATGACACTGCGACTAAGGAGGAAGTGAAGGATTCTGAACGTCATGTCAACTCAACGAGTCATTTTGATCCGAAAATCAAACAATGATAGATGAGCAAACAAAAGTTAAGATTTCTTACCTTTTCTTCCAAAAAAAATCAAAAAAACCACTGCGTACTTCGAATTGGTAAAATTTGGGTTGAAATTTGCATATTTCATTCAAAGAAAGAAATTTCACCGAGAATTTGTGATTTTCCATTGATTTTTTCAGCCAAATTGGGAATCGACTGGGAAATAAGTAATCTTTGACAGAAAAATCAGTGACTTTTGGCAGAAAAAATTTGTGACTTTGGCTGGAAAATTAGTGTTTTTGACTGAAATGATTTTTGACTGAAAAGTCATTGATTTTTGACAGGAAAATCACCGGTTTTGACAGAATCATTATTGATCTTTGACAGAACCATCATTAATTTTTGACAGAAAAAGTAATGATTTCAAACAGAAAATGCATTGATTTTTGACAGAAAATTATTTATTTTTGACAGAAGGACTAACTAGTGATTTTTGACAGTAAGACTAGCGATTTTTGACAGAAAAATTAGTAATTTTTTGACAGACCATCATTGATTTTTGACAGAAAAACTAATGATTTTTTACAGAAAATGAATTGATTTTTTACAGAGAAGGCATTGAATTTTTACAGAAAAGGCATTGATTTTTTACAGAAAAGGCATTGATTTTTTACAGAAAATGCATTGATTTTTGACAGAAAAACTAGTGATTTTTGACAGAAAACTAGTAATTTTCCAACAGAAAAATTAGTGATTCTTGACAGAAAAACTATTGATTTTTGACAGAAAAACTAATGATTTTTGACAGAAAAGGCATTGATTTTTGACAGAAAAACTAGTAATTTTAAAAACTATTGATTTTTGACAGAAAACGCATTGATTTTGGACAGAAAAACTAGTGATTTTTGACAGAAAACTAGTAACTTTTTAACATAAAAATTAGTGATTCTTGACAGAAAAACTATTGATTTTTGACAGAAAAACTAATGATTTTTGACAGAAAAGGCAATGATTTTTTTACAGAAAAGGTATTGATTTTTTTACAGAAAAGGCATTGATTTTTGACAGAAAAACTAATGATTTTTGACAGAAAAGGCATTGATTTTTGACAGAAAAAGCATTGATTTTTTACAGAAAAGACATTGATTTTTTACAGAAAAACTAGTAATTTTTGACAGAAAAACTAATGATTTTAGACAGAAAAGGCATTGATTTTTTTTACAGAAAGGCATTGATTTTTGACAGAAAAACTAGTGATTTTTGACAGAAAACTAGTAATTTTTCAACAGATTAGTGATTCATGAAAGAAAAATCATTGATTTTTGACAGAAAAACTAATGATTTTTGACAGAAAAAACATTTATTTTTTTTACAGAAAAATCATTGATTTTTGACAGAAAAAGCATTGATTTTTGACAGACAAATAGTGATTTTTGACAGAAAACCAGTAATTTTTCAACAGATTAGTGATTCTTGACAGAAAAACTATTGATTTTTTACAGAAAAACTAATGATTTTTGACAGGAAACTATTGATTTTTGACAGAAAATGTAAGGATTTTTGACAGAAACTTAGTGATTTTTCAACAGAAAAATGATTGGTTTTTGACAGAAAAATCAGTAACTTTTGACATAAAAACTTAAGATTTTTACAGAAACATTTATGATTTTTGACAGAAAAACTATTGATTTTTTTACAGAAAAGGCATTGATTTTTTACAGAAAAACTAGTGATTTTTGACAGAAAACGAGTAATTTTTTAACAGAAAAATTAGTGATTCGAGACAGAAAAACTGTTGAATTTTGACAGAAAAACTATTGATTTTTGACAGAAAAAATAGTGATTTTTGACAGAAAACTAGTAATTTTTCAACAGAAGAATTAGTGATTCTTGACAGAAAAACCTATTGATTTTTGACAGAAAAACTATTGATTTTTGACAGAAAAATTAGTGATTCTTGACAGAAAAACCTATTGATTTTTGACAGAAATACTATTGATTTTTGACAGAAAATGCATGGATTTTTGACAGAAAAAATAGTGATTTTTGACAGAAAACTAGTAATTTTTCAACAGATTAGTGATTATTGACAGAAAAACTATTGATTTTTGACAGAAAAACTAATGATTTTTGACAGAAAAAGCATTGATTTTTGACAGGAAAACTAGTGATTTTTACCTGAAAGACTAGTGATTTTTCAACAGAAGAATTAGTGATTCTTGACAGAAAAACCTATTGATTTTTGACAGAAAAACTATTGATTTTTGACAGAAAAATTAGTGATTCTTGACAGAAAAACCTATTGATTTTTGACAGAAAATGCATGGATTTTTGACAGAAACCTAGTGATTTTTCAACAGAAACATGATTGGTTTTTGACAGAAAAATTAGCGATTTTTGTCATAAAAATCAGTGAAAATCTCTGATTTTTATTTTTATGTGATATTTACTTCGCTGAATGAAATAGGCAGAATTTGACTGATTCAAATTTAGAGAGTATCAAATCAAATCACCAAGGTAGTGAAAATTTCGACAACCTGTACGAAAATGTTATTCGATTATAAATAAATTTGGCAACGCTGCATCCGTTGCAACATTTTAAAAGGGAGGTATCGCGTTACCCGCTGTCTTTTGCGAGTAACTCTGGACCAGGAAGAAATATCGACGTCCCTAAACGTTCGTCGAAATACCCTCTCCCTTTTTACAGAAGAATGTGTTTCCTAACGCATTATACCGTCTTATAGTTTACACAATGGCAGCCCTCGATACCCCTTCTGAAATCCGGTATTTGGATACAAAGTTATTTCAGATTATTTATACCAGCAGGATGCAATTCAGTTCTGAGGCATTTTCGTAAAATCACATTCCTTACAAAATAATGCCCACCTTTCTTTGCGAAATTACCAAAGATAGGCGGAAGAGGGGGGGTTGAAATTGAACCGATTTGTCGTAAAATTATTCGCACATCTTTCGAGGTAGTAAAATACCGGGAAAATATTCCCTCTGCGGTCGATCCTTTCTCCAAAACTGGTTTTTTGGTTCGGTCGGCACCTGACACAGATTTGAAAATGTAATTTTTCGCGACAATTGACGCGATCTCGATGCAATCCCGCAGCTCGCATTACACAGGCTTGCATCAGTGTTTTCGTAATTACTGCAGGTTCACATCTCGAGACTGAGTTCCAACGGTGACCTACTATTTCTCATTGTTCTTATTAAAAATCCGGCGAATTAAAGGAAACAGATTTGATATAGGCCTACTTGTAAAATATCATTAGATTGATTTCCATTTGCCAAATGATGCTCGAATCGCTCAGACGAAGCATAACTTACCAAAGTAATATACGAAATGACGAGAGCTCCGGTCTTGACGCTGCATCCGCAGCAGGTACTTCTAATAAGCTTCATTTTTCCCTTGGACACTGGTTCTGGATATCACAAAAAATTTACCTACTCAGCTCGAGCTCGGCTCACTAGCACATAACACGATCACAAATCCGGACTAACGGGGGCTTCGCGATCGCACGATACACAAAAACACAACAGTCACGAAGGCGAACTTGGTAAACACAGTCACAATTGTTCAAATGGTATGGGAACCGAGTGTAAACAGCCGCAGCGTCGTCATAAACAGATACCCATTCCGTGTTTCACGAATACATCCAGACATGCTCCGAGTGCCGAGGGTCAGGGGGGTGCTAGAGGTAGGGGCTTACACGCCGGCGCCTCTCTGCCATTCGCGAGGTTTTTTTTAGAGGTCGAATCTTTAAACGCAGCGTTCAATCTTACGAGCTTTTAACCAAATCATTCTGTATCTGGTGTGTTCATCTTATAATTAGGAAATTTCTATAATTTTTCGCGCGTCATAATTATCTCTGTGTCTTCGAGTTGAATATGTAATTACCATCAGCGATGTCAATAAAAATATCCACGTTATGAAATCGTTTCGAAGTTGAGTTCTGGCAGTGGTTTTTCATATTTTGCATGTGCCAGAGTAAATGTGAGAGAGAATACTCGTGATGAATTGACAGTTGCTCGAGAGCACGGATTCCCTAATGAGTAATTAAGAACGGTATTGAAAAAGATTCGGGTGTTTTTTTTTGGTCCACGTAGCTCTAGGTACTTGAAAGTTTATTGTAACGATGTGCCTGACCTAAGACAGATACATGTCTGCAAAAAAAAATGTAATCCAAGGTGTACCACTTGGCTTGTTATAGTTGCAGTAGTCCAGGATAAATACCATTCGGTATAAGAAGTCAATGCCTTTTTTCAGAAATTGGTGCTTGGTTGATTTTTTCAAGAAGGGGATAGTGGAAGGAGATGTATTGGTATAAATGATGTTTTGAAAAGAGCATGTAGATACTTTTTATTGCTCTTCTAAGTGCATGAGTATAATTTATACCAGTTTTACTGGTTTGATTTTATTATGCCAAGAGAATGGCATCGCTCCTATAGACAAAAATATATCATTAAATGTATAAAAATAGATAATACAGTTGGTGAAATCGTATTAGACAAATTTTCCATTGATGAGCCTTGAAAAATGAATTATTTCACATCGTGTTTTTCGGCTGACCCCCTGAAAAATGCGATAAAATTGTCATGTTTACTCTCCACGTGTATAGAATAGCAAACGCTGAAGAAAAGACAAGTCAAGGGTAGAGTTTTTTTAATGGCAAATATTTCACATTTTGTTAAGTTGTTATTATTTTTTATGAAATTTCATGCAGAGATAGGAGAATTACGAAAATATAAAAGTGAGAATTACTATGTTGATAATTATTTAAATGTTACGTAGGTAAGTATATTTTGACAAAAAATATAAATCAAATAAAATTTAGTAGATTAGATGATTATTTTTAAAATTCTGAAAAAAACGTACCTAGGATTAAAAGAAAATCAGAAGATATTTTCAATTTGTACTGCAGTTATGGGGCGAACTGACTCGAAGGAGGAAAGGTGGGGAGATGGAGAACTATGGATAAAACGTAAATGAAAAATTTGCAAAGCATAGAAATTATTTATAACTACCTATATCACCTTCATTATTTCTGAAAGTTGAACATAAAATTTCCACTAAAATTATTACTTAGGTACATTGAATAAAAAAAGAATTAATTTGACAATGTAAATAAGAAAATTTTACCTGACACATAAAATTTAAATTAGTCTGAGAAGATGTCGTTATAACAAAATGATTACCTAGCTGATTTGCATACCGCAAAGTGGTATTTTTAAATCCAAATTTAGGCACGTGTTGATCTGAATTTTAGAGATAATAAAATTAGACAAATTCTCTATTAATTGTAAAGTTAATTGTGGTAAGTGATTTTGGTCCCAAAATTGAAATTCCGAACTTTTTTCTCATTAGGTAATAAAATTAAAAATGAACGAATGAAAATTTACCAAAAGTGTAGGTCTAGGCACTGCAACATTCTTTTTTTGAAAATAAACACATTGTATAAATTACAGGGAAAAGTCGTCAGATCTGTGTAGATCTGGAATAATATACGATCATAGACCCCGTTTCCAAAATTTCAAGTGCTGAAGTTCATTTCTCGATTTTTGGCGAATTTTTGAAATTTCAAAATTACCTCCGCCCAGTGAAATATGAAAATTTGATCTAATCCACGAAAAAAACTGAAATTTGGTATATACCCTATTTTCGACCTCCCGAATCGATTAGAAACGGTTTCGAGACGTTTCAGAGCCACCAGAAAATTTTGAAATTTTCCAGCGCTGGGTAAATGTTCATAAAAATGGCCCATATGCACTTCAGCACCTATAATCACGGATTATCCATATTGGTTGTCTATTTGATCGATTAAAAAACAATTTTCCAAAATTCGTAACTTTGAGTTCAAAGTCGCATTTTTGGGCAAGAAATTTTTCTGGGAAAAATTGAAAAATTCGCCTACTGCGCATATATCGAGGTGAAAAGTTAAAACTTGGTAGATACCCTATTTTTGACCCTCCAAATCGAATGGAAGAAAAATAGGATATCTATACCAAGTTTCAACGTTTTACCTCGATATATACGCATTAGGCGAATTTTTAAATTTTTTGTAGGAAAATTTCTTGCCCAAAAAGGCGAATTTGAACTCAAAGTTACGAATTTTGGAAAATTGTGTTTTAATCGAACAAATAGGTCACCAATATGGATAATCCGTGATTATAGATGCTGAAGTGGATATGGGCCATTTTTATGGGCTTTTATCCGGCGCTGGAAAATTCCAAAATTTTCTGGTGACTCCGAAACGTCTCGAAACTGCTTCCAATCGATTCGGGAGGTCGAAAATAGGGTATATACCAAATTTCAGCTTTTTTCGTGGATTTGATCAAATTTTCATATTTCGCAGGGCGGAGATAATTTTGAAATTTCAAAAATTCGCCAAAAATCGAGAAATGAACTTCAGTACCTGAAATTTTGGATACGGGGTCCTGTTATGATGTACTTTCGATTCTTTTTTGTTTGGGCTCAAAATTTTACTTTGAGTTGGGGTACCTCCCTTTTGTAAGAAGATCTGCATCGATTCTAATATGATCAGTTCTCTTCAGACATGATCAGATATCAACTTTGATCTGATCTGATTAGATCTACTCAGACGAGACAACTTTTCAGATTTGATAATGTTTTCCAGTTTATGGAAAAAATTATCAGATTTGAAAAGTAGTTGCATTTGAGCAGATCTGATCAAAATTGAGCAAGCCATGATCAATGATCATGCCTGAGAACAGGATCATATTGAAATTGAAGCAGATCTAATCAGATGCGGTCAATTTCATGATCTGATCAGATCTCCTCAGATATGATCGAGTGTGAGTCCAGATCTACTCAGATCTGACAATTTTTCCCAATGTAATATGATGGAAATTATCTATCTATTGCCTATCATCAGTTCCAACCACCAAGTAATAACCATTGAAAAAACTCACCGAGACTGCTGAATGAACAAAACGGTATCTTCTTTTGAAAAGTTTCCAAAAGTAAGTATCTGAAACCATAAATAAATAAAATAATTAGTTAAAGCACACTAAATGCATACCTAATTATTGAGCACATGCCTAAAACGCTACTAACTTTCGAAAATGATTTTAAAAATTGTTCTACGTTTACTCAATAATATGTAAATTTCGTTGCTATATTCCACAAAAATGTAAAATTGAGAAAGAAAAAATCTACTGATACTTTGGAAAACTCAAGTGGGAGGAGGGGGTAGATTGCTTCTGCATTTTTTTCAATCGAAAATTTTTCAAATTTTGTCCCGGGTTGGGAAAAATGCAGAAAATACCTCGAGTCGAAAAAATCAGAAAAATTGTAATTTCAATCAGAATTTTTGAAATTTTCAGCCCCTTCAGTGGTCCAATTCCGATACATCCTTGTGCGATGTAGCTAAATAGGTATTTGAAACTTTGAAACGACGAATATTTTTTCTGCTCAGTATTAATCTCAATTTTCATTGTTCGCAAAAAAAAGTGATAAGTTTTGGAACCAAAAGTAAGTATAGGCAATTTTTCTAATTGGCATATTCTAATTGTTGAGGGGAAGGGACCGAGGGGATTGCCTTGAATTCCAAAGCTTCCATCAATACTTGAAGATTTCAGAAATGAGAGAAAGTACTAGGATAATTTCGAGGTCTGCTCGATATAAAGCTCTTATCATGAGTGTCAATTTAATACCTACTTAATTGATACAATATTTCACTCAAACAAATATAAGTAATCTTAGGTATCTATTAAGTCAAGATCCAAGAGTAATTGATCAAAATTGAAATTAAATTTAAAACGTCTCTTTGCATTTTTTTTCACAGTGTTTTATGAATTTTTTAAAAAATAAAATAAACATGTAGGTACTTAAATGAGAAAAAAAATCAAAATTCAATCCAAAATGATTTAATAATACCTAGGTAGGTAACCCAGACAAAAATTTGAACAAAAAATTTACCGTCAATAAAAATAAATGTAAAAATTAAACTTCGAAAAGTTCTTTTAAAATGCCACACTGACAAAAATGAAGAGAAATGGAAGGTGAAGGCTGAAAAATAGCAAAATCCAAAAATTTACAAGGACAAAAACAGCAATTTCTATTTACAGGAAAATGCTGTACAAAGCACATATTTTGAAACGTGATAGCAATAATATTCAAAACAGTTCTCATAAAATATTACACTGATAGAAACGAAAGGAAGGAGAGAGAAGGGCTGGAAAATGAAATATCATGAATATTCTTCGAAATTTCAACAAAAAATCATTCGATATCTAATAATAATTTAGTTGATAAAATTGACTTACCTAGGCATACTTTTAAAAAAATATTCTAAAAACTAATAGAATTAAATTTGAATGTTTTTCTGATTTGAAACTAAAATTACCAGCTGAACTCTTTTTGAAAAAATATCATTGGTATTAAAAATTTAATAATAAAAAAAAAGTGATTCAAAAAATTCATCAAAATCTTCTTTAGATTAGAATAATGCTTATGAAATTACAAAAATTTTCATTTTCTCAATTTGTTTCAAAATTTTTGAATTTGAAAATGTGATTTTCTCCAATTTTTACACATTAGGCAATTGTATGGTTTGAATCCGATTTTTTTAAATCCTGGAATTGTTAAAATTCTTTTCAAATTTCGATTAAATACCTACTAAACAAGTTGCACAATCAGAAAAATTTATAATTATAAAAACTCATCAAGTATTTCAAATATCAAAAACAAAAATTTATTTTTGTTTAATTTCAATGACATGTCTACCTGTAAATATCATAAAAAGAGCTCACACTGCAAGAAAAATCCAAGAACTTTCATAAAATTGAAAAACCTAAAAATTAATATTTAAACAATTGTGCATAATATACCTACGAAACAATCCAATTTTTTTGAAAATATTGGGTATAAAAATTGCATAAAATTCAAAAAAAAAGTCAAAAATCTGCTTATTTGAAAAGAATTTTATTTAAATGTTTCACATATTTTAAACAAATTCAACAACATTTAACAATTTTTACCATGTTTAGAATAATTCAGTATATAGGTAATTCAAAAGTTCTTAAAAATAGTTTTTACAAAAGTCTGACAAATTATAATCACCATATTGTATATGTTTTCCCAAAATATCAAAACATTTTGCAACATTTTCAATGATTCCCAATCAGATATTTAATTCTCACTTTTAGCATGGGCTGATAGACCTAGTAGCCTAAAAACGCCCCCACCCCTTCCTCCAAAAAATCAGACTTATCAAAAAATCAAATTTAAGAGCTCCTCATTTGGAGATCCCACCATCTTTGCAATTGAAAAATGTGATTAAAATAACAATTGATACTTGATAGTACAATCATTGGAAAAATTCTTCAAATGATTATTTTTTACCTATCACCACAATAAATGAACAAAAAATTTCCTCGTATTTTTGCCAAAATATCATTATAAAATCTAAAAATGCAATAGAAATCAAAAAATATCTTTCCGGTACCTACCTTTTTTAAAAATACTCTTCACTTTTAGACGCAACTTCGACTCAGAATAATCAGCTTTTAAAAAATGGCCCTCCACAATGATGCAAAATACAAACATCAAGTGTTTATTACGAAACAAGTAAACGTAATATGCATAAATAAAGTAGAACACAGAAACAATAAAGATAACAGATAGGTAATTATAAATTTAGAAAACATTATATAAAATCAGATAATAAGTACAGAAAAATAAATTCACATAAAATCGACACGTCATATTTCAAGTGCCATACGGTGGAGGCAAGTGATCAGGATTCGGGTACGCGTTCGGATATGAATTCGGATTATAGGCATACTTATTCGTACCATTTTCGTACTGATATGGATACTTGGGTGCTTGAAACAGATACGGATTGACCGGTGGCTGAGGATACATATTCAAATGATCGTGAGGATGTACCGAATACGCTACGACGGGCACGTTGACTGAGACCATTCTGGTATTTTGCAACATAAATTGGTAATAACTGTACACGACCAGAACGAAGTACAATTCCAATCCTGTAGAACAAACAGAGTAGTCCAGTAATTTTAGGATTTAACCCCCCAAAAATTCAATCCTGATTTTTTTCACATTTTACGTTCGTAATGGTCCACTATACAACATACTAAAATGGACACCCCATAACCCTCCGCTACCCCCAGGGGAGGGGTAAATGTCTTCTGAAAACCGGGTTTTCGTGAATATCTCCTCAAATAGGCCTCGAAATTGAAAAATAGTTATGAACAATCTTGTTCTACGTGTAATTTTCTATCAGAAAGTTTTTTGTTTTTTCAAAAACACTCACTTCCTTGACCAAAAATTAAGGGTAAAAATCACCTACTTTTCAAAAATTTACAGCATTTTTGAAAAAATTGAAACTTTTGTGAATATTTCCTCAAATAAGCCTCAAAATGGAAAAATGGTTATGAACAATCATGTTTTACGTGTAATTTCCTATCAGACAAGTCCGTTTTTTTTCGAAAACATCATCTTCTTTGCCCAAAAATTAAGAGTGGAAAACGCCAATTTTCTCTATATATTATTATTTACAGTATGTTTGGAAATGATGGAAACACGAAGCTGAAACTGCTGAAAGTACCCAAAATTATACCAGTGAAGAGTAATTTTTTTATACATGCAGGTAGGACATTCCAAAAAAAAAGTCACCGCAAGAATTTCAACCCATACCGTCAATTATAAGGGAGGCATTTAAAAAATCGAAAAAGTTTAAAGTTTAAAGTTTAAACGTGATGCTACTGCTTATTATTGGTGAAACGAAACATTTCTTTGCGTCGTAAGGATTCAAAAACGATATTTTCAGCTTCGTATTTCCATCATTTCCAAAAATACTGGAAATATTGGGAAAATATGCGTTTTGCATCCTTAATTTTTGGGCAAAGAAGTTGATGTTTTCGGGGAAAAAACGAACCTGTGTGATAGGAAATTACACGTAGAACATGACTGTTCATAACCATTTTTCCATTTTGAGGCTTATTTGAGGAGATATTCACAAAAGTTTAGATTTTTTCAAAAAATGCTGTAAATTGTTGAAAAATAGGTGTTTTTACCCATAATTTTTCGTCAAGGAAGTGTGTGTTTTTGAAAAAACAAAAAACTTTCTGATAGGAAATTATACGCAGAACAAGATTGTTCATAACTATTTTTCAATGTTTGAGGGTTATTTGGAGAGATATTTACAAAAAACCGGTTTTCAGTAGACATTTACCCCTCCTCTGGGGGTAGCGGAGGGTTATGGGGATGTCCATTTTAGTATGTTGTACAGGGTGTCGGCTAAGTGGTCTGCCATACTTCATTTTTGGATATAATCGGGTACCACTTTTAAAAAATGTTAGATGAACAAGTTGCATATCTTGAAAATTGAAGGGGCAAATTATGTTTTTTAAAAAATCACTTAATTTTTTTTTCAACCATGGGAATCGATAGTACTTTGAAAACTGAATAAATTTTCATAATGTGAATTTTTGCATAACTTCAAAATTGAAGGGGCTACAAAAAATTTTGTTCGAAAAAGTTCTAAAAAAATAAACTAATCAAGGGAACTGGATAGTATGTTGAAAAATGAACAAATTTTGTACCACAGACTTTTTGCCTAACATGAAAAATGAAGGGGCCAATAGTCATCCAAAATTGAGAAAACTTGAAAATTTTTTGAAGTCCACTTTTTTTTGAATGACCGGTAGCTCCTTCATTTTTGATGTTAGGCAAAAAGTCTGTAGAGCAAAATTTGTTCATTTTTCAACATACTATCCATTCCCTTGATTAGTTTATTTTTTAGAACTGTTTTCGAGCAAAATTTTTTGTAGCCCCTTCAATTTTGAAGTTATGCAAAAAGTCATACGATGAAAATTTATTCAGTTTTCAAAGTACTATCCATTCCCATGGTTGAAAAAAAAATTTACGTGATTTTTAAAAAAAACATAATTTGCCCCTTCAATATTCAATATATGCAACTTGTTCATCAAACGCTTTTTTTTAGGGGTACCCGGTTATATCCAAAAATGAAGTATGGCAGACCACTTACCGGACACCCTGTACGAATGGAAAACGTGAAAAAAATCAGGATTGAATTGGGAAGGGGGGTTCATTTTTTTCTCTTATTTGCCTGGACTAGTGAGGCCTGGCATTAGTTAATGACTCTGGCGTAAAATTGATAAACGATCGAATATCGTAATAAAAAACAGAGTGTTTTTTCCCCTTTACCCATCATCGAAGCGATAAATATAAGAACAGCTGGAAACAAATCTGGTACATCTTTTTCTTCATCCATCTGTTTTCGAACTTCTTCGGTCAAAGCGTCGGCGATATTTTTCGAATTGAATAACGTAAACGACATGAATATCAGGTTAACTGTTCTATACGCCAAGAAAGGTATAAGTAGAGGTGCTCTGCCCTAAAGTACAATTAAAAACATTAGAATCAACTGGTGGATTAATTTACCCCTCCACCTAGTACCTATGTGTATTTTTTATAGTAGGTATCGTCATAATCCTATTTTTAGAATCACTCGACTAATTTAGTAAGTAGGTATGGTGTATCGCGATTCGCCAAAATCGATACGAAGTGTAGGTATAGGTTACTCGTACACTTGTCTTATCACTATGACAGTGTATTGTTTTTACGTCTGCCCGCGGACTCAGCAGACCGTGATCGATAAAACGTAGGATCGCGTGATGCTTGAAAATTATCCACCAAAACTGACTCGGATCCCCTCTCCAATTACTTCGTTTCGGGCACGGGCTTCGGTTTGTATTTTTAATGAATTGTCCGGATAATTAATATGACAGAATTGTATTCATACGGGACCATGTCGAGTACGTAAGTTCATACGTTTGATGACGCAGTAGCCAGCCAGGGACAGCGAGAAGTTTTGTAGAAAAAATAGGGGTATAATGGAGATTTTGAAACGATTATGGCCGAATTATACGAACGTAATTTTGCGCAATGTTATCTCAAATGAAGTAGGTAGCTTTATCGATGTTAATGCTGGAAAATTACCCTACTTCTTGACCCTTTTTATTTCTCGTTCGAAAAGGGTGCGTTGGTTGGAAATGTGCATACGGTTGGATGTTTGGCTCCTTCGGTATCGCAGTAGGCCACATTTTCGACGGTTCTGCTTTGCAGAGGGCTATGAGGAAGGCAGTGGCTGCCTTCTCGTTTCCTTCCTCCAACCGAATGACCGTATTTCAAAAATTAGTTTCTCTATTTCCAGCATCGTGGGTCGTGATTTTTCCAAAAAGTTATGTTTTTAGTCTTCGATGCTGACGAACGATAGATGTAATATTTGAATCACTCGCAACCAATGTGATTACATATTGCTGAACTTTCATAGCAGAGACGAGAGAATCAATCATAGGCCGACATGTAAAATGCTGTTTGAGGTTTGATGGGCGATTTCCATAGTATTTTTCGCGGTGATATACAGAAAAATAATGAAAAAATTCCACCACCCAAGGATTTTTCACAATTTGAATTTTTCGTTTAACGCGGGTTTCTACTTTTTTTTGATGACTTTTGACACTTCAAGTCGATTTTCAGAGAAAAGAAAGGGTTCTACGGAAAAAATGAATATAACATAAATTGTAGAGCATCAAATTTCCTATCTGTAAAGTCCAATTAGTTTTTTCCTAGGACGCTTAGCTTTCACGATATTTTAGCTCAAAGTTCAAAGTTCAACTTTTTTTAAATTGAAAATATCTCAAAAACTAAGCCTCCTAAGAGAAAGCTAATTGCGTATTACAAATAGGAAATTTGACGCTCTACAATTTATATTCCATTCATTTTTTTTCGTAGGACCCTTTCTTTCCCTAGAAAATCGACTGTAAGGGTCAAAAATTACATCAAAATAGTGTAAAACAAATTTTCAACGAAAAATCTTCCAATTATGAAAAATCCTGACGTCCTGAAAATTTTTCGCCATTTTTCTCGTGATCAGCGTGAAATATAATATAATAATTATCCATTAAATTTAAAACAGCATTTTCTTTTTCTTGTTTTAATCACTGTTTTTGGTCTAAAATACAGCGCCGATATTAAAATTTCTCCATCACTCAAGTTTTGCTGGTAGATGATTTTAATCTATTTTTTAATGCCGAGTTCTGTTTTTTCAATTAGGCCAGGATTTTTTATAATTGGAAGATTTTTCGTTGAAAATTTGTTTCACATTTGTCTATGTAATTTTTGACCCTTAGGGTCGATTTTCTGGGGAAAGAAAGGGTCCAACGAAAAAAATGAATAGAATATAAATTGTAGAGCGTCAAATTTCCTACTTGCGAAGTCCGAGTTGTTTTTTCTTAGGAGGCTTAGTTTTTGATAAATTTTCAATTTTAAAAAAGTTGAACTTTGAATTTTGAGCTAAAATATCTTGAAAGCTAAGCCTCCTAGGAAAAAACAAATTGGACTTTTCAGATAGGAAATTTAATGCTCTACAATTTATGTTCTATTCATTTTTTTCATGGAACCCTTCCTTTTCTCAGAAAATCGACTTAAAGTGTCAAAAGTTACAAAAAAAAGTAGAAAACCCGTCAAACGAAAAATTCAAATTGTGAAAAATCTTTGAGTGATGGAATTTTTTTATTCATTTTTTCGTGATCAGCGCGAAAAACACTATAAAAATCACCCATCAAACCTCAAACAGAATTTCAAAAGTTTAAAAATGTCGACCTGTGTTATGAACAACTAATCACATAGGCGTGCTCGAGGGAGGGGCTCAGGGGTCTCGAGGCTCCCCCCTCAAACTCGGAAATGAGATTTTTTTATTTAAAAGATGTGAAAAAAATGCATTTTTTGATGTTAATATTCAAACATAATTATTCAAAAAAAATCGCCTTTCGTTTCACTCGGGCACTATCGTGGTCATTGTATTTCTTGAATAAACATTTATAACTCTCGAAATCCGAATCACTCTTTGATGAAATTCTGCCTTTGAGAATCAGTGAAACGATTTTCATTGAAAATTAATGATTTTTCACTGATCTCCCAGTCAAAAATCACTGATTTCTCAATCAATTTCCAATTCGTCAGAAAAAATCAACAATTTTGACTGAAAGATCAGTGAAAAATCACTGATTTTTAGTTGAATTAATTTCACTGATTCAAACAGGTAAATTTTACTTATTCAGATTCAAGGGGTGTATTGATTGTTCCAAAAAATTCCGCAATTTTCCAATTTCTCTTTGCTCAAATCTGTTAATGTATTATCAGCCTACTGAAAATACCCTGACTACGCCAATGCCACTGTAATAACGGTTTAGGTACTCAATTTTTACATTGAAATTTGACTCCCCCTATTTTTCCTCGAATTCTCAACCCCTCCCTTGAATAATATCTGGGTGCGCTTATGACTAATCAGATGTAAAAAGAATCATTCGTTACAACCAGATCGAATATAGGCGATTCAAAGTAAATCATTTAGAACAAATTGGTTCAATTTAGATCAAATCGTTCGCGAACGAAAAAAATCAAACATGAGCAAAATTAAAAAAATTCTTCGTGAATGAATTGATGTAATATGAGCGAATCGTTCACGAATGACTCATCAAAGAGTCGTTTGTGAGTGAATCTTTGACAAAAGAGTCGTTCGTTTGGGTAAATCACCGAAAGAAAAGACCAAATAAGTGCGAATCGTTCGTGAACGAATCAATTGAAATGATAAAATGAATCGTTCGCGAACTATTTGATCAAATATGACTCGTTCACGAATCAGTTGATCGAGTACGAGTGAATTGTTTTTGTTCCGGAACGAATTAATCGAAAAAAGTAATGAGTCGTTTCTGAACTAAGTACACTTCTTAGAATAGGATCGACTGTGGAGGAGGGGGAAAGGGGCCATCTTGTCTCCCAATAATGATAAAATTGCATTTTTAACAAGGAAAATTACTTAGGTTTGGGTCAGAAAGTTTTCGAAAGTGGTGACTTTTTTTGGAAGGAGGAAAAGTGAATTTTTTTTCGAGTTGAAAAAAAATGGGGAAAATTAAAGTAAAGGAAATATAATTTTAATCGAAAACTTTCCATTTTTTCGCCCCTCCTATAAGACAAAAATTTCGATTCGTTCACGAGGGGGAGGAGGATTATACAATTTATCAAAGGCCATTAAATCAATTGTTCTATTTGTGGTACTCGATGAGTTGAAACTCATCAATGCAGAATTGCAGCCCTCTTCGAGCCCTCAGAAAAAACCGAAAGTAGGGCAATTTTCAAAAAAAAAGTGTTTTTTGATCGTTAACCCCCCCCCCCCCCCCACATACTCACCTCGGAATACTCAGAATCAGAAAAAAAAATTATCAAAAAAATATTCTGCATTGATTTATGCAAGTGATTTTTCAATCATCAAATAATTTAAGGAAAGTTTGGATTCTTGTTAATTCAAAATATAATTCCGAATTCCATCCAAAAATAGTTTTCCAAAAAAAAATTTCAACCGTTAATTTTTCAGAGGAGAAAATTGAAATTCTGGAAATTCGGTAATTAAATTTTCATGTAGGCATCTGCATTTTAAGGGAAAAAATTGAAAGCAAAAATTTCCAACATCAATATAATTTCTTTTTCCTCAAAAAATTAAAATGAAAGTTGACGAGGATGTATTCGTATTACTGTTCCAGGGTGTGATTACTTCCCCCCCCCCATATAATATTGCTGGCTAGAAATCGATATTCAATTTGAAGAAATCACCAATCTACAAACTGTCTCAAAATGCTTTGGAGGTTGAAAAAAAAAATCAATTATACACGTCTATGAAGAATCTAAAATACGGCGCGTCAGGAGGTCAAGATTTTTTATTATTTGAATTTATTGTTTAGAATTTGGTTTACAATCATTGAAACAACTTTAAACAAGGTTTAACATTGTATTACGCTACTCTCTCATTTATAAATCAGTGAAAATTATCAAAAATCACTGAGAAACTGTCAAAATTGCAACACAGGAGAAAATCGATGAAAAAATTTTCAATGAAAACAAATCAATGATAAAAATTACTGGAAAATCAGTAAAAATTCACTGAAAAGTCAGTAAAATTTATGAAATTAGCAGAAAAATCGGCGAAAATCCGCTGAAAATCGGTGAATTTCGCTTATTTTTTCCTGTGCTGCAATTCTGACTATTTATCAGTGACTTTTCTCTGATTCAGAACGAGAGAGTATGAAATTTGTCTATATGTTACCTTAAAAAATGAACTGATCTCGTGTTCGTACATTTTTCTTTTTCTAATGCTTGTGCGCTTTCCTTGTATTTTGATGTGCGCATTCCTTACATCGCTTGTGCGCTTTTTATGTGCGCAATACTATGATTGTGCGCAATCCTGGTTCGCCGGTTTCGAGATAGGAAGTGAAATACTTTCTTGATCATCGATTTTTGGTAGCGTAGCACGTAGCTAGGATTTATATCCGCGGACAAATAGAGGAAATTCAATATGCTGCGTTGCCATGCTAGAGCTCATACTACTCACCACACCACTAGTTATCAGCAAAACATGTAAATATTCCAAAGGTCGACATTTTTAAACTTTCGAAATGCTATTTAAAGCCTAACGAGTGATTTTTATAGCATTTTTCATGCTGACCTCGAAAAAAAGCAGTGAAAAAATTCCATCATACAAGGATTTACCACAACTTGAATTTTTTATTGAATAGTTTTTCTACTTTTTTTTGCCAACTTTTGACATTTAAAGTCGATTTTCTGAAAAAAGGAAGCGTTCTACGAAAAAAATGAATAGAACATAAATGGTAAAGGATGAAATTTCCTTTCTGTATAGCACAATTAGTTTTTTCTTAAGAGGCTTGGTTTTTGAGATATTTTCAATTCAAAAAAATAAGTTGAACTTAGAATTTTCAATTAAAATATCTCGGAAGTGTACCTAGCCTTTCTAAGAGAGAACTGATCAGACTCTATTGGAAGAAAATTTTACGCTCTATAATTTATGTTTTATTCATTTTTCCCTTAGAATCCTTCTTCTTTTTTTCAGAAAATCTACTTTAAATGTCAAAAGTTGACAAAAAAAGTAGAAAAACTATTCAACAAAAATTCAAATTGTGAGAAACCTTTGGGTGGTGGAATTTTTTTCACTGCTTTTTTCGTGATCAACGTGAAAAAATGCTGTAAAAATCACTCGTTAAACTTTGAACAGCATTTCAAGTTTAATTTGCTGATAACTGGTGGTGTGGTGAGTCGGATATAAATCCTAGCAAAAAGCCGTATACTTCCCAAGAGAAAGTTGTGGAAAATTTGACGCATCTGTGCGGGTTTTAATACAACGAGTGGTCAGATTCAATCTTTTTTAACAGTGTTGCATTAACTATAATATTTTTAAATCTATATGATGGTTTAGTTTAGGCTATATAACGTAATAATTTTTTTCACCTTCTCCAACAAGAACAGCCAATTGAAATTGGATTGCAAGGTTTTGACCCGGGAGGGGTAGGTGAGGGTAGTTGGGTAGGAAAAAAAGTATAAAAACATCAATTTTCCAATTTGGGCAGATCCAAAAAAATTTTAGAATACACATTGCGCTATTCCCGGTATTCCGTGTATATGTTGATATTAGATAACGCGTGACGTGAGCGTATGAAAACAGCCAATCAAAGCGCTGTATTTTTCAACATTGCTAATTTCCATGTACCCAAAGATTCCAAATACGCCTCGTGGGGGGGGGGGGTCTCAGCTAAATCCTAGTGAAATGAAATTGTTGCGAACTTTTGGTGAAAAGTCTCTTCTAATTCTAGCGTAGGTACCTACTCTTGCACACCGAAAATCATTTAATTAGTGCCACGTGAAATTGACGATAAAAGATTCGATTTGGAGTGGAATTTAATTTTCGAAAATATCTCAGCTAATTGAACGAATATAGTTGGATACGTGATTTGATTTACAGGGCAAGATAAGTCTTTATAGATGATAAATTCATCATTTTAATTTATCTCGATAACCCGCAGATACGACGAATATTATTTTACTTATCAACCTCAAGATACTGGTACCTATATAATCTCAAATGTCTGTGAATTTTTCTCAAGTTCTTTAGAATATTTCTGCGGAGAAGTATCGAGTCCAACTGCTTGTATAACCGCGATTGATCCTTTTAAAGCGAGTTCTTTACGTGTTGAAAATGTCGGCAATTTTATGTTCGATTTTAGTTTAGATTTTTGTTAACGACATACCAACCTTTGGTAGTCGTTGAAATCTCACATTCGCAGTTTTTCTCAAGTTTTTCCGGCGATTATTTCGTGAAAGTATCGAATACCTTTATTCAAACGATTTCGAGAGTTTTACGAGTTAAAATGCATGCATTTTATACTGCAGTTTTGTTTTTAAACTCATTTTTGTTAATGTCATTTTCGAGTGAAACAACAGTACCTCAAACTCAACTTCAACCTTTACCATATGCAGACTCCGATTTCACCACGATTATAAGCAGCAATTTCGTTTACATTGATAAAACAAAGTATGTAATAGATATTTTGAATACAGGAGTGAAACTTTGTTTCGTTACTCGGCCGCGCAGATTCGGCAAAACGTTATTTTTACAAATGATGGAATCGTTTTTTGAGGGAACACAGAGCCATGTCTTCAAGAATTTCTATGCTAATCAATTTGGAAATTCGATAATTTATCGTACAATAATGGAGTATAGAAATCCCAACATCACCAAGATACCCCACTGGGTCAAATATCCAGTAATTCGTATCGCTTTTAATACTATCTCGACTTTTGATACCTTCAAAACATTTGTATACGCCTACAAAACCATGCTACAGATTCAGTTCAATCATCATAAGTGCCAATGCAGAAGGAGTAATGTGTCAATTGGTATGCTTGCATCTTGTTTGTATCAAAAATTTAATAAAATTCCGGTCATACTTTTAGTGGATGAATACGATTCTCCATTTCAGTACGCATTATACAAACACAAGGACTTGAAATTGGCAGAGAAAATCCAAACGTTTATAAACCAATTTTTGAATGAAATAAAAGGTTATACTGAAATAATGGGTTTAGTCTTTGTTACTGGTACAACAAAACTGCCCTTAGATTCATTAGAAAGCGGGCCGAATAATTTCATCGATTTCACCCACCAACCAGAATTAGCTCAAGCATTTGGGCTGAGTAAATCTGACATACACACTTACTTGTATGGACACGTGCTAGAATTCGGCAAAAAGATTAAAATTGATGATTGGGATACCATATTTAATGAATCAATAAAATGGTACGATGGGTACAGATTTGTATTGGAAGGTAATAAAACGTCGAAAGAACGTGTATTGAATCCAGTTTCTACCATTACTTGTCTCAGGACCGGGAAATTGGAGAATTACTGGTCTGCAACTGGGTCGATAAATTACATCCTCAAAACGTTCTATAATAAATTTGCAGAGTATAAGAAGCATATGTTCGACGAACCTTACAGAATTTCTTCGACAATACTTTTCGATCGTTACGATCCGATCAAAATTTCTATACCATTAGCCATATGGATGTTCCAGCGCGGTTATCTAACGATTGTCGATTATCAAGAGTTGGATAATGGAAAATTTGTATACCTGAAATACCCGAACGATGAAATTCAATCAGTAATTCGTGATGGATTAGTAGAGTATGTTCCGCTTAACGATAGACAAATGTTATATGATCAATTGGAAAACCAACTTTTACGTGCTGCTTTCGAAATCTGTAATTCAGTGAAAATTATCCATATCCTTCGAAGATTTGGATTTCAGCCATTTGTTCATCCATCCAATACCGATGTTGATGAAACGGAAATTACAAGACGATTGCAAACAATTTTCACATTTGCAGCACTCAAACCAATACACGGTCAGAAATTTAAAAAAGATCAAAATCCAAAGGAAGATGCTGGTGATGTTGATTTTCTTATAGGGGGGAATAATACCGCCTATGTCATCTCAACAAAATGTCATGGAAAGGATCCAAATGAAAGAGCATTCTCTGCAATGAAACAGCTGGTGGAGTATGCCAATGATCATCCAACAAATTTTTGGAAATGCGTATATGAGGAGAGCCGAGTGCCAGTGACATCCCCGGTCATTTTTCTAGCTTTAGGATTCGGGTATGAAAGCGGAGGGAAATTGAAAGACTGGGCTTCCCTCACATATGTGAATAAATGTGCATCAGAGAAGAGCATTGAAGTGGATAACACAACGTTCGGGTCGCAATTACGTGACAAGATAAAGAAGTTTCTATTGTCTGTTAAACACAAATAGTAAGTAATTTTTTTTTTTTTCAAACATTTGATAAAACCTAATTCTTTCGCGATTTATTTTCACTTGGTATGGAGGGGAGGGGAGTGAAAAAATAGTGCACACGTAATTCAATTTTTTCTAATTTAAAAAAATTCTTTCGTTTTGATTTTCGAAAATTACCCATTGAACTTTATTTAAACGTTTAAAAAATCATTTTCTTGACAAAATGATTTTACACAAGCCGTTTCACCTCGGTAGCGTTGGATTAGAACTCAAATTCTAAATCCTCGCTTGAAAATGTTTTATTTCGGTAGTTTTAGCTTTTAGCTCCTAGGTATTCGATACCATCTAAAATTTTACCCTTAAGGGTATTTTTTTGGGAATTTAAAATTTTGGTTTCGTCAAAAAGATAATTTTTTTATCAGCTTGAGTGAACTCCTTCACGTTTTTTGGCGGTTTGAAGTATTTAACTGTAAAAAGGACCACAACAGCGAAGTTCGACTAATTTTTGAATAAATGACACAAAAACCGTGTCTTTTAAGAGGGTGCTCTACGCTTTGCGGGAATTAATTCTGGCCTATCTGAAACTTACAAGGCGCAAACTCGAATTTTCATTTTTTGGATTATAAAGTGATGCTTTTTTACTATCAAAAAAAAAATTCAAAAACGAAAAATTTTTTTTTGAAAAACGAAAACGTTATAATTTTATTAAAAACGAAAACAGCAGAAACGAAAACCGAAATTGTAAAAACGAAAACAAAAACCCAAAAATTTGACTTTTTTGAAACCCTGACTGGAGGTCCTGTTATAGTGATCTTGTTTCCTCCATTCTTTCGATATGTTCTCTCCATTTCTTTCTGTAGGTCTTGATTTTTTTTTATCAATACGTTACTCCCCGGCCAATGTCAAGATCTCTGATTTGATCCTATCTCTTAGGTTCATTCCCGCTGTTTTTCTCATGTCAATTTTTTAAATAGTTGATAGTGTCATTTATGTAGTTTTTTCGTTTGTAATCAGAATCTAATCACAATTGTAATATTTACAGATCACAACTGTCAGAAAATCCGAACGTCTGATGTACACCTACCCCCGAATCGCAGGGACAAGCTGAAGAAAGAACAAAGCGGTGGCTGCGTTTTCGAGTCGTAAAAATAAATGTTTTACGTGTAGCATACCATACAGATAATGTAAAAATTTGTAGGCACCTCCCCCTCCCTCAAGCGTTATAACTGTCCTCTTTCAACTTTTTTTTTGAAAGTAATTATGGGCCAAATTCATAGTCGTCACTTAAGTATCACTTACCACTTAGTTGAGTGTTAGTATCACATTTTTCAACTTTTTCATTTCATAATCAACACTTACCCAAGTGTTACTTAAATAAGCCTTACAAAAACGTAAGTGTGACTTCGATAAGTAATCACTTCGTTTTTTCCATTTCATAAATGCCATTTTTATCCTAAGTAATACTTTTGTTAGTAATCAATGATCACTTAAGGCGTTAAAATGCTAGGGAAGGATTTTGACCCCTTAAGTATTCAATTTTGTCCCTTTTGTACGAATGGATGTTGAATACGATCATGATTTTAACGCAAAAAATAAATCGGAAGTAGGAACATCATAAAAGAACCCCACATTCAAAATTTGAGGTGCCGAAGTTCATTTTTCAAATTTTGGTGAATTTTTGAAATTTTATACTTTGGTTACCTCGTTTCTCCGAAAAATTCCAGCGATGGAAAAAAGCTCATAAAGATGGTCTATATGAACTTTAGCATATACAATCGCAAATAATCCTTAAAGGCGATCTATTTAATCGATTAAAACACAATTTTTTAAAATTTGTAACTTTGAGTTCAAATCCATATTTTTTGGGAAATACTTTTTCTAGAAAAAATTAAAAATACGCCCACAACGCAAACATCGAGGTAAAGAGCTGAAAGTTGGTAGATATTCTATTTTCGATCTTTAGAACAATTGGAACCTGTTTGTGTTTTGAGACGTTTCGGAGCCTCCAGAAAATTTTGAAATTTTCCAACGTGGGAGAAAAGCGTATAAAAAAAACTTAAATTTCTGTAAAACTGACTACTCATTGCAGAATGCAGATTGATTAGGTACCTATTGTGCAAAATTGGCTAATTTTTGAAAACAAATCAATTTTTTAGAATGCAGGTCGCGTTATAAGAGCAACGTTTATCCAAAACCATTTTGGAAAAAAATTACAATTTTTTAAAGGTGATTCAAAAATTTTACTCTATTTAATGGGTACCTACGTGAATACAATTTTTTTTTTAAATTTCCTTGTTGTTTGAAACTGTTCGTAATTTGTAGCGACGCATCATTTTTGTCATTAATATTTTCCTTATCAGTATTATTATTATTTACACTTCGATCGTAAGTCGCTAACTCGCTATCAAACCTAGCACTACATCTACTTTTTTCTAGAAAAAAAAAATTATTTGGGCATTTTATTTCAAATAAAGTATTAAATTAACTCAACAAAAACGACCAATGTGATAACAAAATTATTATCAAACGCTATTCAAAAGTTCAGTTGCGTTAAAAACAAAAGGAACTTGCAACCATCAGTTTCTATTGAATTATTCACTGTCATTGGTTGATTTTCAAAAAATAAATTTGGCGATCACGCCTTCAAGCATAACTAACCAAAGTATCACTTACGTTTGTTACTTCTGCAAGGAATTGTTTTAGGGTTAACTATGAAACGAAAAAAAAACGACACTAATCTTAGGTCCTCACTGGAGTGTAAGTGTTAGTAGTCCCTAACCCTAATTCAAGTGACGACTATGAATTCGGCCCTATGTCTTCAGTTAATAGGTATCTATCTGTCTACTTCGGTTTTAAGGGGTAAAAACATTTCAAAAAGATTTATGGAAATTTGATAAACACCCCCCAAAAAATAAGTTTCTGAATGTGTGGGAGGGGGAGGGAGGGGGGAGCAAATACTGGTCCGGTAAAATTGCATCTTTAGTCAAAATACATAAATAGGTACCTAGTTGGAAGTTGAAAATGACAACTGCAACCGCTATGTTCATTTTTGAAAAGAAAAACATTGGGGGAAATTTTAATACTTACACACTTTTGAGTCGAAAACTACCAGAAAAAATTCAATGAACGTAAATTTTCAATTCCCCCTCCCTGTCTTCCCATATGCTAAATATGGTTCTTCCATAAAAATATTTATTTTGTTGTTTTAAAGTCATTGGCGTGACTGGACCTTCTGAATAGGGTGTGCCAAAACTTTTCAAATTAAAGAATATTTTTTCTTAAAACACCGAGACAATTTTACAAAAATTCACCGATTTATCAAAAATTGAAGAATTTTTCAAAATCGAAAGGTTCTTTATAGCTTGAAAATGTTTACCCAAACTTTAAACGATTCTCCAAAAACTGAAAAACATTTCTAAATTTTGATCCCAGTTTCTCTAAAATTGAAAAAAAAATTTACGAAATTTGGACAATTGTCTAAAAATTGAAGAACTTCATCTCAGCTTCAGAAATAAAAAAAAAATCGTGGGATGAATTTTGAATGAAAATTTATTTCAGCCCAGGAAGGTGAAAAAAATTTGGTATGAATTTAGGATGGAAATTCATTACAAATTCATCCCTACAGTTGTCTAAAACTGGGATGATTTTCCCAGATTTTCGTAATAAAATCAAACAGTTTTCCAGAAATTTCAACAATTTTCGAAATATTGAAAAATTTTATAAACATATTTTAAAATTAAATATGATACGTGCCTACATCTTATATTTTGTTCGTCCGTTTGTTTATTCCTTCAATTTCTTAGAAATTTACAATTTTCTCAAAATTTGGATGTTTTCCAAAAATCTTGTAATAATTTTTCAAAAAATTGAAAATTTTCTAAAATTTGAACAAATTTCTTACAATTGTTTGATTGTTTGAAATTGGGACCATTCTCCCATGATTTGGACAATTTTCCTAAAATTGGACCAATTTCCAAAATGCGACTGATTTTTTAAAAATTGAAAAATTTTACGAAAATATTTTAAAATCAAATATTTTTTATAATTTTGTTTATTCTGACTGTTGATGAAAAAAATTTAAAAGGATATTTCCACCAGGACATATTAGCGAACTTTACCAAAAAAATTGTCTCCGGAGAGAAAAAAAAATGAAAAATCTGGGAGAAGTAGGATGTGCCGAGGCACACCCGGCAGTCACGCCTATGTTTCAAGTAGAGGGGTGAAAAAAACTGAAGAGCTTAGTTAGCTTAGTTATTCGTGCCATTTCAATGGTCCTCAAATGAGGAGTACTGTTTAAAAATGAAGTTTTAAAAATTTTACTTTTGCCGATAATTTTTTGGGTATTACTTGTTTTGATTACATATTTGGTCAAATTGTGGGGGAAGAGACAAATGATTGAAATTTGAAAAGTTTTTTCTCTTTTTCCCTTGTGAACGACGGCTATGCTGAGTTTAAATGCGTTTCTATAGTCTAGCAAGTTTTTCACGTACATCTTGCATTTTTTTTAAACAAATCCCTCTGACCTCTGACCTTTTTTTTTTAGAAAAAAAATTACCTACGTCATCATGTCACCACGCTTAGATATACCTGTTGTAGAAAAATAAAAAAGGGGTACTAACAAAGTTTTTACTCATATTTTAAAATTATTGATCTTAAAATTTTTCGTATTACACAATTTTGATTAAGTAGGTATGTATTATGTAAGTTTGTGTTGCGAAGTACTTACTTTGTAATTTACTTATATAGGTATAATAAATTTTTGTCTCATCTTGTATAAAATCTGTTTTTAATATTCGTCCTCAATGTAAATCGCCCATCACTTGATATCGATTTAAAGTTTAATGCACAAATATTAAACGTTGACTCAATTTGGCACTTAGATTGTTTGAAATTTTCAAGCAAATAATCATCTCGTCTTTCGACTTGGATATTTTTTTTTTAAATGTTATACGAGATTTATTCGTTGAATTTTATTCATTAATTTTTGTCAAGTTGTCATACGCCTAAGATTACATTCAAATTGTTCCTCATCTGTTGAATATCTGATGGTTTTCTGATTCTATTCAACTGAAGAGTGAATAGTCTTTCAATATTTATCATTAATGTAGGTAACAATAAGTTTTAAATTCGCGACTTCTGTAAGTCATGGTATCTTTAAAAAAAAACCTTACGCAGTCGCGTAAGGTAACCGACTTTTCGGTTTTCACATACAACGTAATGTAAGTTTATTAGCATCGAATTAAGGATGATTCAACTCGAAAAATTAAGGCCAAATTTGAAATCAACAATCCTTTTTACATAATTTATATTGCTTCTTTTCAAGTTAAGTTCAAAATTTTGAACTTCGATACCCCTTATGACATCTAGGGAAATTCAAATCGAAAAACTAAGGCCTTTGAAATCAGTTTCAAGTTATTACTCGAAATTAAAAATTTTGCCTAGTACCCAATTCCAAAATTTTGGACCTCTAAGCTGTCAAATGTACATAGGGGAACCTGGGGGGCTGAAATCGAAACCCCAAATTACATAAAAGCTGTATGTATAATTTTAAAGTAATTGCCGAAATTGAAATTTCAGCCTTTCCCTCCTCCATCCCCTCAGGCATCCTCAAGTCCCTAGGGACATCTAGGGGATTCGAATCGGTAAAACAAAGACAAATTCGGAATCCGCGACCCACAATGTGTCAGATTGTGCCCTTTTACCGAATTTCGAATGCCAAAATGCAAAATGTGAGTTTTGAACCTCTCATTACGCCCTTTGGTGACCGTTTTTTCAGTAAAGGAGGCGTCCCGCAAAAAAGTTAGTGAAGGACGTTGCGGCGCGGCGCGTACTTTTCTGCAAGATTTTTAAGGTTCCATGGGATGGATGAAAAGGGGGTAAAATCACAGAAACCGGTGTTTTTTCAAAAATAATTTCATTTTGAAGGTTTAAAGATTATCATTGAGGGACTGAAGGGAGCTAAAATTTTAGATACCTAGATGAATTTCAACTCTAAAAATACGACAAAAAATTCGTAAAATCAAAGGTCTTTAATTTTTTTACTGAATGGAATTTTTCAGGGGACAAATGGGTCGAAAAGGATGGACGAATAGAGATTAGAACAGGTCTTTTTTTGACGAATTTTGAGAATTTTTTGCTGGTAAATTTTGGTGATTTTTTTTTGGCGAATTTCTCAACAAAGATACCGACTCTATCCCTACAAGTTTGAGTTTTCAAAAAATTCAAAAAAAATTTCAAGTTTTAAATTTTAAAAAATCAAACAATTATTTTTTTAAATCAAAAACATCATTCGCAGTCTTTTTCACGAGTCATTTCCTCCTTGGTTCGGTGAAAAAACTATCCAGATTTTCTCCTCATGTCTTCAAGGTGCTCACTAAGAGAGTTGAAAATTTCCGAAAAATACCAAAAATATCGCGTGATGTATGTATCATATGATATACTTAATTTCGAAGGTTCCGAGTCCGAATTTCGACTGGACTTTTTGATTTAACCCTTTTCCCCACTCTCAACTCTTTCTACCCTCAATTCCGATCAAAATCGAGAAAAATGGCAACTTATCGTGTGACATCATTTGAAAAATTTTCCAAGACACTGAGTTCAAATTTCAACTCAGTTTTGGAAATCTTACCCCTAACCTTCCATACTCTCAATTTTTTAGATTAAAAAAGAAAAATGTGGCGGGGGAGCGAACGGTAGGCCAACAGACAATAACTTTGGAACGTCCTTCGCACACGAACAAATCGAACATTTTTATAGACTGGAATGAGTTATCGAAATTTTGCGCCTTGAAGATGCCACGAGCTTTCGAATTACTCGATCAATTATTACAATAACAATGAAACTTCAATTTGACGTTTACAAGGCTCGCAGCGCCGTAATTACCAAGCCAGACGAAATTTTCAAATAAATTTCGCCGCAATCTGTACTCCAGTTCTCTTTTGAATTTCGCCCATTTGTCTTCTTATAGCAGAATCACTTAAAAGGCAACCGCCCCGAAAATCCGGCACGAGTTCGGAATCGAATAAAAAACGAATTTCGAAGACTAAATTACATCAAATTTCGCCATAAAACGGTCGAATAAAGCCCCTCGACTCTGAATCCCTCCATTTATTATCTCGGCGTAGAAATGATAAAACCTCTGGTATCTGGAATGGTTAAAAACGTACTTTATAAATTCCATACAGCCCGGTACAATCGATAATGATATTAAACACAGACGTCCAAATACTGAAGAATCTCGCGCCATTGCTTTCCGTTCGATTGGAAACTGTAAAAAATAAATCGTATTAAATGTCTCGTCCGAGCACGAGCTCGGAATTCGCAGCTCGGCGACCATTTCCCACGATATGAACCAACGTCGTAATAAAATTACAATAATATTCTCGACAATAATGCGACGTCTTCGAAATGCTAACGACTGCGAAAATATCCATTGTGCGAATAAAAATCGAAATCCGTGTGCGTCATAAAACGTACATTTTTCATCCAAGTTGCGACTTGCGAGCTTTTGAAATCGACACACTTCCGTAGCCGAGGCGAGTTTTATTACAGCGCGTATATGTGCGAACCTTGAAAATTTGCTATCGACTTTTCGCGCGTTGGTCCATATTAAAAAAAGCCAGGCCGGCGGATATTCCGCCCAAAATGTGTAAAAAATTCTTACTTAACGATTTTCCAGGAGATACATCGCCCGAGTACGTAACCACGTTCAAAAAAGATAATGTGTTTTCAGCCTAAGTTGAAAAATAACAAAATCGCAATCGATAAGCAAAGTTGGGAAAATATTTTGAGAGGAAAAAAATACAGCGTCGGAAGCGCACAACATAAAAAACCACGTACCAGAACAATATAGCAAATAATCAAAGATCCGGTTCTCAGGCTTAATCCGCAGCAGCATTTTCGCAAAAGCCCCATTTCACCGTAGACATCGGCGAAAGTAAACAATAAGCGAATTTCGTACACGACGACGAGTCATAATAAAAGCTGATAAAACGTCACCGGTACGCGTACCGCCGGTGAATTATGGAAGGTATCCTTTTCTCTGTGTACACATGGAAGCGGCATAATGGTCAAATGGGCGCGGCGGTGGGGTAACTATGGAAAAAAAAGGGGGTGAGTTCGATACGAAGTGAAGGTTGAACTTGAACCAAGGTTGTTCGTTGGCGACTTGAAAATCGGTCGGAAAAATTAAAATTGCCATAATCGAACGGTTTTATGGATTGCAAAGAAAACAGGAAAAAGGGGGAAAAATCGAATAAAATCGTTACGACAGTTCCAAGTCGCCTTTTATATGAAAAATAACGCAATTTTACGATACGTGCATTTATTAAATTACATTTCGAGCTGATGGTCTTTCTTCTTTAGTTCTAATTGTACAGTTACCAAGCAACCGAGTCGATCTCTTTATTCGATGGTTATGAAATTGGATGGATATTGGGATATTTTAGTCGTATGAATTTTTTCGAAGTTCCGTTCCAGTTTCGAGCAAGAGTGGAAAATTTCACGAGGGAGGGGTAAGGGGAATTTGATCGAAATTGGTAAAATTACACGCAGATATCGCGGATTTGAAAAAGGATTAAAACTGCTGGTTTCGAGTCTTCTGCATTATGATCAATTCTGTTGAAATGGTTATTATTCGATTAGATTGATCTCTCAATTAGATCGAAATTGATCAAAAACTGATTGAGATTTGAATAATAATGCGACGGGGCTTCAAAAAAGGAAGATAAGGTGCAAAAAATTTTTAGATTTCAATTCCTATAGGAAATTGACTGAAACATCCAGAAAAAAACTGAGTCCAAAGACCAGATTTCATTCGAAATATGCACCTCAAAAACAGCCTCAAAAAATTCCCAAAATTTAGATTTTTCAATTTTTTATTGCGGATTTTGATAGGAAATATAAGTAAAATTTAAGAAAATAGCCTGAGAGCTGTATCATATATGCCCTCAAATGCCTCGAAAAAGCCCCAAAATGTCAAAAAATAGGAAATTTTAATTTTTGGTTTCAATTTACGTCTCCCAACAGGTACCTCTGTACAGGGTGTTCCACGAATCGTCTGCCAAACGTACTTTTTTGGATATAACCGGGTACCTACCACTAAAAAAAACTTCAGATGAACATGTTGCCTATTTTGAAAATTGAAGGGACAAATGCTGCTTCTAAAAAAATCACGTCAAAATTTTTTTTCAACCATGGTAATGGATACCTAGTACCTTGAAAAGTAAACAAATTTCCAATTCATGACTTTTTGCCTAACTTTAAAATTGAAGGGCTACAAAAAAATAATTCAAAAAAAATTCAGAAAAATAAACTAATCAAGAGAATGGATAGGACGTTGAAAACTGAATAATTTTTGTTCTGTAGACTTTTTGCCTAACATCGGAAATGAAGGGGCTAAGAGTTAGGTACTCAAAATAAATGGGCTTCAAAAAATTTTCAAATATTCTCACCCTTAGCTCTTTAATTTTTGACGTTAGGCAAAAAGTCTTCAGAATAAAATTTCTTTAGTTTTCAACTATCCATTCTCTTGATCAGTTCATTTTTTGAGAACTTTTTTGAAAAAAAATTTTGTAGCCCCTTCAATTCTGAAGATGGGCAAAAAATCATAAAGTGAAAATTTGTTCAGTTTTCAAAATACTAACCATTACGGTGCTTGAAAAAAAAATTGACGCGATTTTTTTAGAAGCAGCATTTGCCCCTTCAATTTTCAAAATAGGCAACATGTTCATCTCAAGTTTTTTTTAATGGTACCCGGTATATCCAAAAAAAATGTTTGGCAGACGATTCATGGAACACCCTGTATAGAAAATTTCCATTCTCAAAGGCAATAAGATTCGTTTGTAATTTTTATGTTTCTAGTTTTATAATATTTTATGAAGTATTGAATTTGGTTAATTCAGAATCAAAAATGGAGGGAGCACAAAAGGAGCCGTGAATTGGACAGTTTTTTTGCTTATTGGAATAGGAAAAGGGTGACTGACTTTTTTCACCTGCTAGAAATGGGGAGAGGGTAAAAAGGGAGCCTTCTTCCGCACTTTCGTCTCAGATGCCTAGATCATAGAATTGTAATTTTGTTCATGGCCGAGGGAAGCGAGGGCAAAGCTGGATTTTTAATGCCCTAAAAATACATTTTTTCACGTTTTAATGCTTTAAAAATCCCTATCTGATGTAAATGTAATGTAAATTTATAAATAGAACATAAATTTGGGGGGAGGACAAGGGGGCCAGTATTTTTTCGGAGGGTCTCCCCCGGGCCATCCTTGACGACGCCTTTGCCTGTAGTTCAAGCTCATAAGTAAAAAAAAAATTAATAAAGAAAGATTTCGATTATAAATAGGAATGGGATTTTTATGTTTTTACTTTTTTTTTTTTGGTTGATTTCCAATAGGAATATTTACAAGATCTTTGCAAATCATAAAATTCCGAGTAAAATGAGCCCAATTTGTCTGAGCATATTTTTACATATTTTTCGTAGAAAGCATAAATTTACATATTTGGTGATTTTGCCCGTTTTTTGACATATTTTGAGTATATTTTTTTAAATATTTTTTTCAGTTTTTACGACATATTTCGCAAAATACTCGAAAATCCGCTTTTTTAAAAACAAAAAATTGAAAAATTAACTTAGCCGAACTCTGCTTCTGGGAGAAATTTAATTATTTCATAATTTAAGGGGAAAAAATTTTTAACGACTGTTTTATTACATTTGGCGAATTTCCGTTTTGAGTTTGTCGTAGTATTGTTCTCCTTCAAAAATCCTGAATTTTGATACCCGTATTTCCTCCTATTTATTTGACATAGGTATTTTGAGATATTTTCGATTTTTTAGGAATATTTTTGTCATATTTCAGACCGCGAAAAACATATTTTATGCGCATAAAACACGATTCCTATCCCTAATTATAAGTAACGTGAAATTTCGAGAAGAATCAGAAATAAATGGGTGGAAAGTCATAGCCCCATCTCTTTGTGTTCAAATTCAAACATTTAAAAATGTTTAAAAAAACGAAATTATTTCTAAATTTTTAAATTCCGGTTCCCTTTTTGAGACACATGCAGGAATACCCACGATAAATCAGAATCAATTTCTCAAGATATTTACAAAAAAGTTGAGAATTTTTTTCAAACTGGTTTTCTCAGAAAATTGACCTTTCTCCCTTCCCCTTGAAACCACGTCCGTCAAACTTCTATGTATTTATTCAGAATTTCATACCTGTTAAATTTCAAATTCGTAGATCTTAAATTACCTCGCAATCAGATCTGATCAAGAATCTTCGTGAAATCCTCCAAAGCTCGATAAAAATCAATCGCGATTGAACAATATTATAATACCAAAACCGATTTTCGATTGTCTTTGCATCGTTTCACTTTTTCAGTCTGGAAACTGGGTCGAGTCGGAAAATTTTCGAAATGGATCACTTTTACTCGAATTTGAAAAATCGTTTAAATTGAAAAAAAAACTAGAAAATCGTACTTACCCCTGAGTTGAAAAAATAACAAAAATTCATATCAGTAGAATATCTTCAATTCCTTACCCTCTTCCCTACTATAAGCTAACTTTAGTTTGTCTCTAAATTTACCAGGTCTTCGATACAAAAGTGAAACATGATATTTTATAAAATTCCTGAAATATCTTGCAAATATAAAGGTACTGCCACGATTGAAATCAAATTTTTTTATTGGGAAAAATTGAGGACATCTTTTTTTTTAATTTCTCTCTTCCACTTCAGCTCCATTTTTTATGTGACAGAACATGAGAACAGTCATTATGAAAATAATAATGACCGACGTAGTAACTTCGATGGAAGTTAACGTCATAAAAACAATGCGCACACCTATACAATCAACGACAGGAACAACCAACAAGGTTCGATTGTACCATAAAAATTTTAAATATTAAACTCATTCATAATGATTAGAAATTCGATTGGAGAAACGAGAGGTAAAACAAAATGTCTTTCAAATTGGAAAAAAAACATGTACCTATCTCACAAATCACGTTATCAGTTGATAAAAATTGAAAATAATGAAGTTCTGCATAATTTTTACCTCCTCGCTTCTTCATATTTTTCCATCGAAAAAATTATCTGATGAAAGTTCTATTTCCAGGAATCGGAGTATCAAGTATTGTGTTCCAGGAGTCCTCTATTCATTTTCCGTGAAACGATGGAGTTTCACAGTTCTAAATATATTACAACCTGCTAGAGGCCGCCACAAGTACGGAATCATCAATTTATTGGATACCATGAGTTCAGCAAACGTTTTTCATTCTAAATCGATCAAAAACCAATTATTTATTGATAATTTCCAAATAATTGTAAATTATTCATTTTATAATTCATGAAGTGAAAGTGTTGATAGTAGCAAAAGAAACGTTTTCATGCTCATGTTAGGTGAAAAATCATTAAAATGTTATTTTTTTCAGTTTACAAAGTATTATTTCAATACTACGTAGGTACGATTATTTCGTTTTTATTATTTTTTTGCTTCAGCACGCTTTCGTAGCTTTTCGATTTTGAAATTGAAGTAAAATTTTTTCAAAATTTGCCAAATACATAATTTTTTCCAAAGTGAGTGCTGAGTACCACTTATTTTTGTGGTTGATTTTTTTTAGAATTCGTTTGATCAAATGTTTTTATGGTCCCTTCATTTTTGAAGCTGGATAAAAAAATCATTGAAAAAAATTTGGTCAATTTTTAAAGTAGGTATGTGCTTCTCATCTGTATTATTGGCAATGCATAAAAGCATAAATCGTAAATAAATAGAAAATATGCTTTGATTTGATTTCTCGTTTTGAGAAAATTTTCCCCTTCAATTTGAAAAACAAATTTGGAAGAAATTCTCACATTCAATTTTTTTTAAATTGGAGAAAATTTTACCCTTCAATTTTAAAGACAGTCAACATTTCAATCCCGATTTTTTTTTAATAAGAGAGGATCCAAATGCTCTGTTAACCGTTTGTAAAGTTTATAAATTTAGTAAAAATTTCAAGTGAGACAGTTTTCATCAGTTTCAAAAATTGGTAGGACGTTAAAATTTTTATAAAATTTCGATGATTATTTTTCGTCAAGATGTTTTTCTATCGTGGATTTTCACCTCTCAAATTTCAAAACTGGACAAAAAAATATCAGATTAAAAGTTCAGCTTTCAAGCAGAACTCATTTTCGTGATTGAAAATATGCTTATTTTCAATTTCTTTCAAAGAGAATTTGCTCCATCTATTTTAAAGATAGGCAACATGTTGAGCTTACATCTTTTTCGCAGTGGTATTTGGATATTTCTGATCACATTCTGTGAAGGATTTCAATGTACTGACAGTGTGACAAAGAGTACCCCTCGTTAAAATAGGCGAATCGGCCTAAGAGCTACTTTTTGAAACTGGCCATCAGACATCATAAGGGACCCCAAAAAATAAGTTTAGGCCGCATTTTCAACCCCCCACCTCACTCCCCTTTATCCCCACCCCCAAAATGTAGAATTTTCGTCCAAAAATCCCATCTCGGAACCTAATGAACCAAAAATTCTGAAATTTATGTGGTGTATACGGAGAGTGGTGATCAACATTTGAGAATATTTTCAGATTTTTTTTGCACCGCCTTCTAGCCAAAATCCCACTTTGAAAACTTAAAATCGCTCTAATTTCGAAACTAAAAGACATACATTTTTTCTTTTTGGCACAAATATAAAGTCCTACCTTGGTAAAATATAATGATATTTTTTCAGATTTTTTGCGTTGGGAGAACAGACGAAAAAATGCGATTTTCTATTCAAAAATGCTCATTTCGTCATTCACGCAACCAAAAGTTTTGAAAATATTTATATGGTATGAGTGGGGAAAGGTAACAAATTTTTGAGAATTTTTTATGATTTTTTTTGCAATGCATTCCAGCCAAAAACCCACCCTCAAACTTTTAAAATTGCTCCAATTCCAAAACTATAAAGCAAACATTCGTTCTACGTTTTGAAACTAACCACCACACATAATTGAGGAATCCAAAAAAATCTTAGGATGCATATTCCACCTCCCATCTCACTCCGTTTCACCCCCATCCTCACAATATTTAGTTTTGTTAAAAAATTCCATGTAGAACAGTAGTTAACTTTGATTGGGAGACCCTCCAAAAAAATTCTGAGCTCTCCAGCCCAAAGCAGGGCAGAGCTAGAGGCCCCAAAGTAGGATCATTTTCAAAAAAAAAAATCTCGGGTTTTTACCATTTTTGGGTAATGCCCCTTGCTAGGAACTCCGACCACCCTCAGCAAAATTGCGATTTGGAACTCAAAATTGAATACCATTTTTTGACCTTTACCAGGAAGTTGGGAAGTTGCAGATTGTGAATTTGATGGATTTTTTATTTTTCCAAATTCAAATCGCTTACTCAAAATCGAGCCAAAAAAATTTTCAAAATTTTTCATGTCAATGCTGCCAACTGCATTTTTATTCGAGTTTTTTTCATAAAATTGAAGTTGTTCATGAACCAAAATTTTTTTGGCCATTAAAACAAATCTTAATTAATTTTTTTGAAAATTTTCTATAGCAGTTCTGCCAACTGAAATTGTCTAAAAATTGTTCACATTAAAACGTAGCTGTGGCAGCACTGCGATGAAAGTTATTCAACGAATTTCATTGAAAATTATTTTAAATATGACCACAAACATTTTTGGCTCGATTTTGAGATGTTTTGAGTGATCGATTTGAATTTAATAATAAAAATCCTAAAATTCACTATCATCAACTTTTCAACCCTTTTGGTAAAGTTCAAAATTGGTACTTATTCAATTTTGAAACCAACAATTTTCGTTCTAATCCCAAATTTTTTTACGAGCTATAACTTATTTATGAATTAAATATGTAATAATGAAACCCAGAAACTACATAAAAACGCAAAACAAATCGGTTCGTCGCATTTCGAGAAATTTTCATTTAATATCAAAAAATCAGTAGGTAACAAATACCTGCCGAAAGTCGATAAATAAATATAAAATAACGTTGCAGCGTAGGTAGGAGGTACCAGAAGATTACCTACAATTGTCGCGTAATTTTATCAACAAAATAACCAGTTTAATATTGAACCGAATTCCCAAGCCGAATTTTTCCTGCCTCAGTAACAATCCAACACTTATCACAACGCATCAGTTCAGTTTACGTGATTTTTCTACATAATTGTGCGTCTCGATTATTCACCCGTGTAATGAGTGTCCGTTAATTAATTTCAAAATGATACGTAAATGTCCACAGTGTGATTTAACGGTGCAAACCATCACTTCGATTATTTTATGGTTAGATATGGTGAGTGAATTTACTCAAAGTGCAAATTATTTCGAAACATTTTCCATCTACTCGTATCCGAATTAAATTCAATTTCGACGTGTTTTTTTTCACCATAGATCGTATGCGGATGTATATTACTAGTCCAGCTATCCCAAGCTCAGGCTGACTCTTGTAAAAGCTCAAGTAGAGGTAAGAGAATAAATTTCACTAAATTTCTTTCCAGCATCATTTTAGATATCATTTTAATGACGAAATAATTAATTTTACAGACTGCAGCATCCATTATCACATTTCTGAATTCCTGTTAATGAACATAGTCGTCGGTTCCATTGCTTTGTGCGGAGTTCGAAAGGTAAAATTTATTATTTTTTGACCTTTTCTGTGTACAATTTTGAAATATTCAAATTTGTTTACAGAAAAGACCAACGTTACTTTTCCCATATACGGTTTTCAAAGTTTTTGTCGTCTCTTTAATCGTTACCACGTTGATATTTTGGAGACAATTGGGCAAATTATACAGCTGGTTACCGGCTCGAATCGATGTGCTGGCTGGAATAGCTCTTTTTATAATTTTCGGTGAGTAACTCTCTATTTTGTTTACTCGAGCTACAGACTCGCTACGAATAAGATGAAAATCGAATTTGTTCGTTTAGCATTCCAAGTATACGCTGTTTTCGTCATGATTTGGAGTTACAAACAGACCGTACGAATGTTGTCAGCTTGTCGTCCCACAAAATCTTTCAAATCTGTTGTATCCATTTGGATTGGAGACGATTCTAGAACGAATATGTGTAGCAATAATGCATCGCACGATAGTACTTGTATAATTGAAACCGAAACAAGGTGATGGTGTGATTGAACCTGGTTTTGTAATATGTGATCCTAATATTAGAGTTTATTCGTAATTTAATTCGTAGATTTTTTTGTAAATACGAGCCGATTGTCAGAATGCAGCTTGATTTTTATGGCCAAATTTGATCGAAATTATTTCTTTTTGTGGAAGCTCCCGAAACAATCGGCGAGTATAATTTACCATTTTTGTATGTTTTTTTCATTTTTTATACTCATTTGTGTGTTTTCCCTTTTCTTTTTTTCGCCAATATAATGTGTGCCTTGATAAATGTAAGTTTATAATGTAAAATCTAAAAACTAAGATTGTTTCTGATTCGATGTTATGTTTGTGATGTTATACGTAGATTAAGATTCCAATTAAAGCCCTGCATGTGAAGACGGATTTTTTTTCCTTTTCTGCTTTTACATTTTGCAATCGTAAGCGAATTTTTTGCCGGAAGGTATCGTGCTCCAAGTGTTAGTCATAGGTTTCATAGCTATTGCAGGTTTCCATTGTTTTATGGATAACGTCGACGATTGCAGTGTCTGTCTGTCTGCCTGTCCACTCGAGGGAAAAAAATTTGCAGACGTAAACGTCCGCATTATGAAATAACATTCCCATGAAAGATGATTGAAATCTGTTTAGGTTTATGAAATCTGATCGACGAGCATTGGTATTTAATATTTTTAGAAAATGCGATATTTTCCATCGCCAGTTGTCACAGTTGTACTAGGTATAAAACTTGAAAGATAATTTTTTTCGAAATTAAAATTCAGAATGAATCAAAATAGTACAGTCATTTGAGGATTTACCCCCAAAAATTCAATTTTGATTTTTGTTTTCGCGTTTTACGTTCGTAATGGTCCACTACACAGCATTACCTCCAGAGGAGGGGTAAATATCTGCTGAAAACCGGTTTTTCGTGAATATCTCCTCAAATAAGCCTCAAAATTGAAAAATAATTATGAACAATCTTATTCTACGTGTAATTTCCTATCAGGAGGTTTTTTATTTTTTCAAAAACATTCACTTCCTTGACCAAAAATTAAGGGTGAAAAACGCCGATTATTCAACAATTTACTGCATTTTTTGAAAAAATCGAAACTTTTGTGAATATCTCCTCAAATAAGCTCCAAAATGGAAAAATGGTTATGAACAATCATGTTCTACGTGTGATTTCCTATCAGAAAAGTTCGTTTTTTTTTCGAAAACATCCACTTCTTTGCCCAAAAATTAAGGGTGGAGAATGCCTATTTTTCCAATATTTCCAATATTTTTGGAAATGATGGAAATAAGAAACAGAAAGCACCCAAAATTATAACAGGAAGAGTAATTTTTTTACACATGCTGGTAGGGTATTCCAAAAAAAGTCACCGCAAAATTTCAACTCTTACCGTTGATTATAAAGGAGGTTATTCAGAGGCGTCGTCAGGAGGCGAGGGGGTCAGCCCCCCAGAAAAAAATTCTGGCCCTTCGCTTGGCCCCCCAAAACTTATGTTGTATTTATAATAGGATTTTCAAAACATTAAAACATGAAAAAATATCTTTTAGAGCATTAAAAATCCAATTTTTTCAAAGCTTCGCCCTCGCTCCGCTCGGGCATGAACAAAATTACAATTCTATAATCTACCTGAGGCGAAAGGGCAGAAGAAGGCTCCCTTTTTACCCCTCCCCATTTTTAGCAGGTGAAAAAGTCAGTCCCCACTCCCCCTTCCCTCCCTCTTTTCCATTTCGAAAAAGCAAAAAAAGTTGTCCAACACACGGCCCCTTTTGTGCCCCCTCCCCCCATACTTCAAACGTGATGTTATTGCTTATTATTGGCGATACGAAACATTTCTTTGCGTCGCGCGTCTAGTGTAGGCAAATAAGGAAATAAAAAAACATTTTTAGCTAGCTAAAATTTTATCGTCAAAAACTGTCGAGGGTGGTCCCCTGACTAACCCCTAAAAAGTCCGCACCCCCTAGACCCCTTGCTAAATTTTTTATGGAGGCTCCACCCCCCTCAAAACTGGGTTTTCCCAAATAACTTCTCAGGATTTGATTTTACGGCAAAAGTAGCTCAGTACTTTTTTGTTCTACGCTCAATTTCAAACATCTTTTGTATGAACAATTTTTTCGTACGACCAATATCAGAGGAGATGGAGCGTCCTGAAGGAAGGAGGGTTTTGGAAAATATGATATTATTTGAAAACGGGATAATATGTATAAAATCGCACTAAACTGTATGTTTTGGGCATGAAAATAGTAGTATTACGTAAATTGATGGTATTAATACAACTTGACCCCCCCTTCCCTCCTATGTACTCACCCCACCTTACCCACTTGTTTTAATTTAGCACTAGTAATATGACTGAGGGGTGGGGAGGGGTGGACACAATGGGAGGGGAAGAGGGGAAAAATGCTTCATGATCATCTTTCCCCTCCCATTGTGTCCACCCCTCCCCACCCCTCAGTCATATTACTAGTGCTAAATTAAAACAAGTGGGTAAGGTGGGGTGAGTACATAGGGAGGGAAAGGGGGTCAAGTTGTATATTAATACCATCAATTTACGTAATACTACTATTTTCATGCCCAAAACATACAGCTTAGTGCGATTTTATACATATTATCGCGTTTTCAAATAATATCATATTTTCCAAAATCCCCTTTCTTCAGGACGCTCCATCTCCTCTGGTATTGGTCGTACGAAAAAATTGTTCATACAAAAGATGTTTGAAATTGAGCGTAGAACAAAAAAGTACTGAGCTACTTTTGCTGTAAAATCAAATCCTGAGAAGTTATTTGGGAAAAACCAGTTTTGAGGGGGTGGAGCCTCCATAAAAAATTTAGCAAGGGGTCTAGGGGGTGCGGACTTTTTAGGGGTTAGTCAGGGGACCACCCTCGACAGTTTTTGGCGATAAAATCTTAGCTAGCTAAAAATGTTTTTTTTTCTTAAAAATAGCGCTAATTTGCCTACACTAGTCGTAAGAATTTAAAAACGATATTTTCAGCTTCGTATTTCCATCAGTTCCAAAAATATTGGAAATATCGGAAAAATAGGCATTTCCACCCTTAATTTTTCGGCAAAGAAGTGGATTTTTTCGAAAAAAAATGAATCTGTCTGATAGGAAATTACACGTAGAACATTATTGTTCATGACCATTTCTCCATTTTGAGGCTTATTTGAGGAGATATTCACAAAAGTTTCGGTTTTTTCAAAAAATGCTGCAAATTGTTGAAAAATAAGTGTTTTTTACCCTTAATTTTTGGTCAAGGAAGTGAGTGTTTTTGAAAAAAAACAACAAAAACTTTCGGATAGAAAATTACACGTAGAGCAAGATTGTTCAGAACTAATTTTCAATTTTGAGGCTTATTTGAGGAGATATTCACGAAAAACCGGTTTTCAGCAGATATTTACCCCTCTCCTGGGGGGGGGGGGGGGGTAGCGGAAGGTTATGGGGTTGTCCATTTTAGTATGTTGTGTAGTGGACCATTACGAATGTAAAACGCAAAAAAAAAGATCAGGATTGAATTTTTGGGGGTTTGGTACATTTTTTATCTTATTTGCCTGGACTAAAATGCATTTTTAAATCGAATAATCGAATTAATTTGATTGAAAATGACAAAAAAATCACACATTAATAAGAAAAAATTCTATTTAATAACATGAAAGTTTTTTTTTTTACAATTCAAAAAATAAAAATGATAACATTTCTGGAAGATGAAATATTTGGCTAAATTATTGACGCTGCATATCCCGACATGACTGATTCGATTGCATAAAAATCATACGGAGGAGGAGGTGTACTTTCACCTTCATGATCTTGATTATGATTTGTACCAGATTTCAATTTGATCGATTCGTTTTGCAAGAAGATTTTATGATCGTACAGAATTTTGATGGAATAAATTTCAAATACTGAAACATCAAAGATGAATTCATATTTTCAAATCGATAAATAGGTATTTGAGATTAGTCTGATGTCTGAAAAAAATAAGGCGAAAATATTTTCATTAATTATTGAAGTAAAGTACTAACCGGAATAAATCAAGATGATAAAAAATATCAATAAGGCGAAATTGAATTCCAAAAATGATTCATAATTTCTCGACGATTGATCTGTTATCGCTAACCATATGATTCTAAAAAAAAATCTGTATAATTTGCTCATAGTGATACACACGGTGATAAATGTATCCGCAAACAGGACGACGATGACGTACGTGATCATGGTCCATTTCCGCTGAAATTAGACGTCAAAAAAAAACATTTGATCTTGGTGCATTGGAAAAAATATGAATGGAGTAAAAAATGTCGAAATTTTCTGATTTAAGTCATTTGTAAAATTTCGTTCTCTTATCACTAGTAGAGAATCAGCTATGATCAATTATCGATCAGAATCTTTTTTTTTAAAGACATTTCAAATCATAGAGAATTCCCTACTAATGATGAGAGGGCAAACTTTTTAAAAAAATTTCAGCTTCAAACTTGCACTTTGAGTAGAAATGGTTGAAAAAACGTTTTAATGAAAAAAGGTGCGTAAATTAGGACGTCAATGAAGACACAGAATCTCGAACACTTTTTTCCTAATGGTAAGGTAAGGTGAGGTAGTTTGGTGCCCAGAAGAGAGAGGAGGAGGAACATGTCCTCTCGGAAATGGCATTACTTTATGAAGTTATAAAACAACTTTACTTTCATAACCCATGACTGAAGCTAAAATCAGAAATATATGGGACTCAATTTATATTATATTTTTAATAATTTCAAAAATTGCAAAAAACACTGAAAATTGTATATTTTCAGTACCCCTCAAAAGAGGGAAAAGGAAGTAAAAAATATCTGTAAATGATTTTCTCGGATCAAGTGAATCGTATTATGCCTTTTGGATGAAAATTGTCCACTAAATATTTTTTAAAACAGTGAAAAATACTTACACGAAAAAATGTCAATATCAAAAATCCCAAAATGAGAGGTGGGGATGAAAAATCATCACCAATAATTTTAATAGGTTACTACGAACATTCTCAAGAAAATTTAATGAAAAACAATTTTTCCTATTTTTGAGTTGAATTGAAAACCCATGAAAGAATCACCCTATTCAACCTCTTACCAAAACCAGAACGAGAGCCAAAAATGATTACGATTGATAGAGTTTATTTCTCGAATTTTAGCAAATTCTTAAAATTTCAAAATTTATTCATCACTCTGCAAAATATGAAAATTTGGTTTAATCAACGAAAAATTCTGAAATTTGGTATATACTCTATTTTTGAACTCCCAAATCGATTGGACGCGGTTTTGAGACGTTTCGGAGCCTTCAGAAAATTTTGGAATTTTTCAGCTTTGGAGAAGAGCCCATAAAAATGGTCCATATGAACTTCAACATCAACACCTATAATCGTGGATTACTCATATTGGTGATCTATTTGATTGATTAAAACACAATTTCCCGAAATTCGTAACTTCGAGTTTTAGTCCATATTTTTTGGTACCTAGCAAATTTTCCTGGAAAAAATACAAAAATACATTGACAGCGTATTGTGGTAAAAAGCTGAAAGTTTATAGATACCCTACTTTCAATTGGATGCAGTTTCAAGGCTTTGCGATTATATGTGCTAAAGTTCATATGGACTATTTTTGTGGGCTTTTCTCCAGTACTGTAAAATCCCAAAATTTTCTGGAGACTCCGAAACGTCTCGAAACAGATTCCAATCAATTCGGGAGGTCGAAAATAGGGTAAGAACCAAATTTCAGATTTTTTGTTCATTAGATAAAATTTTCATACTGGCAGGTTGTTGAGTCAATTTTAAAATTTCAAAAATTCGTCAAAATTTCATTTTAAATTGAAATACCTCCCTTAAAAGACTATTCTCAGAAAAAATTTTCATTTTTTTTTTATTTTTCAGAATTTTTTAAACATTGGTAGATTTTAAGGACCAATGCAAAGGGGCGTCTGAGAGTCAATTTTTTTCACCGTTTTGAAGTCTAGACACAACTTTTGTGCTACCTCTCTAATTTTCAAAAAAAAAAAAAAAAAAAAAAAAAGGCAAAACAATCACTCCGCAGTATTTAAGTTACAAAATAAAAGGAAGAAAAGATGCAAAACTAGTAACCTACTTTGATGATAGTTACGATTGCCGCTATCAATACGAATGATTCCATGCAAACGAGTATTAAATTTTTTTCATAACCAGCCAATGGTCCTTTTGTAAACATGTAACATCAAATTTAAATTATCATTTGAAAGAATTAAAAATTTTCTATGAATAGTCACTAGTAACCCCGTATTACAGCTTACCTAAAATCATCCATTTCGTTTGCTTATTTGATACGAAAAATTCGATCACCATTTCACACAGAAGAACGATTTGTACAAAACAAATCATCTAAAAGTAGAATTAAAATTGTAGGTGGATAAGCCAGGAGGAAAAATGATTGTCCAAAGAATCGATTTAATTGTCAAATTTTTACGTAGGTACCTAGGGATAAGTGATAGGTACATGTTATGTATAATATTTATACTCACTAAATTAATACAGAGTACGATAATAGATGCAGTGTGGTTCGACTTATTACAACAGTTCGGCTTCATTTTCAAGATCTTCGTAATTATAAACAATTATTGTCACGAAGGGACAAAAATTATTGCCAATCGATCAAAAAACCATTAAAAAAAAACTATTTGTAGGTAAAATATACACAATAGGCACGAATACACAAATTCGATACATTAATACAAGAAAAACTGATATAAGGCGATAATTTACGTCGGTATTTGGTAATTGATTCTATTTAAAAAATATATTATTACTGAATATTAGCATCAGCACAATAAAACCTATGACATTTGTCAAGCTCAGCATTCGCAGCGGTCAAAACAGTCAATAATTTGTTTCATGGCTTATTTTATTGGAAGGTAAGTAGGTATAGCAGGTGAATATTAAATTTTCATAGATTAATAACACTGTAGTCGATAAAAAATTTTTTTGCTCTGTGTCCAGGTTCCAATTGCCAAATTTTGGTTGCTTTTATGGAACTGATGAAGGTACAATAGGTACATAGAAATAATTTTTTGACCAAAGTTTGCTGGAGGGGGGGGGGAGTCGAAAAATAAAATTTTTCAAGAGAAGCTTGTTGGAAAAAATAAAAAAATAAATTTGGCCCAGTCTTATAGGAAATTTCACGGCGAATGGAATGGAGCGCGCAGACCTCTATTTCTTTGAGAAAAAAGTTACAGCCAAAACTTTCCAAAATTCTGTGAAAAAATCGATTTTTTTGTGCCTTGACTATCAAAAAGTGACATTTCTGAGAAAACTAAGCGTTTTGGACAAAAATGATGAGGACCAAAAATGTAGAGAATTAAATTTCCTATCTGGTACATAGAAGCAATTAGATTTTTCTGGGAGGCATATTTTTTAAGATAGTCTTGAGTAAAGTTAAACACTAATTAAGAATAATTAAATAAATAAATAAATTTTTAGCTGCCAAAACTCCACTGAGGCCAATGTTGTGCGATTTTTTTCATCTTGACTTCTTGAGACAGGTGATGTGGTTAAAATAAGGTTTGAAACCAGTTTTTTACTCAATTCGAACCTTCTGAATTCGAATTTGTTATTGGTTTTCCCATAGGAAGTGAAATAGCTTCCTGACCGTCGCTTTTTGGTAGTAAAAAACAGCTAATTTTCGCTAAAATCTACTCGAATTCGCAATTTCCCATCTTCTCAACCTAATACCTGGAACCAATCCTGGTATGAAACCATTTTTAGATATAATTCGAACCTCCTGAACACGATTTTTTGATTAGTTTCCCGAATTGTTGGAAAAATTAAAACTGACCACTCGTCGTATTAAACAGGTGCAGATGCGTCAAATTTTCCACGGCGCTCTCGTGGAAAGTACGGCGTTCACGGGCCAATAGATTTTACACATAGAAAATACGAAAAAAAGCTTCACTTTCGTTAAAACCAAAGAAAGTTGTAACTGATTAGTTGAGAATGTTCGAAACATTTTTTTAGCTCCATCCGACTTGAAGGGGCGGAATCAATTTTTTTAAAAGAAGTCCTTACTTTGAGAAGCCATAGCTCAGCCCCCCCGGAGTCCCAAGAAGCTAAAAATTTTGTTGGTGCTTTCATTGGGTTCAAAAAGTTCGAATTGGGCAAAAAAATGATTTTATACCACAATTGAGAGGACGTGTAGTGTTTGGAAAAATTGAAACTCGAAATTTCATGTCAGTTTTGGCGAAAATTGGGCGTTTTACACTACACTAATTTCACGATTGATAGAATTCTCTACTTCCAATCGGAAAATAAATCAAAAAATCGTGTTCAGGAGGTTCGAATTACGGCGAAAAATGGTTTCATACCAGGATTGGTTCCAGGTATTAGGTTAAGAAGATGGGAAATGTCGAATTCGAGTCGATTTTAGAGAAAATTGGCTGTTTTTCACTACTAAAAAGCGACGATCAAGAAGCTATTTCAATTCCTATGGGGAAACCAATAAAAAATTCGAATTCAGAAGGTTCGAATTATATAAAAAACTGGTTTCAAACCTTACTTGAACCACATCACTTGTCTCAAGATGAAAAAAATCGCAATTTTACCTCTTTTTCCTCAAAACTGGCCTCTTTCGCGACACAAATCAAACGTTCTGGGGGGTCCCCAAAACGCCCCCCATCTTTACGCCACTGCACCAAATTCACCCCAACACTTTCGTGTGAAAAAATAGGGGTAAACCCCCCAAAACTCTCCCTCCCTCCACTCCTAAGGGAAATTTTTGACGTCTCCACTTCTCGACGCGTGTTCAAAAAGTGCAGTATGCCCGAGCTAATCGCAGGGACTATTTGATAGAAAATTTAGGTATAATTTTTCTTTACACTTGGTTTTTCTCGATTTAAGGCTTCCCTGAGGCGGTAGAGACGAAAAACCACTTTTGGGGGGTTGCCCCCTCCTGATGCTAGCTCCACACTTGAGGGTCAGAACTTTTTGTACGTTGTAACTGACATCATTATACATCGCATAAGCCAAAATTCAGGTCATTGGGAATGTAAGTAGGTACTATTTGGCCTTTGGCCTCGTTCAAATATTCGTAGTAAGGTGGGCACTTCGAAAATGAAAGGCCTTTGGCCTCGTTCAAATAGTAAGGTAAACATTTCGACTGGTTCTTTTATTATGTTGTTTTCAGTATATTTTCTTCAACATTTTCCTCCCATTTAAATTTTTTTTTTGAACATAGTAAAATTTTAAGACCAAATGAAAATTGAGAGAACGATTCGTATGAAATGAATCATTCGAAGAACTTATCAAAATATAGAACACGATTAGAGAAGGATATCTAATCGAAAGATTCAATTATAGCAGCGTTCGTTTAAATATTTTTATCTCCGCGATAAGATCATTAGGTACATTAAAAGGAAAAATTAAAATAAACAGACATCAGAAAATCATGAAACAAAATTATATAAAATATAACGCAAAAAAACTTAAAAATAAAATTCTTCACGTAAATAAACCTAGGTACATAAGAAATAAGAACGAAACCATGAACACCAGAAGTACTTAACGTTGACTCAGGGTTTGCCGGACTCGACTTTACACTGAGGAGCCACCGTAGAATATTGAGGCGGTGGAGTAAAGCTCTGAAGAGCATTTAGAGTGGACAGTTCAGACAAATTGGCTTTTTCATGCTTGATCTTTTTACAAACCGGTATATCATCATCGAGTTCTTCTTGTAACTCGAAAACGTAACTGGTGAATACTACTACGGCGTAAAGTACGACAACTGAAATTAGAAATAGGTTATCGAATGCGATCAATACCAGTTTTATTTCCAAAAATCATACCTATAGCTACGTAAAATGACTGAAAATCACTTACACACATCCATCACCAGCACAACACACAAGTATTTCAGCAAATATGGGAATTTGTCATTCATCGCATTTCGAAATCCATCTTGATCAGATAAAGGTAATGCGTTGGCATGTTTTTCAATTACGGTATTGTACAAATTATGAAATACGCCATTGCAAGTGTATTGGTATCCTACGTAAACGCTGTAAATGGTGTGCAGGAGTAGAAATGCTTTCGTCGTACATAACAAAGAAACAGATGGCGTATTCTGAAAACAGTTGCAGATAGGTGAGTTATGATGAGGTTAAATCATAATCTCGAAATGTCGATTATGCCCTCGAGGAAAAAATATCAAACAAATGTCTCAACTTACATTCAAAATTGATATCATCGTAGCCAAGTAAATCACACCTCCGATCAACGCGATGAATAAAGCCACGTAAAAAATGTACGCATTATCCTCTAAACAGAAGACAACATTTGATTAACTGGACGAATAGATTTTATACTTGTTAGAGAAAAATTCGAGAAAAACTCACTTAAGAATTCTTTATACATCGGATCCCCCAAATCGGTTAATATGGATAACATTACCCATAAGCTGTTGATCTATTTCAAAAAAAAAAAATCAATAAGTAGATATCTAAGTTGATGGCATCATTTCGAATTTCAAATTAATTAAAATGTTCAACGTAGGTATTGACTTACCAAAAAATAATAAAGGAAGACTAAGGCACCAATACGAGTGGGCAAAACGCAACACACTTTTCCCGAAGCCATCTCAAATTCACAATTTCAAAAAATGAAATTGTACAATTTTAAAAATCAAAAGAAAAATTGAAAAAAATCTAACACACCATTCAGTTTTATAACCAACCAAACTACTGACGAGTAGATCGAGATGAACTTAGGAAAAGCAAGCGATAGATTTATATTGATAAATTGATCTCGAATTGAGATACAGTACGTTATAATGACGACGTCCGACGTAATGAAAATTTGGATCTTCGGTAGATACAACTTATTTTCTTCATTACTTGATCGTATATTGCATCACTAAAAATTGAGATATGTATTCATCATAATTTAATTTTTTCTATTTTAAAATCTTTAATCAAAATATTTTGCGCAAAGAGCTATACGTATGTACTTTAGGGTGGCTCGAAAAAAAAACATATCTTGGATTTCGACCAAATTTGGTAGAGTGATTTACTTTGAGTGGGAGACTACCCAAAAAAAATTTGAGCCCCCCAGGTGCAAGGGGAGGGGAGCAGGGGGTGCTCAAAGTGCACCTCCTTTTGAAAAAACGCAGTTTTTTGTGTTTTTTAGAAAATCAAAATTGTGCGAGAAGCCGTCACAGCACTCAAAAGTTGCGATTTGAGTTTCTACAATTCCCTGAACCATCGCCGTCCTCCTCCGATCAAAATTCAGACTACTACCAGGGGGTCCAAAAGTTGCAGATTGCAATATTTCAATAATATGAATTTTTCACTAAGCTGGAATGATTTTTTTCATCAAGTAATTGAGCAAAGATTTTTTTTTCGATCACTGAAAGTAAATTTTGAAAAAAAATTATGAAAATTTTATGCACCAGTGCAGCCAACCGCGAATCGTAAGATTCCAAAATACAGAATTTATGGCAACTGTGAATTGATAACTTTTTCGCTTGAAAATATTATTGAATTTTTTTCACTCACTAGAAGTAAATTTCGGAAATTTTTCGGAAAATTTTGTATATCAGTGTAGCCAGTTATAAATTCTACACCATGAAATTTACGTTAATTTCGAATTAATTTTATAATTTTGTTTTCAGTCATCAGAAATGAAAATTTAAAAATTATTTTTTGAAAATTTTTACGTCAGTGCAGCCAGTAGCTAATTGTGATATTCTAGTATTACGAACTCGAATGCATTTTTTTTTCATCAAGTAATTGGACCAATTTTTTTCTCCCAATCGAAAAATGTATGTTTTGAAAACATATCTTCACATCGGGATGCGCGGTCGTATGAACTGAACAAGATCTTTCACTGATTTGAGAATGGATTACTTACGCTCAGTGTTGGCAAAGTTCACAAGCGTTTTGAACTTTTTACACGACTTTGAATGCGAACGCTAAAAAAAAAACCTTGGTACCTAGCTGTTCGCGTTCCTCTCCGCATACAAGTTGAGAGGTATGTACTTAAGTTGAATCGATTGTGTATTTATTAATATTTCGCCAAAAACGTATTTGTCTTCAAATTTTCAAAAAAATTGTCTTGTATTTATTTTTATGCCTGCGAGAGAATATACCAGTTCTGTTTTTTTTTTCAATTTTCTAGCGTTCTCTTATGGAGCTGACAGCCTACCAGCTTGGCTTCTCAACAATGGCTTCAAAATCAAAACATACTTCTATTGATCTGATTGAAAACAAAAATAATACTGTGAATTTTTCAAACGATGAAAAAATTAATTCGAGATAAACGTAAATTCCATAGAGTAGAATTTACAACTGGCTACACTGATATACAAAATTTTCCGAAAAATTTCCCAAATTTACTTCTAGTGAGTGAAAAAAATTCATAATATTTTCAAGCGAAAAAGTAATCAATTCAAAGTTGCCATAAATTCTGTATTTTGGAATTTTACGATTCGCTGTTGGCTGCACTGGTGCATAAAATTTTCATAATTTTTTTTAAATTTATTTTCAGTGATCGAAAAAAATTTTTTGCCCAATTACTTGATGAAAAAAATCATTTCAGCTTTGTGAAAAATTCATATTATTGAAATATTACAATCTGCAACTTTTGGACCCCCTGGTAGCAGTCTGAATTTTGATCGGAGGAGGACGGCGATGGTTCAGGGAGTTGTAGAAACTCAAATCGCAACTTTTGAGTGCTGTGACGGCTTCTCGCACGATTTTGATTTTCTAAAAAACACAAAAAACTGAGTTTTTTCAAAAGGAGGTGCACTTGAGCACCCCCTGCTCCCCTCCCCTTGCACCTGGGGGGCTCAAATTTTTTTTGGGTAGTCTCCCACTCAAAATAACCCATTCCACCAAATTTGATCGAAATCCAAGATATGTTTTTTTTTCGAGCCATCCTAATGTACTTGTAGAATTAATTTTTAATGTTTTGGAACGATGTAGGTATGAATAGGAAAAAAGATTTAAAAAATTAAAATCAACTTTTGATTTGCGGACACATATTTGAAAATTTTTCAATTCGCAATTTTATTCACAATTTCTCAGCAAACCCAAATAAAGTATAAATTTTTCAATTCTTAGGTCCATTCCGGCCCTGGTCCTTACATCCCTACTTAAGTACAATTTTTTTTTTGGTAACATGAGAAAAACAAGGGGAGGGAGCGAAGATCTTTTTACCCAAAAATACCTCTGGATAAATTTTTCAACATCAAATATCTCACTATTTCATAGGTGGATTTAGGGAAATGGGTGGGGGCGGGGGGGGCTAAAACCAGCTCACTTCAGATGTTAATGCATAAGCAACAATTTATAGATACAGGTATCAAACAGAAATTTTGGAAAAAATAGTAACTTTTTATCAGGCAAAAAGTGACAAATTTTTCATTTTTTTCTCAACCATACCCCTTCCCCACCTCATTATTTTTTCATACCTGTATTTCTGTCTGCAGTGGTTCTAAGAAAATCGCTTTTTTCATTAATAAATCTTCACCAAAAATTGAGAGCTCTTTTCAAGTACTGAAAAAAAATAATATTTTTTTTGACCGATTTTTCGACAATTTATAGACTTTTTACGTAGGTAATGGTTTTTATAAAGCATTTTCGAGTGATGTACTTACAAACAACCTGTCATAATTTGTTCAAAAAAAAAAATCGTTAGGTTAGATATCATGCATTTCAAATAATTCCTCTGCACAATTTCGGGTTACTAAATCATATGGATGAAAATCCGGATTTTTCTGGGCTAAAAATTAAAAAATTTCGTACTAGCTATTGCAATTTTTAGCTTGCCCCTGTAAATAAAAAATCGATCAGGGAGTAAAATATAAATTATTTCGTTAAGATATAATAATTAATGTGTTAAGCCCGAGTGAAGCGAGGACAAAAATTTTAGCGAAAAAAGCCATTCAAAAATTGAAACTAAACACTTTTCTCTCATTGAGATTTTCCAAAATGTGACCAATAATTTCAGATTCTCTTTTATTCCTTCTTTCTTATTTTCAACATCGTGGTCAAAGACATTACAGTACCTATTCCTTTCTCATCACAGCTTATTGAATTTAAAAATTTGTAAAATATATAATAATTATTTGGCTCGAACGAAGCGAGGCCGAAATTTTTTGAAAAATTTATGGTAAAAGAAGCAAAACAAACACTTTTCTGGATAGGTACCTTCTTTTGAATTTTTGAAAAAAGTGATTTCAGAATGAAAAAAGTGACCAATAATGACAGTTTGGTAAAAAAAAGTGATTTTTAGCGACCAACCTTGAAAATAGGGGACAAGTCACTAAAAAATGTAACTCTATTTGATTTCTGTAAGATAATATTATTCACCTTTGCTATGCTGCTGTAAAAATTTAAAAGCGCAATCAGCCAAGATATCCCCCAGCAATGCCAAAAGTGTCAGAATTATGGCCGTACCAAAAATTTTTGCAAACTCTCACCGCGAAAAAAAAAGTTTTTATAAAAAACGAAACAGCAAAAAATGCATAAAGTGAAACAAGAACGACTGGGCCCAAAAACACAAACGAAATTTTATATGCTAATTTGAGTCAGTGGAAAATCAAAGTTAAAAAATTGCCCGAAATTTCAACTGAAAATTTTTTTTAATAAAAAAATGAGTTGTGGTCCAGTTTTTTTTTGAGTAAAAACAATCAAAAAAAATATTTGCATTTTTTATAAACTTCTAATTTCTTATCAATACCTATCTAAGTATCACTTTTTTCGAAAAAAACTGTTTGGTAAAATGAGATTATTTTCAAACACCAATGAAAACAATGCTCAATGGGCAGTTGGGCATAGATATGATTTTTTGAGGGGGGCTGATTTCACTTTTGGGAGGGCTAAGCCCTCCCAAGACCTACCTTAAATCCGCATATGCTCATTTTCAATGTTTTTTTGGTGGGTGAATATTTCCCCAAATTTCAAGATATATTATTTTTAGGAAAATTTTCATCGATACCGATTTTGCACCGTTACCTGCCCCTTGTTCTGATCAATTATCAAAAATAAAAAAAAAATAAAAACACAGTGTTTTTTTCAAAGAAAAAAAAAATACAGGTACAGTATGTCTTACATAAAACACAACTTGGAAATTCTAAAATCTTCATTTTAAAATATGAAAATTTTTTCTTTCCAACGATTTGAACTGGAGTAGAATTTAAAAAAAATATGTTTCAAAAAATATAATTTTCTTGTAGGTACGCAGATGTCCAAAATTTTAGTATCCGAAGTTGATTTTTTGATTTTTTAATTTTTGGCGAATTTTTGAACATTTTAAAGTGAAATTGATTAAAAAAGGTCCCTAACTAATATGGACCTTCTAAAACCGAATTTCATAATTTTCAGAAAACTTCAATGAAATTTCGATTTTCTTCAGAAGGTGAGTAAATTTGCCTTTGACAGCTAAAAGCCAAATTCCTGCCTCTTTTCAAATACCTACATAATTAAAAAGAAAATCAAAAATTTTCTCCATTTTCTCGACAGTTGGTCAAAAAAAACTCACTAGGGTATTTGCCTGGATATCGTGAAGAACATGGATTTGCTTGTCAAATTATCAAAAAAAAAGACGAAAACTATATTTATAACTGTTCAAGTTGATTTACAGACTTTCTGGAAATTTGTAAATGCCTACTGAAGAAAATTAGGATTTTGCAAAAAGTCCAAGAATAAATTAAAATGTTGAAAATCAGATTCGGGAGATTGATATTAAATAAAGACATTATTTATATTAATTTTTCTAAAAAATAATTTTTTTTCAAATTATGCATTAGGTGCCTACATTTTTGCAGAAAAATTACGAGTTTTCAATTTAAAAAAAATCATCAAAAATTCAGAAGTGGAAGTTTGGTTATGGTGATTTTAGGATACCTACAATGTTCTTTCCAAAAATCCTACTCTCGCGTTCAAATCAGAGGCAAAAATTTCAAGTTATGCCCTTGAACAGCCCTTTTTGGCAGAATTATTATAAAATTTTTGAACCAGTCAGATCTGTAGATTAAAGATGATTTATGGTATGTTGAGAGCTGAGTGGACGAGGATAAAGGTTTTATCGAGGTGTTTTGAGGGGGGGAAATGGGAAATACCTAAAAAAGCTCGTGGTTTACTCAAAAAAAATTAATAATTATTTGACAAAGCATATTCATTGTACATAGACGTAAATTCTCCAGCATTTTATAAGAAGCATTGATTCTTATTGCTTTTCTTAGTTTTAAGCGGTAAATTTATCACTTTTGATAAACAGCCCAAGTCAGGTTGTTTTGACTGCATCTTGAAAAATATAGGTAATCTCAAATTCGTCAAAACACGTGATAAACAAAAGCTGATGTACCTAATATGAATTTCTGTACCTATCGTCACTAAAACCTCGTGTAATGAAAAAAACCAAAAAAATATTCAAAATGATAAATATTTCAACTGAAGTGATCAGTGAAGGATTGAAAAAATATCAGATTAAAAAACCAATCGCTCAATTAACGCAGAATTTTAAATTTGATTTAGGTAGAGTACCGCGGGGCAAGACGACGCACTAAAAGTTTAAAAATCTGTCAAAAATCGAATTTTTAACTTTTCGGGGAGGTTTTTGTTTGAGGCACTACTTTGATCCTTTGTCTTCATTAATTCAACAAGAAAAAAAATATTTGATCATAAAAAGGTAATTAAAAATCAATTTTCCCAAAGAGACATTGATTAGTACTCTTGCCCCATAGGAGGGGGCAAGAGTACTAAGTGTGGGGCAAGAGTACTGCCATTTAACTTAATGTTAAATTTGATACCTAAAGTGTGGGGCAAGAGTACTACCATAACATTTTGTGTTTCTGATCATCTAATTTTATTTCGTTTTTAAGTTTTTATGCCAAAAAATTGATCAAAACTTTACTTTGGCAAAGAAAATATATTATAACAAGAAGTTTGTTTACAGTTTAAGAGGTGTAGTACACTTGCCCCCACCCCCAGTTTTTTTCTAAAAATTGGTTTTTCTCAAATAATTTAATACATAGAAAAGATTTCTTATATATATTCCGATAGCTTACCTCACCATCTTCCTCAAAATGCTATATTCTCCTCAGATTCACAATTTTTTACCATCCCAACATCAAAAAAACTGTAGAGCAAAAATTACAATTTTTCGGCTGAAAAATTTTTAATAGCTCACAGATTAAAAACTACTGGACCAATTCGGATGATTTTTTCAAGGTTTTGTCAGTGCAACGTATACTTCAAAAAAATAAAAACTCCACCAACCCTACATTATCGAAATCCGAGATATCAAAGATCGGACTCTTGCCCCCCTGCGTCGTCTTGCCCCGCGGTACCTCTAATATAAAAATATTCGAAAATGGATAAATATACATAAAGCATCTAATCTATCAAAAATTAAAAATTCATTTAAAAACGTAGGCATGTCTACATACTTAAAAAGTAAATTAGGTAGATATATAAAAATAATAAAATTAAAAATAAAATCCTTATTTGTAATATATGAATGAAAACCTTAAAATACGTAAATAAAATAAACAGCTTCCAATTTCATAAAATTCGAATATCTAGTCTCCACTTTAAACTGCTTATCGGATTCAGCGAGGTACCGAGAACTGAGAAGCCTGAGAAGGATATTGAGGCGGTTGAGAAGGATATTGCGGCGGTTGAGCAGAATATTGAGAAGCAGTGAATTGCAAATTATACGCAGAGGGTTTACTAAAATTGGCTTCTTTATCGTTGACATTTCTTGGAGCCGGTGCACCAATAGGATTCTCTTTCAGGTCGGTCTTGTAGCCGTGGAATACCAATATCGCGTAAATTACGATCACTGAAATACAAAATAATATATCAATGTCATGGAACAAAAGTCAAAATTTTATTATTCGATATCGTGTGGGAAATTTCGTCAAAAATAAAATCATTTTTTACAAACATAATGGTAGAAAAACCCTGCGAAGTTTGAATCGAAAGAAGAAAGTAGGTACCTCACTCATTCATTAGGGTTCGATAAACGATCAATCAGGGAACCACTCGAGCTGTCCACCTCCGATTGCGATGGGACTTTGATTTTTAGAAACAACACGTTCTAAACCCCACATAACTAAAATTTCAGCAACTCTCGATTTTTGGAGAATTTTTGAAAATTTCAAAATCAAACTTTCAGTAAAAATATTACCCAATTGAAAAAAATATGTATAGGTAATCGAAATATTTGAAAATTACACACTTCAGGTGCTCGCCAGGAAATCGTGCCTAAAAGTACATTATTAACTCGTTAAACTAGTCGAAAGGAAGCGAGAACTCGATTTTTAGCTGCCTAAGATGATATTGGTGTCTTCTGGAAAAAATCGAAATTGCGCCGGAGGTTTCAGAATAGGTAACTGGAAATTGTGGAATTGAGGTTCGAGAGGTCGATATTAGGTAGGAACCTAATTTTCATCGGATTTGGCGAAAAATTATATTTTTTCAATAATATATTTTTGCTGAAAAAGTCCAATTATTAAATTTTCAAAAATTCGCCAAAAATAGAGATTTCAAGCAAGGTAGCTGAAGTTTTGGATATGGAGTTTTATAACATGTTTTTTTTCAAAAATCGAAGTTCGGTCCCAATCGTGCCGACGCGACAGCTTAAGTGTCATGAGAATCTATATTTATAAAAATGTTAATAAATTATACGAATGAATATACTTATAGTCCCTGCGGTTAGCTGGGGCATACTGCACTTTTTGAACACGATTTGAAATGTGGTTTTTATTTTAGTATGACCCAAAAGAAAATTTTCGAGAAGTGGTGACGTCAAAAATTCCCCTTAGTAGGGGAGGGAGGGGAAGTTTTAGGGGGTTTTATCATTAATTTTTCACATGAAGGAGTTGGGGTAAATTTGGTGTCATCTTTATATAATTCGACGCTTCTGAACTCGAATATGAGGTTAGTTTTCCAATCTGAAGCGTAGAATTCGTACAATCGTATGATTTGTGTCGCGAAAAGAGTCCAATTTTGAGGAAAAAGAGGTAAAATTGTGATTTTTTTCAACTTGAGACGAGTGATATGGTTAAAGTAAAGTTTGAAACCAGTTTTTTATATAGGTAATTCGAACCTTCTGAATTCGAATTTGTTATTGGTTTCTCCATTGGAAGTGAAGTAGCTTCTTGATCGTCGCTTTTTGGTAGTGAAAAACAGTCAATTTTCGCTAAAATCGACTCGAATTCGACATTTCCCATCTTCTCAACCCAATACCTCGAACCAATCCTGGTACGAAACCATTTTTAGACATAATTCGAACCTCCTAAATACGAATTTAAGATTAGTTTCCCGATTGGAAGTAGAGATTTCTCTCAATCGTGAAATTAGTGTAGTGTAAAACGCCCAATTTTTGCCAAAACTGACATGAAATTGCGATTTTTAATTTTTCCAAACACTACACGTCCTCCCAATTGTGGTATAAAATCATTTTTTTGTCCAATTCGAACATTTTGGACCCATAGAAAGCCCCAACAAAATTTTTAGCTTCTTGGGACTCCAGGGAGCTGAGCCATGGCTTCTCAAAGTAGGGACTTCTTTTTAAAGAATTGATTCAGTCCCTTCAAGTTGCATAGAGCTAAAAAAATGTGAACATTCTCAACTAATCAGTTACAACTTCTTTAGTTTCAACGAAAGTGGAGCTTTTTTTCGTATATTTTCTATGTGTAAAATCCATTGGCTCGTGAACGTCGTATTTTCCACGAGAGCGTTGTGGAAAATTTGACGCATCTGCGCGGGTTTAATACGACGAGTGGTAAGCTTTAATTTTTTCCAACAATTCGGGAAACTAATCGAAAAATCGTGTTCAGGAGGTTCGAATTATGCCTCAAAATGGTTTCATACCAGGATTGGTTCGAGGTATTGGGTTGAGAAGATGGGAAATAGCGAATTCGAGTCGATTTTAGCGAAAATTGGCTGTTTTTCACTACCAAAAAGCGACGATCAAGAAGCTACTTCACTTCCTATGGGGAAACCAATAACAAATTCGAATTTAGAAGGTTCGAATTATATAAAAAACTGGTTTCAAACCTTACTTGAACCACATCACTCGCCTCAACATGAAAAATCGCAATTTTACCTCTTTTTCTTAAAAATTGGCATCTTTTCGCGACACAAATCATACGACTGTGCGAATTCTACGCTACAGATCGGAAAACTAATCGCAGATTCGAGTTTAGGAGGGTCGAATTATCTGACAATGACACCAAATTTACCCCAACCCCAAAATGTGAAAAAATAGGGGTAGAAACCCTTCTAAAACTCCCTCTCCTTCCACTCCTAAGAGGAATTTTTGACGTCTCCACTTCTCGAAAATTTTCTTTTGGGTCGTACTGAAATAAAAATCACATTTCAACCGATGTTCAAAAAGTGCAGTACCTATTCCCCCGTTTTTTCATGCTAACCCCAGGGACTATTACTTGAATAAGTATCTCTATGATAAAAAATTACTTACCCACATCGATCGCTACTAAAAAGTACATGATTTTTAACATAGTTGCACTCAAGTTCTTCATTTCAGTTCGATATTGATCTCGTGTATACTCAGATAATTTTTGGGATTCCTTGTCGATTACAGAGTCGAACAATTCATCAAATACGCCATTAGAAGTGTAATAAAATGCCAAATAAATGCTAAATATCGTGCTCAAAATTAAAAATGCACTGACCGAGTTCAACAATATAATGGAAGGCGAATTCTGAAAACATATACAAGTCATAAGGATGAATCACAATCTAAAAATTTCGATAATGAAAAACTACAAAAACATATCAAAAAGATATTTCAACTCACATTAGTAATGGATATAACGGTGGCCAAAAGAATTAAACATCCAATCAACGAGATGAACATTTCAGCGTAATAGATTTTAGCATTAGCCTCTAAACAGAAAGTAACATTTTACATAATTATTGGGGTATCTATACCTAATGAGAGTAATGAAATTCTATTTCAAGAGATCAATAAAAATACGTACTTAAGAACTCTTTAAAAATTGGATCTTTAGAACCGGTAAATAGAGATATAAATTCCCATACGTAAGCTATCTATAATTCGAAACAAAAAGTTTTTAAATAATAGGATAAGTAGGTAAATAACATTAAACATTACGTACATATTTTTCGATAGCTTCATAAACGCAGCCAAAAATTTCCTAAGGGAGCGGCTAGTTTTCAAAACCACGAGGGGGTAGTAAAAATTTAACGAAAAAATTTTAGTTAATTTGTTATTTCAGCGAGGTACTTGGGGTATTTTCAAAAAAAGGGTGAAACATGTACAGATTTCAGCTAGAAAAAAAAAAAAACGTTGAAAAACTGCGAAATTTTTGAAACAATCTTTCGAAATGACTATTTCATGACAAGAGAGAAGAAAATGTAGCTCGAACAAAGCGAGGGGAAATTTTTTCGAAAAATTATACTCTTGAAAAGCAAAAAGTATTAGCATTTTTGGTAATATTTTCACGATAAATTCCGTCAGCACGCTTCAAGGGGGCTAGAACCCCCAGCTCTCTTGGCTGCATCATTGGACAGCTTCTTTATACAGGGTGTCCGGTAAGTGGTCCGTCATACTTCATTTTTGGATATAACCAGGTTCCACTAAAAAAAAAAACAAGATGAACATATTGCCTATCTTGAAAAATTCAAGGGGTAAACGTTGTTTTAAAAAAAATTCACGCAAATTTTTTTTCAATCATGGGAATGATGGTAAGTCATAAAACTAAACAAATTTTATTCTCATGACTTTTTGACTAACGTTGGAAAAAAAAATTGCTAAAAAAAGATCTAAAAAAAATTAACTAATCAAGGAAATGGATAGTAGGTACGTTGAAAACTGCAAAAATTTCGTTTCGAAGATTTTTTGCCTAACATCAAAAATAAAGGGGCTACGGGTCATTCAAAATGAATGGGGTTCAAAAAATTTTCAAATTTTCTCAATTTCGAATGACCTGTAGCCTATTTAATTTTTATGTAGGCAAAAAATCTTCGAATCGAAATTTTTTCAGTTTTCAATGTACTATCCATTGACTAGATTGGTCTATTTTTTTAGAATTTTTTCTGAACAAATTTTTTGCAGCCCCTTCAATTCTAAAGTTAGGCAAAAAAATCATTAGATAAAAATTTGTTCAGTTTTCGAAGTACTATCCATTCCCAGGATTGAAAAAAAAATTGTCTATTTTTTTGGAACCAGTATTTGCCCCTTCAATTTTCAAAATAGGAAAAATGTTAATCCGAAGGGTTTTTTAGTGGTAGGTATGGTATCCGGTTATGTATATCAGTGTATCCAAAAATGAAGTTTGTCAGACCACTCACCGGATACCCTGTATTTATTTACTCTCTCATTTATATGAAAATGATCGAAAATCACTCAGAAACACCGTCAGAATTGCAGCACAAGAGAATATCAGTGAAACATTTTTTAATAAAAACAAATCAGTGAGAAAAATCACTGGAAAATCAGTAAAAATTCACTGAAAAGTCAGTAAAATTTATGAGATTAGCAGAAAAATCAGTGAACATCTTTGAAAAATCAGCGAAAATTCTCTGAAAATCAGTGAATTTCGCTGATTTTTGCCTGTGCTGCAATTCTGACTGTTTATCAGTGACTTTTCACTGATTCAGAATGAGAGAGTATCTTCAAAGGAATACGGTCATTTTCACGAAGCTAAGTTCCCGAATGGGCATTTCCCCGAAAACTTTCCTCGCGAATGTTTTCTCTCGAAGGTAAAAATCCCAAACAGAATTCCCGAACGAATAATTTTCCTAAAATTGTATTCACGAAAAGTTTATTCCCGAATGTTTCTTTCCAAACATGAAAATTCGCGTTTCACAGTTTCCCTAGAGTATTAGGACTCAATTTTTCGAAAGCTAGGAAGGACGTTGTACAAAAGTTGTCCAGACTAAAAAATTTACCCTTCTACTCCTATTAAAGATTTAGTGGGAGCCCGAAATTTCCATTTTACATTTTATTTGGAGAAAATATGCTAAAAGGAACAAAATTTCTTTTTTTTGCTTAATTGCAAGTTTTAGAATTTTTTCTCTAAAAAAATTACAAATAGGTAATCTAAAGAAGCAGAACAAAGAAAATTCTCAAAAAAGAGCTGAAAAGTCAATTTTCAACATTTGCTGGGGGGCTGAAAATTTTCACAGCACCGGGCCTGCATTCGCTCTCGCCGGCTCTGACTCCCATCATTCACTTGGCCTATATTATTTCTTAAAATCTAACCGTGATAAAAATTTTGAAAATTAGTTTTTTTTTTTTGTAATTTGCAAAAAAAAAAAGGGTTTGAAAATCCCACAAACAATTTATCCCCAAAAAATCATAAAGGCTTAATTTTAACATTTACTTATTCTAGCGCAATGAAAACTGGACGAAGTCTGTTAAAATTTCTCTACGTTTAAAAAAAAACTGATAGATAAATCATGAAAAACAAAACTTTTAGCTTGTGAGCAATAAAACTTAATCAACTTTCAGCTTACAAAAATTTTTCGAAAATCATTTGCTTCCAGCCAGTGGCGGTTTTCAAAGGGAAAATCCGAGGAAGTTAAAACGTCAGCATTGCCAGATGAAAAATTCAAAAAATCACCCTTTGTCTTTTTTTCATAAAATTGCTAGAATTGCACATAAAGCTTGTTGATATTATAAAAAAGGAGTCTTAAATTTTGACATTGAACTGAAAATTTGAAAAAATTTTTAGAAAAATGAAAAAATTGATGACCCCAAGCGGAGCGAGGGCGAAAATTTTTTAAAGAATTGTATTTAAAACTAGAAATTTTACCAATTTCCCTAATATTTTGTTGTTTTCAGTTGAAATTTATAATATTTAAAATCAAAATCATCAAATTCACCAATTTTTTGGAAATCACTCATTTACCATAGCGAAAATAAAAATACGCGAAATCACCACACCTGGAAATACTGCAAAAAGTTCAAAAAGAAGATAATAAAATTACCAAATGAAAAAAGCAAAAACAAAAAAAAAACGACCAAAAACAAATGTAATGTAAATGCCCATCTCAAGTCGTCTCTCTTCTTTAATCATATCTTTCGATTTATCTCGTGTGCCATCGGCTATGCCAAAGGATATCACAACACGTTTTAGGTACACATAACTACGAAACTCCTGAGGATATACATGGTACATTCAAAAAACAGGAATTGAACTATTTTTTATGGTGGAATTTTATTTAATTTGCCAATTTTTTTAGGCACATTTTATCAAAAAATTAATGTGGAGAAAAATTGTAAGTTTTGAAAAAATTATAGGAAGTTTGACTTCCCTGACTTCCCTTGGAAAACCGCCACTGCTTCCAGCTAGCTTCCGATCCCTCGGGAAAACGGTAAAAATCTGAGAATACAAAAAATCAAAATTTTATGAAGGTCTCCTGAATAGCTGCAAATTTTGAAATTACGTTTCGAAAAGTTCCCAATTTTCATTGATTTCACTGCAAAATTATTATTTTTTTAAATATTACATTTTTGTTGAAAAATGGCATTTTTAAATTGCATTCGTAATTTTTATCTTCGGGAAAAAACGTTCGGAAGGAAATTTTTCGAAAAATATACCTATCGTTTGGAAAAATGTTCGCTCGTGAATTTTGCTTCGGGAAACAGGTGGTAACTAATGAAAACTATACACTAATTTGTACATATTTGCAGATTAAATAATTCAAGTACCTACATAAATGTATTTTCATTGTAGAGGGAGTAAAAGTCTACTTTTACTCCCTCTCGCGAATCGCTCGAGTGCTCAAACTCGACTTTTACTCCCTCTACAATGAAAAATATCGTATGCAACTCGGGAGATAAATGATTTTCGACGATTTTGAGTTATTTCCCTCGCTTCGCTCGGGCAATAAACCTCAAAATTCGTCGAAAATCACTTTATCTCCCTTGTTGCATAATATACTAGTACTTCTAATTTGTATTCACAGTTCACATTGCATTGAAAATTTAGTGAAAAAATACTTAGGTACTGAAATTAAATTTTTTACTAAAATAATCATTTTCGAGTGTTTTATAGAAAAAAGTATAAAAAATTATATCCATCGAAAAATAAGAATTTCCCAACTTCAATGTGTAAAAATTAAACGTCAAGATGAAATTTTTCTCACTTTATTTTCAAAATCACTCCCTTCGTTCAACTTTTGAAAAAAAAAGTGGAAAATCAAGATTCAAGACAATGCTCCATTAAATTGATTTTAAAAACTCAATGTACTTACCAAAAAATAATAAAGAAAGACCAAGGTACCCATACGGGTTGACATACAGCCACATGCTTTTTTTATAGCCATCTTGAATTCCCAATTTTTTCAAAAAAAAATCCGCACAAACACAATTGTAAAAACCGTTGGCAAAATTGAAACAACTGTTTTAATTTCGCAATTAACTAGACACCGAACCGAGCACTAGCCGAAGAGCCAACTACCATAAGGAATGAATCGAACTGAGAAGAACTTCTTAAACGTAAGGTCGTTAACTGCAACTGCAAAATGAAAATGTATAACGATAGTAACGATACCAAATGAAGATTTCAGAGCGATATCCAATGGAAATTAAAAAAATTATAATACAAGCAAAACACGAGACGTCGCGAAATTTCCGGAGAGGGGATGGCGATGATTCGAATAGAAGCGAGTCTAAGTTACCCACTTGCGGAGAAGATTTTACTCCGAAATGAGCAAATTCGCTCCGTAGAAATTACGCGTATTTTACACGCGTATGGTACTTAGTCTATACTCTATACTCACACGAAGGACGATTTCTGTCCATGAGATAAATTTTTCTCAATATTTTTTCAACTTCAAAATTTCTCTGTTAAAATTTTTTCAAACTTCAAATTTTTTCGACAAAATTTTTATCAACTCCAATTTTTTTCAACTCTCGAATTTTTTTCAAATGTCTTTTTTATAAAAATTTCAGACTGAATTTTTCTCTCAAAACTTTATTGGTCTCCAAATATTTTTCTCCAAATATTTTTCCAAACTTTTTTTTCAACACAAATTTTTTTAAAACTTTTTTCAATTTCAATTTTGTTTAAAATTTCTCCTATTTCAATTTTTTTTCACAAAACATTATTACTTTATACACCTCAAATTTTTCGAATAGTGATGGATTGATGGATAGGCTCGATGGGTGCTTTTTTTGCTTTTTCGAAGTGGAAAAGGGGGTCTGACTTTTTTCACTTGTTAAAAATGGGGAGGGGGTAAAAAAGGAGCCTTCTTTCGTACTTTCGTCTCAGATAGATCATGAAATTATAATTTTGTACGCTGTTGGGAATCTATATTTTTTTTCTAGGTAAATAAGTAGGTATGCAAACGTGTCAACAAACACTGATGTATAAAGTATTGCAATATTGTCCCATTATAGGCACTAGGCAGCATACCACATACGTTTAAAACTTTTTATGCAATAAAAATAGGTTTGAAAAAATCCTCAAAATGAAGACGACGCGACGTATCAATCAATATTTTTTCATATCTACGACTTTGAAGAAATATTTTCGAGATATAATTTTTCATATCAACTCTAAAAAAATCCGTAGGTCTCCAACACAAAAGCTTTGGAAAAAAAATTGAAAGAACCCAAAACAATCTAGAAAGGTCAATATTAAACTATAGGAAAAAATACAGAATTAGGTTAACAAAAATAAAGCACCTTTAAAAACTAGTTTTAATATTAAAAAAATTGCAAAAAAGAAAAAATGAGATTGGTGGGACAAATATCAAGAAAAAAGGGAAAAAGTTGGGCAAAAAAATTACTTTCTGGCAAATTGTAGGTAATGGAAAAAGGGGCCAACACTAAGATGGAGAGATGACAAATAAATATCGTCCCATTGTAGGCAGCATACCATACCAGGTAGGTAATATACGTCTAAAACTTTTTATGCAATAAAAATATGAAAAAATTTTCAAAATGAAGACTACGTGTATTAATCAACATTTTTTCTATCTCTATGGCTTTGAATAATTTTTTTTCGAGATATACCTGCTGAATACTTGATTCCTTTTCCAAAATTCGTAACTTTGAGTTCAAATTCGCTTTTTTGGGCAAGAAATTTTCCTGGAAAAAATTAAAAAATTTTCTGATTGCTCCGAAACGTCTCTAAACCACTTCCCATCGATTCGGGAGATCGAAAATAGGGTATCTACCAAGTTTCAACTTTTTACCTCCATTTTTCAATTTTTTCCAGAAAAATTTCTTGTCCAAAAATGCGAATTTGAACTCAAAGTTACGAATTTTGGAAAATTGTGTTTTAATCGATCAAATAGGTCCCCAATATGGATAATCCGCGATTATAGGTGCAGAAGTGCATATGGGCCATTTTTATAGGCTTTTCTCCAGCGCTGGAAAATTCCAAAATTTTCTGGTGGCTCCGTAACGTCTCGAAACCGCTTCCAATCGATTCGAGAAGTCAAAAATAGGGTACATACCAAATTTCAGCTTTTTTCGTTGATTAGATCAAATTTTCATATTTTTTTAGCACGATGAAGTAATTTTGAAATTTCAAAAATTCGCCAAAAATCAAGAAATGAACTTCAGTACCTGAAATTTTGAGTACGAGGTCCTGTTATGCTGTACTTCGGATTTCTTTTTGTTTGAGCTCAAAATTTTACTTTGAGTTGGGATATTTCCCTAGTAGGGTGAAACTGAATTTTTTTTTCTAAAACTATTCAAATGACTTTAACACACCTCGGAATCAACTTACAGTCCACTTTATCAGAAATAATTTTTGTTGTCTTTTTCAAGTTTTACAAACCAATTTTTTCAAATTTTTTAGATCCTTTACCACTCTGTCCGAGGAAATCTCAAAATCAAGAAGTGGAATTGTAGCAAGATTTTCATATGAATTTGGCAGAACTCCTTCGATCTATGCACCACATTTCAGGATAATGATGGACGGAGGGGGTGTTCACGAACAGTTTTTTGAAAAACTAATAGTTCCAAAGATTGGTTTTCTTCTTGATTTTCTTCATTGTGTGCCAGAGGGTTTTTACCCCAGAGCGAATTTCACAAAAAAAAAACAATTATAGTTCCAAGTAAGTATTGCCAATTTTTAAAACAGATGATTTGACCGTCCTATTTTTACGAGTGGCGCGGTCAGACAAATAGTCAAAGAGTCCAAAAAGGTTTTCAGTGCGAAAACGAACAAATTTCGAAGTTCGATTTGAAAAAGAAAAATTTGAAGTCGATTTTTTTCAGCTAATTTTTCAGTTCACCTGAATCCTTCTCTCTAACCACTCAATCCATTATTTGAGAGGGAATTTCACCAATTCAAAAGTTTCGATTACTGTATTTTCTTTTCTTTGAGAAAATTTTTTTATTTTTTTCAAAACATCATCAGGTATGTTTCATTGAGGTTGAAGAACCTAACGAAATAGATTTTCAAAAGTTGAAAAAACTTATGCACCTACATATTTTTTTTTCAAGGAATGCGATTCAAAAAGATTTGAATTTGTATTAGGTGAAATTATGCGATTTCTAAAAAAAATTCACGACTTTGGATGGAAAATCTCAAAATTCTCTGTCTTTTTCGGAACTTCTAGAAATGAAAGCTGATTTGGACAGCTGGAAATTCGACTCTGGTCGACTTTCGAGCAATATAATCGAATAATTCACGATTTCAGTCTGAATGTTGTAGTCTTATTTGTTCAAGTTGATTTTAAGGTCTTTCGGAAAACCTTGAAAATACTTTAGAACATCAAAATTACGCTGAAAGGGGCTTAAACTCATGGAATTAGATTTAGACAAGTCGACATTAGTTAGGACCCGGATTTTTGTTAATTTTTACCAGAAAAGTACCAAATTTTCAAACATCCAAATTTCAAAAAATCGCCAAAAGCGAAAAGAAATTGGAACGGCTGTAATTATTTTCATTCCGAGGAAGAAATTTGAGAACATTCTCTTTCCAAAATTCTCCATCTCGTTCAGATCGAAGGCAGACACCTTGAGTGATTCCTTTGTCAGAATTTACAGTTGCCGAGGAAACAATTATTTAGGTTGTTTTACAGCGAAATTTCACTCGATAATATTCAATTGCCGAGTATAAATTAAGTATAATATTGTGAATAAAAATGAAACTAGGTAATCACCCTTCACCCAGAGTGAAATTACAAAAAAAAAAAAAAAATAGGTATCCACACAGAAGAACTCGATGGGCTTCTTGTATCTTATTCATCAATAAACAAGACAGGGAAGTGCAATGACTAAAATTTTTCGTGCAACGAAAAATCAAAGATGGCTACGAAAAAGAGAAAAAAAATCAAAATTAAAGTTGAAATTTATTTAAAAATTTTTATAAGAAACTTCCTCAACCAAAAATTTTTTCACAAAAACGAAGTATTTCGACAGAATACTTCAAGTCATTATCAATAACCACCACCTTATGAGAGTAACATCACGAGAGAGCTAAAAAAAATCTCGGATTAAAAACCTAATTACCTAGCACGATACAAAATTTCGAACATTATTTAATATAAGAAAACATAAAATTATTCCACATAGGTGCACTAAATCTACTAAAAATTAAAGTTCATAAAACAAAAACACGTAGTTATTTAGATCTACGTCTGTGTATAAAACGAAATATGTAAAAAAAAATAAAATACACACACATATAAAATAAGATAAACAGTAATAAGTAATTTTTTTCTTCGGATACGAACAGAATATGAAAAAAATTATGATATAGGTTCGTAAATTCTACCAAAAATTAAAGTTCATAAAACAAAAATATCTAGCTATCTAGATCTACTACGTCTGCGTTTGAAACAAAAAATGCAGAAAAATCTAAAATAAAATTCTTATAGTTCTATTCAAATACGAATAGAAAACGAAACAACTTAAAATATGAAAAAAAAATCAACCGATAAATTCACCAACTTCCAACAGTCTTCTTCGAACACACATGTCGATTTACCGTTTACTGGGCATAACGTAGTACTGAGGAGCTGTAGGAGAATACGGATGCGGTTGAGCAGAATATTGAACAGTAAATTGAGGATTTGTCGAAGGTCCTGGCAAATTGGCTTCTCTATCGACGATATTTCTTCGAGCTGACGCACCGTTGATTTGGTTTCTTTTCAGTTCAGCAATGTAGCCGTGGAAGACCAACAAAGCGTAAATCACGATCACTGAAATATAAAACAATAGGTACGTCAACGTAATCAAAAATAAATTATAAATACAGAAATTTTTTACTAACGAGGTACCCTAATTCCGATATTCAGTCTCATAAGTTAAATTTTGTCAAAAATGATAAAATTGAAATATTTGTGATTACATTTTTGCTACCTATGTAAGTACCTATTTATGTACAAAATGACGAAAAGTAAAAAAACAAATCTGGGAATTTGACGAAAATTGGCCAGAGTGAACCCTGACCCTGTACAAAGAAACATGGTTAGTGTGCGAAAACAACTTTTCAAGAAAATCGCACTCCAAGTTTTGCCTTCGGAATTGAAAACGCAACTCACAATGAGTGCGAGCATCTTCGTTGTAGATCCCTGTGGTTTGTTTAACTCGTCTCATGTCATATCTGAACTAGTATAAAAGTTACCACACAAAAAAAAATCGAAAATACATCATAACAGGACCTCGTAACCAAAATTTCATGTGCTGAAGTTCTTTTCTCGATTTTTGGCGAATTTTTGAAATTTCAAAATTACCTCAGCCCTGGGAAATATGAAAATTTGATCTAATGAACGAAAAAATGTGAAATTTGGTATATACCCTATTTTCAACATCCCGAATCGATTGGAAGCGGTTTCGAGACGTTTCGGAGCCACCAGAAAATTTTGGAATTTTTCAGCTCTGGAGGAACGCCCATAAAAATGGCCCATATACACTTCAGCACCTATAATCGCGGATTATCCATATTGGTGATCTATTTGATCTATTAAAACTGAATTTTCTAAAATTCGTAACTTTGAGTTGAAGTTTATATTTTTTTGGTAGAAAATTAATTTTTTCCAAGAAAATTTCTTGCCCTAAAATGCAAATTTGAACTCAAAATTACAAATTTTGGAAAATTATGTTTTAGTCGATCAAATTGGTCACTAACATGGGTAATCCGCGATTATAGGGACTGAAGTGCATCTGGGCCATTTTTTGGGATTTTCCCCAGCGCTGAAAAATTCCAAAATTTTCTGGTGGCTCTGAAACGTCTCGAAACCGTTTCCAATCGATTCGGTAGGTTGAAAATAGTGTATAAACCAAATTTCAGCTTTTTTCTTTGATTAGATCAAATTTTTATATTTCGCAGGGCTAAGATACTTTTGAAATTTCAAAAATTCGCCAAAAATCGAGAAATGAACTTCAGCATCTGAAATTTTGAATATTTTGTTGGGGCTCAAAATTTTACTTTGAGTTGGAATACCTCCCCTGTAGGGGGGAGGGGGGTTGACACACCAACCACTTTTCTTTGTTCAAAAAACTGTTAAATCATTTTTCGTACATGCGTACAGTTTTATGAAACTTTGAAACATTTTCGAGGGGCCGACGACCCGCTCACGAGAAAATTCAGGGTTTTTCACATAAGAATCCGCGATAAAATGAAAAACCCAATGACACACTAATCTTGTTTCTTTGTTGAAGGTTCACAGATAGTTTTTTTTGAATGGGTAGTTATCCTCTTTGAAAAAATTTGAGTCCTTTAGCCCAAAAGAAGAAAAAGCGGGGTGGGCTATTCCATACCAACTCGAAACAAAAATGAAGTCGTTTTTTTTACGAATTCTCCTTGATGGTCTATTCACATACCCGGGATCATTTCCTACCCAAACCTCAACGGGGTGTGGGGGGGGGGCTCGTAATTTTTATGCAATTAGGATTTTTTGCCAGATTACCCAAATTCGAAGGCTCATATCTCGAGATTGGTTGTACTTGAGGGAAAACTGTTTGCGGAGTTTGAAAGAGAATTGATAGGAGATTCAAAAACAATAATCACATTTTGAAAATCTCCAAGTTGAACTTTGATGGCGAAAGCTCAACTTTCATGTTGAGTACAAAAGATGAAAACTACCATTTGAAAATCTGAAAAAAAAAAAACAGTAAGCAGCTCTTTTTACCCATTTTTCAACCAACAAATTTTCGAGATGGGATTTTTACACCCCTGGGGGTAAAAGGGTCTACAATTTTGACCGAAATTCAAAAAAATCTAAAAAGTGAAGTAACTCATCGATTTCTAATAATTTGAAGGCGCTGAGTTCGAATATGTACACAGTTTTTTCTTCCGTCTCTTCTGAACTCCCCTCCCCTCCCCCATTATCCACCTTGATAAGGTCAAAATTCAAAAAAATGAAAAATAATGCGCAGATAAACCAGTCGTTTGTCAAGTTTTTGAGGGCACTTAGTTCGAATATTAACTTTTTTTTTTGGATTTGTCTCTTCAGTGCCCCCTAGCCTCACAACTGACCCCCTCCAGGTGCTCTAACTGACTTCCTCTCCAATCTGTAGTATCAAAAAATAAGTCGATATTCTAATTCTACGCCCTCAAATTAGCGAGAATCGATATGCCACACGCTATTTTCATTTCATGACATACTTTTCCCAAAATTGGGGAACTAGGAAGCACTGAGGGATCAAATCCAAAAAATAAGAAAATATTCGAACTCAGTGCCCTCAGAAACCCAACAAACGACTGGGTTATCTACAAGTTAATTTTAATTTTTTTTTGAATTATGACCTTATCAAGGTGACTAATGGAGGAGGGGGAGATTCATAGGAGTCGTATGAAAAAACTGAGTACATATTCGAACTCAGCGTATTCGAATTAGTGAAAATCGATGTGTAACTTCACTTTTTAGATTTTTTTGAATTTTGTTTAAAATTGTATACCCTTTTACCCCCAGGGGTGTAAAGATCCCATCTTGAAAATTTGTTTGTTGAAAAATGGGTAAATAGAGCTACTTACTGTAATTTTTTCAAGTACCATCGATCTCGAGATATGACCCTTCAAAGTTGGATAATTTGGCAATAAATTGCAATTGCAAAAAGATTACGAGCCCCCCGCCCCCAGCTTTTTCGAAAGTAAGAAGGAAAATGATCGTGGTTATGTAAATAGACCATCAAGGGGGATTCGTAAAAAAAATTGAGCCAAATCGGAAGTCTCGATTTCGTTTTTAGATCGAGTTGGTATGGAATAGCCGGGATCTCCGAAGTAATGACACTTTTTTTTTTTCAAGTACATAATTATTTTTGCCACTTTTCAAATAGCACTACCTTCACGATACCTCTGTCGAACCCTCCCCCCCCCCAAAAAAAAACAGTTTCTACGCCTCTCTGACCCATTGAACTAGACATTGAAAACCACTGTTTGTTCTCTTCAACGGGATTAAGAAAGTTGTAGATCGACAAATTGATGATTTCTCAATCATTAACCAACAAATTTAATTTACTCGTTCAATTATTTCAAATCGAGTGAAAAAATTTTGATCGCAGGAGTATAAATTTGCAAGAAATTTTTCAAAAACGAATCAGATTCGCGTATCTGCTCAGAGCGTCCACTATATTTCAGAAATGATTTTCTCTGACTTTTCCAGGTTTTCCAGACCTTTCAAATATGATATTCGTAAACCAAGGGAGGATGCGGGGGGGGGGGGGTAATTTTTCACGTGGTGTACTTACATCCCGAAATTTTGCATAAGAATGATATAAAATGCATGGGGTCTACAGATTTTTTTTTTCAAAACCACTAGATACTTTTTGCGAGATCTTTAGATGCTCCTCTTCGGACTAAAAAAAAAAAATTTAAATTCAATTATGAAAATTATCGAACCTACCAAACTCCCCCTCACCACAAAAATTTGAAAATTTGAACTCATTACCTACAGAAAAAATTTCAAATAAAAAGTAAAAACTATAAAGTACCTAGGTCTAGGTATGTACCTATTCCAACGCAAAATTAAGTTTTGAAAAAATGAAACAAATTATGCCAGCCAGGGTGTCTACCAAATCAATCGAATGAAAATTCGGTTTTTTCTGGGCTAAAAATTCAAAAAATTTCTTTACACCCCCTCCTCCCCAGTGAATAACACATGCCTCAAATTTATAAATTCACGCAATTCCCTGCAATCGTTTCAGTTTGTACCAGTAATTAAAAAAATCAATGAGGAGGTAAATATAGTGTAGGCGAATAAGCACAATTTTTAAGAAAAAAAAAACATTTTTAGCTAGCCAAGATTTTATCGCCAAAAATTGTCGAGGGTGGTCCCCTGACTAACCTCTAAAAAGTCCGCACCCCCTAGACCCCGTGCTAAATTTTTTATGGAGGCTCCACCCCCCTCAAAAATGGGTTTTCCCGAATAACTTCTCAGGATTTGGTTTTACGGCAAAAGTAGCTCAGTACTTATTTGTTCTACACTCAATTTCCAACATTTTTTGTATGAAAATTTTTTTTGTACGACCAACAACAGAGGAGATAGAGAGTCCGGAAGGAAGGGGGTTTTGGAAAATATATCATTTGAAAACGCGATAATAGGTATAAAATCGTACTAAACTGTATATTTTGGGTATGAAAATAGTAGTGTTATGTAAATTGATGGTATTAATACAACTTGACCCACCTTCCCCTCCCTATGTGCCTACCCCACCTTACCCACTTGTTTTTATTTAGCCTTAGTAATATGACTGAAGGGTGGGGAGGGGTGGGCATATAGGAGGGGGAAAGATGATCAAGAAGCATTTTTACCCTCTCCCCTCCCATGTGTCCACCCCTCCCCACCCTTCAGTCATATTACTAAGGCTAAATAAAAACAAGTGGGTAAGGTGGGGTAGGCACATAGGGAGGGGAAGGTGGGTCAAGTTGTATTAATACCATCAATTTACATAACACTACTATTTTCATACCCAAAATATACAGTTTAGTACGATTTTATACCTATTATCGCGTTTTCAAATGATATCATATTTTCCAAAACCCCCTTCCTTCCGGACTCTCTATCTCCTCTGCTGTTGGTCGTACAAAAAAAATTTTCATACAAAAAATGTTGGAAATTGAGTGTAGAACAAAAAAGTACTGAGCTACTTTTGCCGTAAAACCAAATCCTGAGAAGTTATTCGGGAAACCCCATTTTTGAGGGGGTGGAGCCTCCATAAAAAATTTAGCACGGGGTCTAGGGGGTGCGGACTTTTTAGAGGTTAGTCAGGGGACCACCCTCGACAATTTTTGGCGATAAAATCTTGGCTAGCTAAAAATGTTTTTTTTTCTTAAAAATTGTGCTTATTCGCCTACACTAATATGGATCATTTTATGGACACATATAAGCGTGTTGAACCCGAGCGAAGCGAGGCGATCCGTATTACGTAATATACTGCATCACGATCTCGTCAAATAATTAAAAATTACTTACATGCATATATCACTGTCGTAAAGAAAAAATATACAAACAGAAAAGACTGAATGGATTTTTTCATCATAGCTCGAAATTCATCTTGTTTATACGAAGGGAGTTGTTTCGCTTTTTCTTCTAATTCGGCGTCGATCACAGAATCCAATGCACCATTATAAGTGATTTGGTACGCTACATAAACGCTGTGGATCACGCTCAAAAATAAAAATACCATGGACGCGTGCAGCCAAGATTTAGAAGGTGTATCCTGCAAACATACGTTAGTTAGGTTCCTTTTTTTTTTTTTTGTAAAGAAAAAATCGCAATCCAGAAATGTTTATTGATAATTATGTAGTTTCGTAAAAACATAAACCTAACAATGTAGAACAAAAGTCTCAACTTACATTAGTAATGGATATGATGGCAACCAAAAAAATTAAACCTCCAATTGACCAGACGAATAAACATGTATAAAAGATGGAAGGGTTATCCTCTAAACAGAAAATAATAGTTTATTAATTACAATTTCATAAGATGAATAAGAATCCGAAAAAAACCTACTCAAAAATTCTGTAAGCATGGAATCGCTGAAACTGATTAATAAGTCCAAGAATGACCACACGTTGTTAATCTATTTGAAAAAAAAAACTCATTAAAAGAAGAAAACTTGGATAATTTTATCACATATTTCGCACTTGACATCAAATGATTCGTCACCTGGGGGCAAAACCTTGAACTACAACCAAACAATGATATTTTTTTTCAAGTCTTTTTTAACAAAGGGTGTCCTAAAATTTCTACCAGTTGGCCTCCCACTCGTCACTATGACCCCTGATTTATAGTTTTACCTAACAAATTATTCTTGCTTTCGCGGTGAGAAAATTTATAAGAATTTCAACCCCTCAAAGGATTCATTGAGAGGGCTAAAAAAATTCCCAAAAAATTAAAGAAAGTCGTGTGGCGTATCATTTATGATGATTTCGAGTGTGCTGTTTCCGAATTTCGACTCAGGTTTTGGATTTGACCCTTTAGTACTCGTCCCCGTATCTCCGAATTTGGGTCAATATTTCAAAAAATGCCAACCAGGGTGTCTACGATATTTCAGAAATTATTTTCCAAGATTTTTTCAGGTTTTCCAGGCCTATACATGACATTCGTGAAGCATGGAAGAGGTTTTTTTTTAGGAGTAATACCTACAGTTTTACAAAATTTTTAGGTACATGATATTAAGGTGGGCCGAAAAATCAAAAATTTCAATTTTTGAAAAGTTACCCCCACAAAAGTTGTTGGCTGGATAGACTAGAAAAATAAAATGAAAATTTTCAAAATAGATTCATATGTATCTTCCGATCGCGCATGAGCCTTCAATTCTTCAAAAATTGTCAAAAATTCAACATTTTCAGAAATTTTTAAAAATTAAAAAAAATCAAAATTCATCAAAATCAATTTTAGAACTTATTTAGGGCCTATTTAAAGCAAAAAGCACAACTTTTTTGAAAAATCCATGTTTTATAGTTTTTTTTAAACTCATGTTTCTTCACCTCTGAAAAAATTGAAAAAAGTTATAAAACACTGATTTTTTCAAAAAAATGTGCTTTTTGGTCTAGGTAGTCACTACAGAAGCTCTAAAATTAATTTTAGTCAATTTTAAATTTTTTCAAAATTTTTGAAATTTTGTTTTTTTTGTCAATTTTTGAAGAATTGAAGGCTCTTGCGCGATCGGAAGATATGAATCGATTTTGAATTTTTTTATTTTATTTTCCCAGTCTATCCTGCCAACAACTTTTGTGGGGGTAACTTTTCAAAATTCAAAATTTTTGGTTTTTCGGCCCACCCTAATACATATCCCTTTTTCGGCTACAAAAATGACCTAAATTCAATTATAATTTTTTTGACTCTTCTCCTCTTCCTACCGCGCAAAAACTTAAAGATTTGAATTTATCACAGAAAAAATTTCAAATAAGTAGAGAAAATTATATTTTAAAGCAAAATTATGTCGAGGGTGTCAACCAAATCATTGAAAAATCGGATTTTTCTGGGTTGAAAATCTAAAAATTTCTTCACAATTAATCGTTCCTCTCCCTCCCACTTCTTAGCCAATAAAAAACACGTGCCTCAAACTTATAAATTCCAAACATCCCTCCGATCCCCCCCAGCAAATAAAACATCGACGGGAAGGTAAAATATCAATCATTTTGTTGAGATATAGCTATGTTTTCAACTTGAGCGAAAATTTTTTCAATAGTTAAAAGTTCACTACATTTTCTTCATTGAGGGTTTCCAAAACGTGACCAATAATTTCGAATTCTCTTCCATTCACTCACCATTTTTCTATCATCTTGACCAGGTGGCATTCCTTTCTCATCACAGCTCATTAAAAATTATTCCCTCCCATCGCCCAAAAATTAGATTCTAAATGAATTTATTCTGAAGAAATAAAGTGTAAATTACCCCCGAACATGGCGAAGAATTTTTTTTTGAACAATGCATAGTTCATTGGAGAAAAACATGCATTAAAATACAAATTTATATGTACGAGTACATCATGGTCAACAAAAACTGATGAATAAAAAAAAATTAGTCAAGAGAGGTAACAATTTGGCCCGAATGAAGCAACGATGAGATTTTTTACGTTTCTAGATGATTTATCCTTCTTGAGATTTTTAAAAAATCCAATGAAAAACTACAATTTGAACTCAGCATATTCGAAAACATCATAAACGAAATATTACCCGGTATTGTTGATTTTTTTTGAAATTTTGACATTTTTGACCCAAATTTCAGGAGAAGGGGGCGGGCGAGTGCTGACGCTGAGGAATCAAATCGAAAAACAGAGTCGAAATTCGGAATCAGCACCCTCGAAATCATAAAATGAATGATACGTTACATAATTTTTTTGGTTTATTGGGAAATCTGTAGCCCCTTCCATTCGATTCGGGAAGTCGAAAATAGGGTATCTATCAAGTTTCAACTTTTTATTTCAATGTATGCGCATTAGGCAAATTTTTAAATTTTTTCGAGAAAAATTTCTTGCTCAAAAATGCGAATTCGAACTCAAAGTTACAAATTTTGGAAAATTGTGTTTCAATCGATCAAATAGGTCACCAATAAGGATAATCCGCGATTGTAGGCGCTGAAGTGATTATGGCCCATTTTTATGGGCTTTTCTTCAGCGCTGGAAAATTCCAAAATTTTCGGGCGGCTCCGAAACGTCTCGATACCGATTCGAATCGATTCGAGAGGTCGAAAATAAGGTATAAACCAAATTTCAGCTTTTTTCGTTGATTAGATCAAATCATGGTTTCCACTATATCTCAGAAATGATTTTTCCTGACTTTTCCAGGTTTTCCAGACCAATTTTTCGAAATTTTCCAGGCTTTTTAAATATGTTATTCCCGAAGGATGGCGAAGAGGTGGTTTTTTCGCATGATGAAATTGTGTAAGTAAGTAAAAGAATGATTTAAATTGCATAATTTCCAACAAATTTTTTTTTCAAAAATAATAACTTTTTATGAGATTTTTAGATGCTTCCTTTTCCGGGCACAAAAACGACTTAAATTCAATTCTGAAAATTTTTGACGCCACCTTCTTCTCAACTCGGCACAAAAACTTGAGACCTTGCATTTATAACAGAAAAAATTTCAAATAAAAAGGAAAAACTTTGCTATCAACCAAATCGTGAGACTAAAAGTTCGGATATTTCCAGTCTGAAAATTCAAAAATTTCTTCACAATTCAATACCCCCCCCCCCCAAAAAAAAACACGTACCTTAAATTTATAAATTTTACTAAGTCCCTAATACAATCTTTTCGGCTTGGTCCAGTAAATAATAGATCGGATGAGGAGTAAAATATCAATTATTTTGATCAGTTATACAAATTTGATGAGCCCGAGCGAAGCGAGGACGAAAATTTTTGCAAAAAAAGACCGTCAAAACTTGAAAATTCATCACTTCACACCCCAGTAAAGTTTAACAAAATGTGACCAAAAAAATACAAATTCTTTTCCATTCCCTTCCTTTCTTTTTCAAAATCATGATCAGGGGTATCATGGTACTCCTTTCTCATTACATTTTATCAAAAAGTACTTGTTCAAAAAAAATTCCGTACGGAGAAATTTTTTTGAAAACTCAATGATTCAATAGAGAAAAACGTGTGTTTAAATATCAATTTTCTTGTGCATTATGGTCAACAAAAAATGATACATACAAAAATCAGTAGTGAGGGAAAATTTTTTTGAAAAATTTATAATAAAATGAGTCCAGAAACTTCAGATAATTTATTCTTCTTCTGGATTTTCATAAAATTCCAGCGGAAATGCCGGAAATTTTAAAATTCCCTGACTTTTGCCGGTTTTCCAGAAAATGGACACCCTGTCAAATTTTCATATTTCGCAGGGCGAAGGTAATTTTGAAATTTCAAAATCTCAAAAATTCGAAAAAAATCGAGAAATGAACTTCAGGACCTGAAATTTTGCGTAGGGGCCTTGTTATGATGTACTTTCGATTTTTTTTTGTTTGGGCTCAAAATTTTACTTTGAGTTGGGATACCTTCCTTGTTGGTAATTTTCTTACCGTCAAAACAAGAATTAGTTAAAAATTGTAAACCAGAGGTCGTGGAGACAAACGGAAGCTCAATTGATATTGACAATAATAATTTTAGAACACCCTTAATAAAAAGAATGAAAAAAGGACAACTTGTAAAAAATACATTTTTTTTTGTGAAAAAATAAGGAAAAAAATTTCTCTGAAAGCGGAAGAATTGCCCTTTGATTCAAAACAAAAATCTGCCCTCTATGTTCATTCTTGATTTTTAATTAATTTTCGAAAATCATGATTTTATCATAAGAACACACGCGAAAAAAAAAAGTGATAACGTTTTCGTATCTGTAACATGGTCATCTACTGCAGCTGTCAACCGCGAATACTCGAGATGAATTTTTACCAGAACTTCAGTTTACACTTTTACAGCTTCACACTACTCACAGCAACAAGTAGATAGGTGGATAGCTGAAGTTTGAATTACATAATTATTTAATACTGTCAACTAATATTAGGGAAAATGTCCATAAAAAATCCCAATTTAAATGAACCCGTTCGGTCCAAAACTACACAATTTTATAACATCAGTCTGCGAACGGAATCAAAAGCGAAAAAATATACCCAAAATGGCGCCAATTGCGTTGTAAAAACATCGACTGTAATGTTGGATATTCGGACGAAAAACGCGAATTCAAGAAAAATTTGGCACGAGTAAGAATACTCGTTGGCCAACGATGAAATTTTCGTCATTTCCAAAGTTCCGAAAAAACACAATATCTAATTCACCGAATTGTAAAAAAATGATATTCAAGACGCGAGTAATCGACAATGATGAAAATATTTAACATATTTATGTAGGTAATACTTGACTACTTACCAAAAATATATAAAGGAAGAGCAAGGTACCCATACGAGTTGACAAACAGCAACATGCTTTCTTCATAGCCATCTCGAATTAAATAATCAAAATACCAGTGCACAACTTCAAATCCCGAGAACAAAATAAAAAGGATTTTTTTCACAGTTTTTCTTTTAAATTTAAATTTAACTTCGCGATTGACTGAACAACGACTTGGACAGAAACAACAGACAACAGACCAAAAGCGAAATCGCGAATAAACTGAGAATCGAGAATACTCAACTCAACACTGGAGAGTGGAGAAATTCGTTTTCGTACTGGAACGAGCAAGGCAAATGGCAAATGACGACACAGGACACAACGACAAAGGCAAACTGTAAAAACAAACTGATAACTGAAAAATGACACTGCTGAACTCGATGGAATGATGAAATTGAAAATATTTCGTAATTTATCATGCACGGACAGTCGGACACGCGGGCTAAAATTGTTCGTCTCGTCTTCTCAGTTCTCTTGATTGAAATTTTTGATATTTTTGTGTTGGCTAAGGTGGCTTGCCCGTTGAGGTGACTAATACAGTAATACATCCAAATGCAAAAAAAAAAAAAAACAGGAAGCTCCCCACTCCTAGAGGCAGAAAATACGTATGCTGATAGGTTGTTTCCCACCACTACATATGTAGATATGTACATCCCCTCAACATGTTCCAAGAATTCTATCGCGACATCGCGACGAAGTTGCCGCCATCGGCGACGGTCTTGAGTTTATTCTTTTTTACTTAGGTTTAGATAAAAAAATCTAAAAACTGATGACAAAATCAAAATCAAAACGACAAACGAGAGTAACCTCTTGTCTATACACGCTCGTTCTTGTTGATACCAACCGAGGACCGGATAACAAACGAATAAATAAAGTACTGCAGGTTGTTTATTTCTTGACCTTACGTTATTACTTATTTTCCTTTTTCGTTCGATCTACTTGAAAATTCAAAACTGTGATATGAAATGAAATAATTATGAATATTATTTAATCGGCGAATTTGCAGCTGGCGAGGGTATGTAGATAACAAGACAGTTGTTGATGAAAAGAGTCGAATTCCCCTTGGTATCGATATTATATTTACGTTTTTAGGTTACAGTTACGTTATTTTGTAATTTTTGTTTTGACTGTTCGATTATTCGTGTATTTGTTTTTGTGACGCGGTTTTTTGTATGTACTTTTTATTTTTGGCCGAAAGCCAATAACGTTTCATGAATTCGGTCTTGTTTTTCTTACGATTTTTGTCTTATGTTTTATTGCCGAATAAAACGAATATTATGCGTTTCTTGTAGTGTTTTTAGCGTAAACGATCCTCTCACGACCGTATTAAGGCGAAAACGTCAACTCCGCCATCATGGTAGCCTGAGAAGTGGTTCAGTTCCAGAGTGCATTTCAGCCCACGTTTTCAACGGACATCTCCAGGTACGATAGTCAACGGACACGCTGTCAACGGACTCCCGAACCGAGATGGATACGATTAAAATAGCTCCGCACCTGATGTTCGACGGTAAGAACTTTCGGCAGTGGCAGCGACGCATGCAGTTGGCATTGCAAGCCAGAGAATGGGGACAGCCGCTTTCAAACCCTAACTCCAACGCCCAGGGTGCACAGAAGATACGAGACAAGGTAATGGACTTTATGATTTCGCACCTTACGAACCGGATTATGGATACTGTAGTGTCCGAAACTCCATATGACCTAATGAACGAACTACAGACGAGATATGGCAAACGTGATGCCGCAGCTATAGTTGCCTGTAGGTCTAAGCTGGCAAAGATAAAAATGGCGAGTTACCAAAGTGCTGAAGAGTATTGTGACGACGTAACAGCACTTGTGAACGAATTAAAAGGTTACGAAGAAGTCGTTTCGAAAGAAGAAGAATATCTGTGGATGCTGGATGGGTTACCGAAGTCAATGGATTATGCACGTACGGTGGCAATGGCCAGTTTGCATATGAACGCCAACCTAGATGGGATTCGTTCCCTTATTATTTCCGAATCTACAAAGTTACCTACGCCTACGAACAGTTCCAGTGGTACCCCACACGCCGCCTACTCAGCAACGCCTCAAACGTGCTACAAATGTGGAAAAGAAGGCCATATTGCGAAGTTCTGCCGAAGTACGGTAAATACGGTAAATACGAGTAATTCGAATTCCAGAACGAATCGTGGAGAAAACGTCAATCCAGTGAAGTGTTTTCGTTGCAACGCGACTGGGCATGTTGGGAAAAGCTGTCCAAAGTATGGTGATCATACTGCAAATCCGAAAAGACCGAAATCTACCAGTGCAACGAATTCAACGTCATCTACTAGCGCTCCAGTTGGTACTCCGCGTGCCTTAGTAATTTCAACGATGCCTGAACAGGTGAAAAACGACAATGAGACAAATTTTATTTTGGACTCCGGCGCATCGCGACATTTAACCAACGTGACGACGACCGAAAACGTGCGAGATGGAGTGACTGAGATTCAAACAGCCGGTAGTAAATTGGTTTCTACAGCGACGGTGGACGTGAAAGCGAGCAACGACAATTCTGTGTTTGTAATTAAAGACGCATTGTATTCAGCAGATACGCCATGTAATTTGTTAGCTGTTAGGCCTATAACGAAGAAAGGTCACAGTGTTCATTTTTATGAGAACGAAGCTATTGTTCGAGACTCATATGGTAACGTTATTATTCGAGCCCCAGTACAAGACGATCTATACACCGTTCCGTTCAATTTAGCGAATTCTACCGCTACAGCGTACGCCACTCAGCCAAACGAATGCGATAGGCTTTGGCGCCGAAGACTAGGACACGCGTCTCCACCTGGGTTACGGGAACTAGTGGGCGATCCTAGATGCAGTACGACACGTATAGTGTGTGGCGAATGTACGGTGTGCAACGAGGCGAAGCAAGCAAAAACACCATACGTAGAAGAACGACAACGTGCGAAGAACCCTTTGGAGTTGGTTCATACTGATTTGATTGGTCCGCTAGAACCATCTGTCTACGGTGAGCGATTCGTGGCGACATTTTTGGACGACTTCACGCATTACGCTGTTTCTTTCGTGATGTACGCAAAATCCGACGTTGCCGAGTATTTTGAACAATACGATCAAATGGTTTCTGCGAAATTCAACCGAAGAATCGTGACATTACGGTGCGACAACGCGTTAGAACTTGTCGCCGGACGTATGAAAAATTACTGTATTGCTCGCGGTATCGTGCAACAACCGTCAGAACCCTACGAGCACGAGCATAATGGGCGGATAGAGCGTTTCAATCGTACGATAATGGAGCGAACCCGCGCCATGCTTTTCGAATGCAATGCACCGGCGCCGTATTGGGGTTTCGCTGTTTATGCAGCCATTTACGTCATTAATCGTACACCGTCAGCGGCGATTGACAACATTACGCCCTATGAGAAATGGTTCGGAAAGCCGCCTACGTTTAAACACCTACGCATATTCGGTAGTGCAGCCAGTGTGCTGGTGCCATACGAGAAGAGAACGAAGTTGCAGCCAAAGAGCCGAGAGATGCAGCTGGTCGGCTACAGTGACACCGGTTACCTGTGCATTGATCCAAAGACGAACGAGACGGTGTTTTCATCAAACGTGCACGTTAACGAAGCGAAAGGCTGGCCGACAACGCCACCTACCGTCTCAGCGCTTATTGCGCATACGCTACAGTCTTCCGAAATCTCCTACGACGAGGCTATTCAGTCCCCCGAATGGAGAAATGCGATGCAGAACGAGTCGAACGCGATGACAGCGAACGGAGTGATGGAAGTCATGCCTGAAACCGAAACGATCGATGCTCCGATAGTCGACGCCAAATGGACGTTCAAACAGAAAAAGAACATTGACGGCTCACCGCTCTGTAAAGCGAGACTTTGCGCAAGAGGTTTCATGGACAGACGAAAATTCGAAATCGATTTAACGTTCGCTCCAGTGATTAAAATCGATATTTTACGTGCGATTCTGGTTTACGCTATAAAGAATGGATACATCATCGTACATACGGACGTTTCAAACGCTTTCCTGAACAGCCCTTTGAAGTATAAGCTGTATTTACGCATCGAAGGACAGAAAGAGCTGTACCGATTATTGAAGGATATTTACGGCCTGCGAACTTCTGCGAAATCCTGGTACGATTTTCTTGCAAGCGTTTTAGAAGCACTGGGTTTCCGTCCGCTAAAATCTGACCCGTGTGTCTTCGTTCATGAAGATGGTACGCTAATCCTCGTTTACGTGGACGACATTTTAATTATCGCCAAAACGAGAAAACGGATCGACGAGATCATTACGAACATGAATACGAGATTCAACCTAAAGGATTTGGGAGAAATAACGCATTTCCTGGGAATCAACGTCAAATACGATCGAGAAAATAAAGTGATGGAATTATCCCAGCGCGAATATATAGAATCGGCGCTAAAGGAACTCAAGCTTAGCGAATGTAATGCTGCACCGACGCCAATGGAAGCCGGATTAAGAATTGATTGTTCTACGGTGGATCTTAGCTTAGAAACGCAGTGTAGATCCATGATTGGTAAACTCATTTACCTCGCAACGTGTACGAGACCGGACATTGCATTTGCTGTTAATTACGTCAGCAGATTCCAATCACGACCTTCAGTATCCCTAGTGACGGCTATTAAACGAATATGGCGTTATTTACGAGGAACTATGAAATTGGGATTACGTTTTGCCATGTACGAGAATTATGGATCGTTACTTCAGTTCTACGCCGACTCCGATTATGCGGGAGATCTTGAAGATAGGAAATCGACGTCGGGAATGGTTGTTAAATACGGCAACAATGTAATTGGTTGGATGGTCAAGAAACAGAAATCGGTGACCATGAGCACAGCAGAGGCAGAGTATTTAGCACTCAGTTCGGCGACGACAGCGTTCCAAGGCTGGAGGAATTGCCTGGAAGAACTCGGCGAAAATGTTACCCCGACGACTATTTGGTGCGACAGTTCAGCGGCCATTTCGATTGCTTCGACCAACGAATCTCGGAGAACGAGGCATATTGACGTCGCATATCATAATACAAGGGAAGCCGTAGCGCGAGGTGAAGTCATCATCCGAAAAATTGATTCAGCGCGGCAATTGGCCGATATAATGACGAAGAATGTAAGCAGGGGAACGTTCTTGAATATTCGTAGTGCCCTCTGCGTAGACACGTCTTAAGTGAAATTCGATGGGGGGGTGTTGATGAAAAGAGTCGAATTCCCCTTGGTATCGATATTATATTTACGTTTTTAGGTTACAGTTACGTTATTTTGTAATTTTTGTTTTGACTGTTCGATTATTCGTGTATTTGTTTTTGTGACGCGGTTTTTTGTATGTACTTTTTATTTTTGGCCGAAAGCCAATAACGTTTCATGAATTCGGTCTTGTTTTTCTTACGATTTTTGTCTTATGTTTTATTGCCGAATAAAACGAATATTATGCGTTTCTTGTAGTGTTTTTAGCGTAAACGATCCTCTCACGACCGTATTAAGGCGAAAACGTCAACTCCGCCATCAACAGTCAAACCTGCAAACTCGAATACCTTCATGACGTCACTACTCATACCACTGAATGCCGTTGAATATTTTACGACAGTTTTAAACAGTTTAGAATTTTTTGAAGAAGTTTTCCAGCTCCAAATTTTTTCCTCGTAATTTTTTTCTCGGAATTTTCTCCACTGAAATATTTCTAACATATGTAATTTAATTTTCTCCACTGAAATTTTTTTCTGAAGAATTTTTCCATCGTTGAACTTTCATCTTTTTTGAAAAGAATGATTTTTGTTTGATTGTTTGAGTTGAAAAAGTTATGATTGGACGTGGAAAATTTTCAGATGTGAAAATTGCGAGAAAATAACATTTTTGCGACGTCAATCAAACAGAAGTCGTCCTTTTCAAAAAAGATGTAAGTTCAATAATGGAAAAATTTTTCAGAAAAACTTTGGTCGTGGAAAAATTACGTCAGAAAAAAATTCGGTCGTGGAAAAATAACATTAGAGAAAAATTCAGTTGAGAAATTTCTGAGAAAAAAATTAGGAGTTGAAAAAATTACGAGGAAAAAATTTGGAGTTGGAAAACTTTTTCAGAAAATTCAAATCGCATCTTTTAAGTCCTACGAAGGCTTCTCACACAATTTTGATTGGCCAAAAAACGCAAAAAACAGGGGTTTTTTCAAAAGGAGGTGCACTTTGAGCACCTCCTGCTCCCCTCCCCTTGCTCCTCGGGGGCTCAATATTTTTTGGTGAAGTCTCCCACTCAAAGTAAACCACCCCACCAAATTTGGTCAAAATCCAAGATATGTTAAAGAAATGTGTCAAAAATCAGTTTTAAAGCTCCAAAGCTCAGCTTTTTACTCAGAGCTCTTCTCTTATGTGAAATACACCTACTGTAAAGATTTCAACCCGATCTGTCAAGTTCAATGAGAGAAATCGTATCAGAAAAAAAAACTTCAACAAATTAAGGGTACCGTTGGTTAAGATAGGCGAATCTGCCCCCGAGCTGAAATTCGAAACTAATCGATGGAATTTAGTTCTTAGGGTCTGAAAACCACGTGGTGAAAATTATAGCCCCCTACCCCTCATCTAGCCCTAGTTATGGGGGAAAATGTTACTTTTTTCAGTCTTTTCATTAAAAATTTTCGTGAGTTGTACACTATACTGAGGGGTGTTGATGGGTAGTTTGAAAAAAAAATTTGATGATATTTTCTTGCCAAAAATTGTGTTTGTAAACTTCAAATTGAGTTTTCTGTATGACGTTTCAGAGATGAAATTCTGAAAAAAAATTCTCATGTGCCTAGTCCTTATGAACAACGTGATATTTTTTTCAAAATTTTTTAAGTGGTGGAACATCTTGAAAAATGCAAAAAATCATTTTTTTCACAACGTTTTTCGCTCATAAAAATGATCATTTTTGACGGAAAACCATTTTCTCGTAATCATATCCCAAAATACGTATTTATACACCACTTGACCGACTTTCACTTTATTTCATATATTTTTCGTGATTTTTGTAATTTCAAGTTCAAATAAGTACAGCACGAGGCTCAAAATTAAATGATCTCACTTTCTTTGCATACGAAATGGTCATACGAAAAAGTTTGCAACAGATTCATATTCAGCAGCTCAAACCACTTCAATAAACTCCATTTGTACGATCAAAGCACTCAAATTTTGAAAATTCAGTTTTGAATCGACGAATTTTTTAAACAAAATTGAAAATTATTCAGAATTCCAAATTTCAAAATAACCATTTTTGATTTGAAGACCCGAATTCCAAAGCGGGCTTAGTCCATGGAAGTGTATATGAGAAAAGGGACTTAGGTGTAATCTATTTTTCAGTACGTTTAAGCTCTTTTTCTCATATACTGTTGCATGGACTGAGCCGGCTTTGGAATGTGGGTCTTCATTTTATTTATTTTTTTCAATCGAAAAAGCATAATTATCTATCAATTCCAAAATTTTAATTTCAAAAAAATCAACGAAAATCGAAAAATGATTGTAAACAATTGTGAAACATATTTTTAGTACCTACGAGAGAGGAGTTTGAGAACATGCACTTGATCCTAAAATTCCTTTATTCTCGTTCTAATCGAAGACAGACACTTTGAGTGATTCCTTCATCTTTTGCCAGCATTTATAAATGTTCACGAAATGATTACTTAGCTTGTTTTATAGCAAAACTTTACTCGATTATATTTACTTAATCCTTGTACATGAATTATGTATAGGTACAAATTTCAAATTAAAATATTTGTGAAACTATATCCTATCACCAAGCATGAATTAATTAAAAACAAAACAAGTATACAAAACACATTGAAGAACTTAATGAACTTCTCGTATCTCATTCAATAAATAATTATCAGTAAACAAACGTTTAAGAACGTGTGACAAAATTCAAGCCATTTGCTGTAACGACGGATAGACGCTCTTATTTACTCCTTGTTGGGCCCACTGAGGTGATGCTGATGCAGCCTGAACAAAATATTGAGGCGGCTGATTGAAGTGATGAGGAACAGCAAACTGTACGTTATTGGGAGATGCGGCAGAGAAATTGGCTCCACCTTTGACTTTTATTTCAGCTGGGGCATTACCATTGTGAGTTTTCTTCACCTCGGCCAAATAGCTGCGTAATACCAATACGAAGTATAAAACGATGACTGAAATGAAAAATAATACGTCTTCAAATGCGGTCACCATTGGGTAATCCAAAACCTAACAAAGGGGAGATTCTCTAATTGACAATAAAATTTTAGGCCGAGAATCAAAAATATACCAAAGTACGTCCAAAATAAACCGATACCAAAAATGGCTAGTTCTAAGTTATTTTTTTTCATAGGCGTGACTGGACCTTCTGAGTAGGGTGTGCCAAAACTTTGGGCCCTCCAATAAAATCAAAAATAATATCTATGTCCAAAAAAATTTATCAAGAAATCGGCAGTTTTCTTCGTGTCGTAAAAACAAAGTTTCAAATTTGATTAGGTAGGTACCTACTTCATAATGTGTGAAAGTGCTAAAGTTCATGGATCATTTTTATGGGCTTTTCTCCAGTGCTGGAAAATTCTGAAATTTTCTGGAGGCTCCAAAACGTCTTGAAACCGCTCCCAATCGATCCGAGAGGCCAAAAATAGGAAATATACACCTACCAAATTTTTAGACCAAATTTTTAGACCAAATTTTTATCTTTTGCAGGGCGATGAGGTAATCCAAAATTCAAGAAATGAAATTTAGCTCCAGAAATTTTAGATATTCCAACTCTTGAATAAAATGAGCCCAAAACAAAATAAATCGAAAATAGGTATATCATAAAAGAACCCCATATGAAAAATTTCAGGTGCTGAAATTCATTTCTCATACGCAAAATTTAAAATGCTGAAATTCATCTTTCTAATTTTGGCGAATTTTTGAAATAAAAATTAAGCAATTGACTTTCTTTTTTCACAACATGACAAAAAATATCCCATTACAAGAATGTAAATTAGTGCATTCAACGTTATTTAAATTCTCAGAGATTTTGTACTCGATTTTGAATGATTTTTCCATAACTTACGATGACTTCGCAAAAACTGGGAAATTATTCAATACATCGCATAATTTTCCAAAAGTAGAGCAACTTCTTTCCAAATCCTGAACAATTTTCCAAAAATTGAGGAATCTCCCAAACCTTGGACAATTTTCAAAAAAAGAAAGATTTTTTATAAGCAGGAAATTTTATGAAATTTCCATATGTGTCATAAAAATTGTAAGCCCCCCCCCCCAAAAAAAAAGTTTCTCAAGAAATTGGGCTGTAGGTAAGTTTATTCCCGACGAAATACCCATGTGAAAGAATGAGGGAATAGATTCCCATTTTATCGGTGTATGTACGAGTTGAATCCCACTTTTTCTTAAAAATTTCTTTCCATTCTGATTTTTTTTCAAATTTTAACTCCTATTTTCTTAAAATTATTTTCAACTCTTAATTTTTTTCACAATTATTTCCAACACCAGAATTTTTTCAACCTAAACTTTTCTCACATTTTTCCATGTTTCATTTAAGTATACTTTTCTGAATTTTTTCTCAAAATAGTTTTCAGTACCTATTGAATTTTTTTTTGAAAAAAGAACATTGTTACCGGGACATATTTGGGAATTTTACCAAAAAAAAAAATGTCCCTGGAGAGAAAAAAAATGAAAAATCTTGGAAAGTATGGTGTGCCAAGGCACACCCGGCACACCCGACGCGACGGTCACGCCTATGATTTTTTTTAATTTTTAAAAATTCAACATTGCAGTTCAAATTTTTATATTTCACGCCTTCGCAGGGCCATCGGATAATTTTGAATTTTCAAATATTTCCCGAAATTCGATATGACGAACTTTTGATATATTTCTGTTCCGGCCCAAAGTCTATCTACCTGTTGAAATACCTCTCTTGTTAACAAAGAAACGACTGGTCACAGATTGGTGTATCGAAATCGACAGGAAAAATTTAATTACGTATTTACGATTCGATAAAGATTCATCATGAGATTAGACTACCTATTTCCGAAAAAAATGGGGGAAATTCCAATGATTTGCAGTTTACGTTCGTATGCGACGACCTTTGTATGGTAAAAATTTATGATATCATGTAGCAAATAGGTACACTCATGTTTCCTCGAAAATCATACCTATTCATAATGCCTGCGTATTTTCGATAAATAATTGCCCAATTTTAACAAATCGCAAGCTATCGTATCAAAACGAAAACTAGATGAAAACGAATTTCGATTTCATTCCGGAATAAAAGCACTCTCTCAGTTATAAGTCAGTGAAAATTTTGTCGAAAATCACTGGAAAACAGTCAGAATTGTTGCACAGTGAGAAAAATTGCTGGAAAATCAGCGAAAATCCGCTGGAAAGCAAAGAGTTTTGCTGATTTTTCCTGTGCTGCAATGCTGACTTTTTTTCAGTGACTTTTCACTGATTCAAAATGAGAGAGCATGCTGCAATTATTCATTGAAATTTTTCAGAATATGTAAGTACCAAGTACCAACGATATTTGAGAACTCTTAAGTTGAAGTAAATTTGATCATGAGATATTATAATAGTTTAAAAAATTTTCCAAAATAATTCAAAATAAAATAAAAAGGAGAAAAAAATTGGTCGAACTAACAGTAAGTAGATAAATTCCACACTTTCAATTGATTTTCTAAAATTTATAAAAGTAAGTACCTATACCAATTCAAATACCTAATTACTCAAAATTACTTACATGCATGTATGGTCACCGTAAAGTAGACGTATCCCAGTACATATGAATAAATTTTCTTCATTTCGGTTCGAAACTCAACTTGCAACTTTTTAGGCAATTGTTGGGCTTGATTTTCCACTTGGGCGTTATATATCTCATGAAATACACCATTAGAAGTGTATAGGTACGTTGTATAAAGATTATAAATTACGCTCAGAAGTAAAAATGCACTGACTACGTTCAACAAAGATTTGGTGGTCGAATTCTGAAAACATAAATACCTAAGTTAGAAGGAATATTTATAATCCAGAAATGTGGATGATAGTTTTGTAAAAATGTATCAAAGTATCTCAACTCAACATACACTGGTAATGGATAAAATCGTGGCCAAAAAAATTAAACTTCCAATCAACGCGATGAATATATCCGTGTAAAATATGTAGCCATTATCCTCTAAAAACACAAAGAAAATTTTCGTTTAATAACGTCGATTTTACGAATTCATAGCTCAAAAAATGACGAAAAACTTACTCAGAAATTCCCTGTACATCGGGTTCCCGATAGTTGTTAGTAACGATAACATTGACCACACGCTGCCAATCTAGAAAAAAATATCAATTTCACATTATTTCAAAAGACAGGTCTAGTCGCTGTATATGGCGTAAAATAAAAAAAATAAAAAAATTTAATCACGCATTTATCCACGCGGGTGGTCAATTTTATACCTACTTGAAACAAATTTTCATCATCAGAAATTCACAACCTAATAAGTTCATAAACTTTTACATTATATTTTGCATTCGTATTGTATCGAAAATTTTTTGTAATTGAACAATTTTCCACGAAAAAAAAAAATTAAAAAAGAAGTCACTTCATCCAAAATTTTTGTTTCCTCAGAAAATCTGATCGAAAGCAAAAAATTACTTAAATTATACTTATTGTTATTTAAAAATAAATACGTACATATTTGTAGACCATGAATACCGACATTAAATTTTTTATGAACATATTTTTTTCATTTGCTTAATAGAACATAAAAAATGATCATTTCAGATCACTACTCAAAGCCGGCGGATAATTTTTTTCTTCGTAGTTGCTCACACTCTGGTGGAAGGAATTCGGGGTGGGAGCGAGCCTATTTTTCAACTCTAAAAATTTTTCCCAAAAATATTTTCCAACTCGAAAATTTTTCATCAACTCTGAAATTTTTCTCCCTCCAATTTTTTTCTCAGGCCAGACAATTTTTCAACTGGTATTTTTTTATTTTTTCAACTTTAGAAATTTTTTTTAATGTTGAAATATTTTTTCAAACTTGTTTAGCTCTCGAAATTTTTTCTCGAAATTTTAATTTTTGCAGCTCTTGAAATTTTTTCTCAAAATTCTAGGTAAAATATTTAGAATGAAAAAATTTTGAAAAAATTTAGATTGGAAAAAATTCTGAGAAAATCAAGGTAAAAGAATCCGAGAGAATGTCAAGTTTTAAAAATGTTTAATAAATATCAGTCAATGAAAAAATGTTATGAATGAAAATTGAAAAAAAATCTTGGAGCTGAAAAAAAATTTTAAGGAAAAAATTTCAAGAGTGGAAAATTTTTTTAGAGTTAAATGAAACAGTCATGAACGATGACTTTTATCATTGTGCTGGTGCTGTAAATCTGAAGTTCTAAGGTGAAAGTCAAGTTTTATTTTTGAAATTTTCAGCCGAAAGCCAAAAGCGGAGGTTTTATGTTACAGCGTTTCATTCCTGGATTTCAGTTTGGTGTGTAATTTTTCATTTTTTTTTTCAGAAAATTTGGTACCGTTGTGATTGAGTTTCAAAATTTTTGTGGATTTTGGGATTTTTTAACAGCAACTGTTGAAAAATCCCCATAGGAAAAATCTCTGTAGGTGCTCGAGCACGGCAGCACCTCCAGGTACAGCCTTAAAATAATCTGGTGAAAATTTCAAGTCATCCGTTTTCGAAAGAAATTTTCATGACGAACTCAACCTATTTACATAAAAAATCGGTCTACGTTCAAAAAAACAAAAAAATTATGATTTTTCTACCGGAAATAATTTGTAGTATGCTTAGATTTTTTCAGCAAAAAAACGTAAAAGATTATTACTGAAAATTTTTTGTCGAAGTAGTGATCTCAAAACACACGTTTTTTCTTCACCATTAATTTTTTTATTCATTTAGAAAAAAATTTCATATCGACAAGAACGAAATTAAAGCATACCAATCTGGATTTTTTTTACAAAAATTTTCCTAAAAATAATTTTTTCCCATTTTTTGCTGAAAAATATATAGGTACCTATTAAAAAGTAATTTTTTTAAATGCCTACCTTCCAACGACAATGAAAAATGAAAAATCAGCGCCAATAGTATTTTGAAGTGAAAACATACTAGGTAAGTAGAAGTATCTAATATATTTTTAGGAAAACTTTTTCGAAAAAAAATGTTATCTGAATGTAAAAAATTATTGGATTTCAAGAGTGCTTGAGGGACATTGGTACAGAAGGGATTGAGTCAGAAGGGTGAAATTTTTATCAATATGCAAGTTCTCCAATTCGATTTTCAATTTTTAAAAAAAGAAAAAAGAAAGGTAAAGCCATGCCCTTAGATTGAAACTCGTGATGAAATCTACAAATAATCTTCGGAGTAATAAAAAACAAGTAGGTAGGTATTCAAAGTACTTACCAGAAAAAAAGTAAGGATAACCAAGGATCCTGTACGGAGTGATAAACAGCAGCATGATTTTTTTATGGGCATTTTGAATTTTAAAATTTGAAAAAAATTCAATATTTTAGACACTAAAAACGAAATCGAAATCACGTAATTAACTTTTTCAAATTCAAGATTAACTCGTCTACTACCTACTGACGAATGAATTGAGAAGAGTACCGTATCATAATGCGAAGCAGAATTCAAATGCGATACACATATCTGTGCAAAAAGTATTTAAACTTTTTGCTTGCTCGTTAGACGATAAGAGATGCAGTGCCTGGGTTTCTACTTCATGTACTTTATCCGCGACGTTGGAAAGCTCGAAATCGCGGAATGTTCGAATTAATCAAGTGACTAATACAATATTCATCGGAAAATACTGGCATGTTATCGAAAGTGAGAGATTATACACTGCACCGCCGCATTTCATGTAATTTTTGTGAAAATTATCACCGAACATTGTTGCCACAGCAGAAACTTGATTACATGCGGAATATGGGTAAGTAGGTGTAGATTGAAAAAAAAAAAACTCTTCAAAAACGAAAAATAAAAATCATATTGTAGATTATCATTTGGCAGAAATGCAATACCCCAAACACTAAAATTTGATACGTATAGGTAAACCGATAATTATTAATTAATCTGTACTTATTTGATAAAAATTTATATTTATTTCGAATTGAAGATAATAACTAATGACGTTAATGGGGAAAACGAACCAAGAATGCATAATAATATTTTCGCGAACTCCTTGTAAATTTTATAGGTTGAAATTTGGGAGTGGTTTCAGCGATCAATCATTTCAAAATGAAGAAGAAAATATTTTTTTTACTACTTGACACGAAAAGCCAATCAGACTTGCGACATTTCATACCCTTGATGATTACGTACTATGAGAGGGAGACTTCCCAAAAAAAACTTCGAGCTCCCTAGCCCAAAAGGAATAGAACTTGAAGGCCTTAAAGTATGGTCATTTTCGAAAAAATGCAGTTTTTTGCAACTTTTGAGCAGTGCTACCGGCTCGGAAACTCGGTCACTTTACTGAAAAGATGCGATTTGAGTTTCTACATCTTTGAACCCTTTGATCTCGAAATCGGATACTATTTTGTTACCGATTCGCGAATTATTTGTTTTTTTTTTATTTGTTCAAATATCTCTCTTAAATGACTAAGAATAGGGCAAAATTTTATTCGGCAATCCAGAATAATTTTTTACATATGTTTCCTAAAAATTTTCAAGGTAGGTAATGTTGCCAATTTCATTTAAATTTATACGTAGGTAATCTAAATAAAATTCAAATCTGTTATTCGGTGATTTGAAAAGTGAGCTGAAAATCTTTTTTAGTCTTTTAAATAAATTTCAACCTGTTTTTTGGAAAATTCTTGCATCAGTGCTGCCAACTGACATTTCATAAAAATTGCGTGATTCCAAAATTATTTGAAAGTTCGGTCGGAAAATTATTTTTAAAAATTCAATCAAATATTCTTTGTGCTTGAAAAATTGGCCCAATTATGAGGTATTTGAGTGAGCAATTTCAATATTGTAAAAATCAAAAATTCGTCGAATTTGCTATCTGCAACTTTTTAACTTCCCCGTACTTAAAGGGGATCAGATTTAGTCTAAATAAGGAAAAGTGGGCCAGGATGCACTAACCTAGGCCAAATGTTCTGCCAAATCTATTCAAGTTGGTCAAATTGTCTCATTCTTCTAACAAATTAAAGTTCAAACATTTACATTTCATTTCGTTGAAAAAAATTCCATTTTGGTGCATACCTCAATCCTACAGAATTTTTAAAATTTTTCTCACTTTTTTTGCATCTTGCCCCACAGGATGCAAAATACTATGAAGAAAGATGCAAACAATGAAGACATGATGAAAGATCGCGAATTTTTTTGTAAAATTTATTCAAGTACATTCGAGGTGGATACTAAGTACAGATTTAAATAGAAGTGTAATTTTTTAAAAGAGGCGTTCTCAAACCTTTGTATTCATAATTTATGCTGCCTTAGTTGATTTTCTGATTTTTTAGGTAAACTTTTGACATTTTTGATTTTCTATCTAAAAATTAAAGCAAAAATGTGATATCCTGGAAAAAATATCACAAAAATATCAATGGACCATCTTTAGTACCATATGTGACTTTTTCGAAAAATTCGCATTTAAAAACAATGTTGGCATCCTGTCCCATTTTCAATTTGCATCTTGCCCTACTGGCAGTATTTTTCTTTAACGCAATGTACTGGGAAGAAAATTTAGGGGAAGTGCCAACCAAATACATCATTCGATAGGTAATTGGATGTAGATTACAAAAAAAAATTACCTGATTTTTTTTTCAAAACTTGAAAACATGATATTTCACAAAAATCAAATTTCAAGAATTTTACAAAAATCACGTAAAATCACATTGTTGATAATAACTTACAGACAAGCAATCAGTCAGCTCTGTAATTTTTTTCTGTTTTGTAGCGAATAAATACTCAATTACCCATCCACCAATCGCCCAGCAAAAAAATTTCAATCACATTACTGACGACAATAAGCCAATTTGCATCTTCCCCCTGCTTTATCCTGCCCCACCTTCCCTTATGCTAAAAATAATTTTAAAGTTTTCCCCATTTCTTATATGGGATGGAGGAAAGGGGTGTTCAGAAATTGATTGACTTGAAGTTATTTTTAAGTAATAATTTTGTCTATGAAAACTGGTTTTTGGCAAAGTTTCTTTCTCTTGACAAAATTCAATTGTGGCGCCTATGAAGATAATTGTATTAGTGTGATGATTTGGAGAAAATTTAACTAAGTAAAATAAATTGTAGGATAAAGAAAAATCAGTTGGATTGAAAAACATTGCAGGAAGATTGAATTCAGACGCTGTGTAACTAAACTCTGGAAACTGAATCCCTCAATTTTAGGATTTTCAAATGCCAAGAAATTTCCAATTTTACATCTAAGAAATTGCCAAGGTTCTTAAACAGATTTTCTGGATTAAGATCATTTTTAAAGTTTTTTTTTTCTTTGAAAATATCATGAAAAAATAATAGAAATGGAACAGGCACTTGTAAAGAGAAGGTCGTTCGAATTGAGTCAAAATTTTTTTCAAAAAAATTGTAAAACGGTTGAAATCTATAAAAACGTATATTTTAGGTCAATTTGTTGAGGAATCTCAAATCACTCAACTCGTTATTCATTGCTATTTTTTTTACTTAAATGTAAAAAAAAAAAACATTTTCCAATAGCCTAGTTTGTGAAAAATCGCCCAATCTGACAACTCTGAAGTGGAAAAAACTCTGGTTAAATGAAGAATAGATATTTTTTCTAATTGTATCTACACATTATTCCACCTATTTCCGAAAAAATTCATAGCCCATAGAAATTCTGATAGCCCTCTTCCTTCTTCCCTTACCCTTTTCACAAAAAATCGCGAAAACGGTTAAAATGAAAATGAGTTGAAAAATCATAATTTGAGCTGAAAAAAATTTTCATACTTATCAAAAAAATCACCAAAAATTGAAAAATCATTCTGGACAATTGTAAAACAAATTTTCAGTACGAGACAGGAGTTTGATAACATGCACTTCCTAAAATTTCTTTTTATTTTCGTTCAAATCGAAAGCAGACACCTTGAATGATTCCTGTATCAGCATTTACAATAATTGTCAACGAAACAATAACTTAAGTTTGTTTTGTAGCAACATTTTACTCGATTATGTACATTCAATTCAATCTTTAAACATGAATTATACTCATTTCAAATCAAAATATTTGTGAAAATATATTTAATCGCCAAGCGTGAAATAATAAAGAACAAAGTAGGTATACAAATAAGAAAACTTAATGAATTTCTTGTATCTCATTTATCAATAAAATAAACATCAATAAACAAAAGTTTACGTGGGACAAAATTCAAACAATTTGCTGTAACGCACGATAGACACTATTATTTACTTCTTGTTGGACCCACTGAGGTGATGCAGCCTAAACAGAATATTGAGGTGGCTGATCAAATTGCTGAGAAGCAGGAAATTTCACGTTATTGGGAAATGCAGCATAGAAGTCGGCTCCACCTTTGACATTTATTTGAGCTGGGGCATTACCAGCGTTATTTTCTTTCACCTCGGTCAAATAGCTACGTAATACAAATACGAAGTATAAAACGATCACTGAAATAAAAAATAATACGTCTTCAAATGCGGTCACCATTGGATAATCCAAATAGTACGGGTTCCAAGGCGGAAATTTCAAAAAGTATGCAGCTGGTCAGATATAAAAATTTTGAGATATACGATCGAAAGAGGACCTCTCCCCGACCCCTAAACAGCCATCACATTTTTGAGATCGAATTGCAAACTCATTCCAGGGGTTCTCAAAGTTGTGAAAATGTCACCTCTGCCTTGATTCCTATTTTTGTCTCTAAATATTTATGAAATAGGGGTAGAGGGGGGTTCAACCGCTCAAATTGTTTGTAATTGACCACTCTTGAAATAACAACCAGCAATAACCCCCACTCGATGATTTTCATGCCATCAGGGGTTCCCAAAGTTGAAATATTGGAAATTCTGGGTACAGAAGTGAAAATTCAAACGAATTTTCTACCGTTGTTAATTACGCAATCGAAAAATGGTTCGGATGAAAAAGTTGCGGAATTTCATGAGGATTTCAAATATGTATTAGTTTTTGTCGTAGCTTTGATAGGAGCCGAGTAATCTCGCATCGAACATCACACGAGGCTTGCAAAAATTTTCAATTTCAAGCATTGAAACAAAATTTCAAACGATTTTTGTCGAGTTGGTAATTATGCAATTGAAAAATGCAATGTTTGAAAAAGTTGATGAATTATTTAGATATTTTTCTTTGACCGACAACGCGTAATTATTATTTTTACGTTGTGGGAAGCACTGAAACAGAAGCGACGCGACAGCGCTTGGTGTCAACAGAAAAAAAATAAACGACCATCAAAATTCGAAAAATTTCACAAAATTTGGAACTGAAAGCTCGAAATTTTGAAGGAAGTTCCTTATTATGATACATTTTTAGACGTCGTAACTTGAATTGAGAAAATCGCGCGATTTACCTGCATTATTATTTTTTTTTTTTTCAAATGTACCTACCTACTCTTTTTTTTTATTTTCAAATTTAATTTGTACCTATAAGTATATGAAATACAAATCGAAATTACGTATTTTGTTAGAAAGAAGCGCGGAAAAGTACAAAAAGGTGTCAAAAAAAAAAATTGTTCATCTCATGTAGGTAATTAGGCGTCATAAACTAAACGAGGTATGAAGGTAACAGTTGCAAAGCCTTGGTTTCCGAAATTCGATGCGAGATTACTCGGCTCCTATCAAAGCTACGACAAAAACTAATACATATTTGAAATCCTCATGAAATTCCGCAACTTTTTTGTATGAACCATTTTTCAATTGCGTAATTAACAACGCGAGAAAATTCGTTTGAATTTTCACTTCGGTGCTAAAAATTTTCGATATTTCAACTTTGGGAACCCCTGACGGGGTGCAAATCACTAGGTGTGGGGGTTGTTGCTGGTCGATATTTCAAGAGCGGTCAATTACAAACAATTTGAGTGGTTGAGCTCCCCCCATCACCTTTTCATAAATATTTAGAGACAGTAATAGGGTACAAGCAGAAGACAGTATTTTCAAATTAAAAACTTTTGCAAACCTCAGTTTCCGAGGTTCAATGTAAGATTACTCGGCTCCTATCAAAGCTACAAAAAAAACTGATACATATTTGAAATCCTCATGAAATTCCGCAACTTTTTCATCCGAACCATTTTTCGATTGCGTAATTAACAACGGTAGAAAATTCGTTTGAATTTTCACTTCTGTACCCAGAATTTCCAATATTTCAACTTTGGGAACCCCTGATGGCATGAAAATCATCGAGTGGGGGTTATTGCTGGTTGTTATTTCAAGAGTGGTCAATTACAAACAAATTTGAGCGGTTGAACCCCCCTCTACCCCTATTTCATAAATATTTAGAGACAAAAATAGGAAACAAGGCAGAGGTGACATTTTCACAACTTTGAGAACCCCTGGAATGAGTTTGCAATTCGATCTCAAAAATGTGATGGCTGTTTCGGGGTCGGGGAGAGGTCCTCTTTCGATCGTATATCTCAAAATTTTTATATCTGACCAGCTGCATACTTTTGCATTTTTGAAACGATACAGGATCTGGAACCCGTACTAAAAACCTTCTTACAAGGAGAGATTTTCTAATCGGAAATAAAAATTTTAGGCCTAGAACAAAAAATATACAAAACCCCAAAATGAACCCCATACCCTAAAATTTCCAGGACAACGTTTATTTTTTTGGAGTTTCGTCGAATTTTTAAAACTTCAAAATGCAGTTTAAATTTTTATATTTTGCACAATTTGCGGGGTCGTAGAATAATTTTGAATCTTCAAAAATTCCTCAAAATTCGAATAAAGATTTATCTTTGAATGCAGTTAGACTATTTCCGGGAGGAAAATGCAAGAAATTTCAATGATTTGTACTTTACGTTGGTATGCGACAAGCGACGACCTTCTGTATGGTAAAAATTGGTGATATCGAGTAGCAGATAAACTCATGTTTCCTCGAAAATTATATTCATAACACCCACGAATTTACGATAAATAATCGACCAATTCAAAACAAAACCTAGATAAATACGAATTTCAATTTTATTTTGAATAAAAGCATGCTAAACCACTTATTAAAAAATTTCAGAATAGGTACGACATACGAGAATTCCTAACAAGGGAAGCATCCCAACTCAAAGTAAAATTTTGAACCCAAACAAAAAAAATCGAAAGTACATAATAACAGGACCTCGTACCTAAAATTCAAGTGCTGAAGTTCATTTCTCGATTTTTGGCGAATTTTTGTAAATTTCAAAATTAGGTACTTCAGCCCTGCAAAATATGCAAATTTGATGTAATGAACGAAAAAAGCTGAAATTTGGTATATACCCTATTTTCGACCTGCCGAATCGATTGGAAGCGGTTTCAAGACGTTTCGGAGCTACCAGAAAATTTCGGAATTTTCCAGTGCTGGAGAAAAGCCCATAAAAATAGACCATATGCACTTCAGCACTTGAAATCGCGGATTATCCATATTGGTGACTTATTTGATCGATTAAAACACAATTTTCCAAAATTCGTAACTTCGCGTTCAAATACGCTTTTTTGGGCAAGAATTTTTCCTGGAAAAAATTAAAAAAATTTCTGATTGCTCCGAAACGTCTCTAAACCGCTTCCATTCGATTCGGAAGGTCAAAAATAGGGTATATACCAAGTTTCAACTTTTTACCTCAATGTATGCGCATTAGGCAAATTTTTCAATTTTTTCCAGAAAAATTTCTTGCCCAAAAATGCGAATTTGAACTCAAAGTTTCGAATTTTGGAAAATTGCATTTTAATCGACCGAATAGGTCACCAATATGGATAATCCGCGATTATAGGTGCTGAAGTGCATATGAGCCATTTTTATAGACTTTTCTCCAGCGCTGGAAAATTCCAAAATTTTCTGGTGGCTCTGAAACGTCTCGAAACCGCTTCCAATCGATTCGGGAGGTCGAAAATAGGGTATATACCAAATTTCAGTTTCTTTCGTTGATTAGATCAACTTTTCATATTTTTTAGAATGATGAGGTAATTTTGAAATTTCGAAAATTCGTCAAAAATCGAGAAATGAACTTCAGCACCTGAAATTTTGGATATGAGGTCCTGTTATCGATGTACTTTCGATTTTCTTTTGTTTTGGCTCAAAATTTTACTTTAAATTGCGATACCTCCTTTATAAGTTGAAGGAAATTCAATCGTGAGATAATGTATACTTTTTAAAAAAAAATTTCCAAAATAATTAAAAAAGAAATTACATAAAGAGAGAAGTTGACGTAAAAATTCGACTGAACCAACTGTAGATAAATTCCACACTTTCAATTAATTCGCCAAAATTCATAGAAGTACCAACCAATTCAAATGCCGAACCTACATAGGTAAATAATTAAATTACACAAAATTACTTACATGTATAAGTGACCTCCACAGCGTAGATTAATCCCAGTGCATTTGAATAATATTCCTTCACATTACGTCGAAACTCAACTTGCAAATCTGTGGGTAATTGTTGGGCCTGAATTTCGATTTCGGCGTAATATATCTTTTCAAATACACCATTAGAAGTGTATTGGTAAGTCATATAAAAATTATAAATTACGCCCAGGATTAAAAATGCAACGACTACGTTCAACAGAGATCTAGTGGTCGAATTCTGAAAACATAAATAAGTTAGAGAAGGAATATTTATAATCCAGAAATGTGGGTGATGGTTTTGTAAAAACGTATCAAACAAATATAGGTATCTCAAAGCAACATACACTGGTAATAGATAAGATCGTAGCCAAAAAAATCAAACTTCCAATCAACGAGATGAGAATATCCGTGTAAAAGCAGTAACCATTATTCTCTAAAAAACAAAGAAATACATATTTCATTAATACATATACATATGATAACGTTCAATGTTTATGAAAAAATTAGCGAAAAACTTACTTAAAAATTCTCTGTACATTGGATCCCCTACAGTCGTTGATAACTTCAACATTGACCACAAGTTGGTAATCTGGTTTGAAAAAAATAGGTAATAATTTACATTATTTCAAAGGACAGTATTTAAATAAATCAGGTAGTCAATTTTATACTTGAAATAAATTTTCATCAGAATTTCATAATCTAATACGTTCATCAACTTTTACATTATATTTTATGTTCGAAAAGTATCAAAAAAATTTGGGAAACAAGTAGGTATCTACAAAAAAATCTAGGTTAAAAATAAATTTTTCAACCGAAATTTTTGTTCCCTATAGGAAAATCTGATCGAAAGCGAAAAATTACCTAAAATAGTATTGCATTTTTTTAAAAATACCTACGTAAGGTAACTAGACCGAAAATACCGAAATTAATTTTTTTATGAACATATTTTCCCGATTTTTTAAAAGAATTCACGAAACAGACTGAGAATTTTAGAATTTTTTTCTGGTGACCAAATTCAAGAACTTTTCATCGAAATTTCAAATAATCTCACTATTCGAACTTTGAATACAAGTTTGAAGTTTGAAGTTTTACGTTTTTTTACACATTTACAAAAGGGACACTTTGAAAGAGTGGTTTTACAAATAAGTATTTAAGAAATTTTTTATCATAAGTTTTTTCAAAGAAAGATTACTTATTTACTAAAATAAAATCAATTTTCCATCAGATTACTCCAACTTTCTACAATTGAAGCTCAAAGCGGATGTACATTATCACGAACATTGCGAAGGACAGTCAAGATAACCGATGAAATCAAGTGCACATTATTGTACTTTGTAGATTGCGAACGATGGTAACCTTGAAATCTGTTTGGTATTGTTATTGTTTTCGTCACGTTCGTCGGTGGGTTCAAATGTCGATGGTTTGGGGTAATAAAACCCATTTTATTATATAAGTCTTTAAAACAGGAAGAGGTAAAAAACGAATTTATATAAATACAGCTACTTTCACCCTTTTATGAAAAGAATTGACGCAGTCAGTACACATAGGACATAAGATATCTGTGTTTTTTTTGTTTACAAAAGAAAATAATTCTATTTTATTTTTGCTGTGATGTGGTGTTTCGAATTATACGTAAAGTGGTGTTCAGTAGAACTAAAGTAATTTTAAAATTGACTTTATAGCACTGCAACTAAAAAAAAAATCATACTCTTTAACAATTAAAATTAAAAAACTAACAACTTTAAAATAAAATTTCATGAAAAATGGAATCGTCTCAAATATTTTTGCTTATTTTTTGAAACAATTTGTTTTTCAGATGAAAACAGTTTGATAATGGTGGAAATTTCCAAAAGAATCTAAAATGTGAATAAAAATGTTAAAGTAAAACATTCCAATAATTTATGAATGACTTTTAGATTTTTGTTCTAGGCGAAGATACAGGAGGCGTGCGCGTGGGGGCTTCAAATATTAGCCCCCTCCCCAATCATTTTCGTGTATATGTTTCACTCAAAAAAAAAATCGTAAATTCTTAACTTTTGTTACGTAAATCGTCAAATTTTTGTTTAAAAGTCGAAAAATTTCCAAAAAAAAGTCGGGAAATTTTGTTCTAAATAGGTTTTGTCGATTATTCAAGAAATTTTTTCAAGAAGTCTGCAAATCTTGTAAGTCGCCAAAATTGGTGAATTTTGTGGTAAATCGAAAAATTTACGAAAATGTGCCGATTTACAACAAAAATTGCCGACTTTGTATGAAAATTTCTCAAATTAGTCGAACTAGCGCCAAAAAGCACGAAATAAGGAAAAAAACAAAATTTCGTAAGAAAAACTTCGAAAAGCACGAAATTTTTACACCAAAGTAAGTAATGGAATTTCTTAAAACAACAAACTATTAAAAAAATGAATTATTTTTTCTCTGAAAATAATCAATTGATCAAATCATAGTCCTTCGCTTCGCTCGGAGTTCTTTTCCAAAAATTTCCACCCTCGTTTTGCTCGGACTCGATGAATTTACAAAATTCTTTCTCAAAAGGATGATATGAATCCCCTTCCTTTCCATCCTAGGCAATTGAACATTTTGAAGCGAAGGAAATTTGTATTCCTCATTTATCAGAGGACTTAAGGTCGATTTGAAATGGAATTTTCAAACTTTTTTCAATTTTTTTAAAAGGGGAGGAGGTCATTAAGGCATATATTTTTTGGAGGTCAAAAAGTAGCGCAAAAAAGCACGAATTTTAATTTTTCAATTTTAGTACGACTGGTCCGCAAATTTCTCTGTTTTTACGAATATAAGCAAACAAATTCCTCCTTTTCTATAGGTAATACCTGTTGGAGGAAAATCTTTTTCATTTTCGACTCCCCGAAGGGTTAAACAAAAATGACGTACTGCCTAGAGATAGTGTTAGAAAAATTTTTATAGGGTCGAAACTAAACATTTTTGTTTCGTGTTTCTTTTTTAACTGGGGCTTGAAATCCCCCCCCCCCCCCCCAAAAAAAGCTACGGCCTATCTCCGACTAAGATACTTAGTCTGATTTCAAGAATGCTTGGGGAACAGTAAAAGTTGAGTCAGTGGAATTTTTATCAACGTGCAAACTGAATTTTCAAGGGAAAAAAGGGCGATCCATTCCCCTTAGATTGAAATTCGTGACGACATCGACATCTACGAATAATCTTCGGGGTAATTAAAAAAAAGTAGGTATTCAAAGTAGGTACTTACCAGAAAAAAAGTTAGGATAAGTAAGGAGCTCGTACGGAGTGATAAACAGCAGCATGCTTTTTTCATGGTCATTTTGAATTTTCAAATTTGAAAAAATTGCACTACTTTAGACACGAAAAATGAAATCGAATTGAATTTTTCAAATTCAAGATAAGCTAGTCTGCGACTGACGAATTAATTGAGAGGAGTACCGTACCTATCACAATGGGAAGCAGAAATCAAATGAAAAACACATATCTGCACAAAACGTATTTTTCAAACTGTTTGCTTCGTATATCGTATGATGATAAGAGATGCAGTGCCTGGGTTTTCACTTCATATATCTATTTTATCCGCGGCGTTGGAAAGCTCGAAGTTGCGGAATGTTCTAATTAATCAAGTGACTCATACAATATTCATAGGAAAATACTGGTATTTCATCGAAAGTGAGAGATAATACATCGTATCGCCGCATTTGATATAATTTTTGCGAAAATTATCATCGAACAGTGTTGCCATTGTAGAAATTTGATTACATATGGTTACGGAAGTAGGTGTAGATTGAAAAAAAAAACTTCACAAACGAAAAATAAAAATCTTCAGTTGACAGAAATGCATTGCACCACACACTAAAATTTGATACGAATAGGTAAACCGATAATTATTAATTAATCGATAGGTACTTATTTGATAAAAATTCAAACTTATTTCAGATTAATGATAATAACTAATGAATGATGTTAGTGGGGAAAATGAACCAAGAATTTTTATAAGTAATCATATTTTTGCGAACCCTTCGTAAATTTTATAGATTACCTAATAATAATTATTGCAACCAAACATTTCACAATGAAGAAAAAAATACTTTTTTTTATCAAGTACTTGACACAAAAGACCAATCGTATGTACTTTCGACATTTCTATCCTTTTGGTGAGCTCGTTATACGAGAGGCAGACTTCCCAAAAAAAATACGTTGAGCCACCTAGCCCAAAGGGAATAGAACTTGAGGCCCTTAAAGTATGGTAATTTTCGAAAAAATTCAATTTCTTGTAACTTTTGAGCACTACTGGAGCAAATTTTTATTCGGATACTTACTTAATTTGAATAAAATTTAAATTGTTTATTCAGTGATTGGAAAAGCATACTAAAAATATTTTCTGATCATTAAAAATTAAAATAAATTTTAATTCGTTTTTTGAAAATTCTTTATATCAGTGCAGCCATTTAAAATTTCATAAAAATTGCGCAAATTAAAATTCGGTAGAAAGTTCTGTCGTGAATTTTTCAAAAAAAAAATCCATTAAAAATTATTCTTTGAGCTTGAAAAATTTCCGCAATTTTGAGGTGTTTGAGTGAAAAATTTCAATTTGATGAAAATCAAAAAATCTTCTAATTCGCTATCTGCAACTTTTCAGGCCTCTTTTACTTAGGGGAGTTCCAATTACGAGTTCAATGGTTCAAAGAGGAGTTCGATACTAACCGGACACAAAAATTTCATCAATCATAAGGCAAAAGTAGGGCAGAATACTGACACAGATAGTACTGATCTTGATGCAATATAAAATGGCAAACTGCTCAGGAAAATGTAGTTTGCCATTTTACCCGAAAAATAAACATTTTTTAGCTCACCAATGTATTGTCGTACAGAGGTAACGTAATCAACGTTTTAAAACTCGAATATAAACGAGATAATTCAGATATTCGAGCCCGTTTGCAGGATTTTATCAAAAATACCTGTGATATCTCTTTGCATAAATTATCAAAAAAATTATTAATATCCGGGAAAAAAATGCGGATACACAATCGTATTTCCGCAATAAAAGCAAGTGGTAATTTTTCTACGTCGTAGTTTCAGCAAATCATTACTAATTTATCGAAAATAAAAAATAAAAAATGTAAAAAAATGAACACTACTTGGACAATATTAAATAAAATTTTAAAAATTGTACTTGAGGCAAGCCTAAAATTTTCCAATTTCTCCAATTCTATTTTTACGAAAAAAAAGTACCCGAAATTTCCAATGTTTCAGCAGAAAGGGGGGTCTATCATCTATAAAATTCGACACCAAATTTCGAATATCAAATTTTTCGCGATAAATTTGGGCACCACTGACAAATGTAAAAGATATACAGATTCCTTCAACGATCATTTGAAAATTTCCACATAAAATTTAACATTTTTTCAGTTCAGATCAGACAAATAGTCATAAGCGCATCGAAGGGGGAGGGGCTCAGGAGGCTCGAGCGCCCCCCTTTAAGCTCGGTGTGAAAAAAGTGTATTTTTTTGCTTTTGAAACATGATTTTTCAAAAAATGTTCGCCCTCGCTTCGCTCGACCAATATTTTGGTCCTTCTGTTTTAAAAATTGATAATTTTTCACTGATCTTTCGGTAAAAAAAATCGCTGATTTCTCAATCAATACCCAGTATGTCAGAAAAAATCAATCATTTTGACTAAAAAATCAGTGAAAAATCACTGAAATTTCGTAATTTTTTAATTTTACTCGGCTCAAATCCATTTATGAATTATCAACCAACTGAAAATACCCTGACTACGCCAGCATCACTGAAATAACAAGTTACTGAATTTTTTTATTGAAATTTCACCCCTCCCCCTATTTTTCCCGAATTCTGAGTCCCTTCATTAAATAATTTCTGGGTGGCTGCGCTTATTTATCGCTTGAAAAACTGGAACAAAATTTGCAATTTGTATACTTTCAATAGGATGTTTTTTCACAGATCATTTACAGTAAGTACATACAATGAAAAATGCAAAATAAAGAACTTGCAGTTTTTCGAATAACCTTACCTAAAATTATGAAATTCGATTTCGACAAATGATCTTAGTTCAAGAATCAATTTTCTTTTCAATTTTTGTCGGAAAAGTGTTACCTATTTCCAAAAATTTTAATTTCGGAAAAATCATTCTGGATAATTACCTACATATTTTTAGTACGAGAAGGAAATTTGAGAACATGCATTTGATAAAAATTCCTTTATTCTCGTTCAAATCGAAGGCAGACACATTGAGTGATTTCTTATCCCTTGTCAGCATTATTTTATAGTCAATGAAATCAATGCGCATGTAATTTATTGTTTTGTAGCAAACCTTTACTCAATTACATTTACATCTTTGGGGAATCAATTCCCCTGTGTTTTTACACAAATATTTCTTTGGGAATCAACCCACCTACATCCGAATTGAATATGGAGGCGGCTGATTCAAATACTGAGGAACAGTAAACTGCACGTAATTGGGAGATGCGCCAGAGAAGTTGGCTCCATTTTTGACTTTTATTTGAGCTGAGGCATTAGAAGCGTTATTTTCTTTCACCTCGGCCAAATAACTGCGTAATACCCATACGAAGTATAAAACGATCACTGAAACAAAAAATAATACGTCTACAATGCGGTCACCATTGGATAATCTGAGATCCTCCTACAACGAGAGATTTTCTAACCAACAATAAAATTTCAAGCTGAGAACAAAAAATATACCAAAAGTACGTTCGAAATGAACCTCCAATCCAAAATTTCCAACACAAAGTAAATTTTTTCCAATTTTGGTGATTTTTTGAAGATTCAAAATGGCAAATCAAAGGGTCTGGTCGGATAAGGAGTGAATTTGGCCCTTGCTCGGATTTTATATTTAACTCTTCCACAAAGATGGTGTCCCTTGATGTAAAAAAAATCTTCGACCTCCAGCTCCCTCCCTTTTGATAATTATGACCATTTTATGGCAATATTTTCAAGAATTGTTAATTTCAACGAAAGTGAAGGAAATTTTCTGTTCTTTGGTACAAAGTTACATCTCCTAGAGATATATTTATGATCATTTTTTCACCAATTTTGGCGCACTCCTTCATGAGGTTTTGGCCATTTGAAATTTTCAACTGTAAAAAGAGCCTTGATAGCGAAGTTTGGATACTTTATATGAAAATATTTCAAAAAGTGTTTTTAATGTAGATTTACCTCACGTATTCACTTTTGACGATTTCGATTTCGCAAGGGCCAAAAATCGCGAAAAAACACTCGCGCGCTATTCCTGTTAAAATTGATTTTATGATTGATTCTTGTTCTGGACACTGAAACAAAGAAATTAAGCCCATATGCCCTTTTTATCCCCTCCCCTTTTCCCCAGGGTCCACCCCCAACATTTTAAACGTGTGTATCGCCTTATCTATGAGTCGTGATGAAAAAATTTTCGAACAAAAGTTGTTCCTCAGCACCTAATGTACATTTTCATCTCTCATAAAAATCCATTTTGGAGCAACTCCTACCCCCCAAATTTGGAAACAAACCATGTTTTTGAGAAGCCTCAAAATCGCGTTTTCTTCATTTTAAACGAATAGTTTCGGAGATACGACAAAATTTGTTATCACAAAAAGTATTCAGAATTGAATTTCCTTTCCAATGAGCTCTATCACGATCATTTTCACCAACTTTTCCCGACAGAGTGGACCTCTCCCCTTCCTCGTTTTCAAAAAGTTGGGCCCACGAACAAAATTCGCTCCAAAATGAATTCCGATAATAGATGAAATTACGCATTAGATATCGAAGAACAAAAATCGTTCATTTTATTTCGTGGGTCCAACTTTTAGGATAAGGGGGAGGGGGAGAGATCCACCCTGTCGGAAAAAATTGATGAAAATGGTCGTCATAAAGCTTATTGGAAAGGAAATTCAATTCTAAATATTTTTTGTGGTTAAAAATTTTGCCGTATTTCTGAAAATTTTCGCTTAAAATGAAGAAAACGTGATTTTGAAGTTTTCTGAAAACTGTCTTATTTTCAAATTTGGGGGACAGGAGTTGCTCCAAAATGGATTTTGATGAGAAATGAAAATGTGCATTAGGTGTTGAGGAACAACTTTTGTTTGAAAATTTTTTCATTGCGACCCATAGGTAAGGCAATACACGCGTTTGAAATGTTGGGGTGGGCCCTGGAGAGAGGGAGAGGGGGAAAAAGGACATGCGGGCTTAATTTCTTTGTTTTAGTGTCCAGAACAAGAATCAATCATAAAATCAATTTTAACAGGAATTTCGCGCGGAAGCTTTTTTTTGTACCTACAATTGAGACCTGACTAGTTTTTTTTTTTAGCAGATTTTTCAAATTTTGAGCCTTATATACGGAAAGAAATGATCAAGTGGAGAAACTAAAGTTGGATTCATGTTTAGGATCACAAAAAAGTGAATTTCGAGACCGCAAGAAAAATAATTGGGAAAATTGAGTTTTGGGGGTATTTTGACCTCCTAAACATGACGTATTGATCATTTATTTTTGTAAAAAACACATAATTTGAAAACTTTGCTAAAAAAAATCGACGTTTTAGTGCGGTTTTTTGCGATTTTCGACCCTTGCGACATCGAAATCGCCAAACGTGAATACGTTAAAAAACACATTTTTGGAATGTTTCTTCGCTATCAAGGCTCTTTTTACAGTTGAAATATCAAATGGCCAAAACCTCATGAAGGAGTGCACCAAAATTGATAAAAAATAATCGTAAATATACCTCTACCTCTACCTCTACGAGAAATAACTTTGCACCAAAGAATAGAAAATTTCCTTCACTTCTGTTGAAAATGAAAATTCTTGAAAATAGTGCAATAAAATGGCCATAGCACTAAAGGGGAGGGGGTTGGAGGTCAAAAAGGTTTTCGAAATTTTTTTATATCGAGGGACACCATTGAAACGGGAGGGGGTAGATCGAAAATCTGAGCTAGGGCCAAATTCACTCCTTATTCGACCATCTCAGACCTTTTTCATATTTTACACCTTTGCAGGATCAAGGGGTAATTTTTAACTTTCGAAAATTCGCTAAAATTCGAGAAATGAACATTGGCAAATGAAATTTCGAATGGGAGGTTCTTCAAAAACTTACTTTCGATATATTTTCGTTCCGGCCCCAAATATTCCTACCGATTGCAATTCCTCTCTTGATACCAAAGAAACAGAGCTTATTTGACACGTTATCACAAAATTACGTACTTACGATTCAACAAAGATTTACTTATCTTTAAATGTGATTAGACTATTTTCAAAAATGCGGAGGAAATTTCAAAGATTTGTAGTTTACGTTCATATGTGATGGTAAATCGATATCGACAGAAAAAAATTACGTTTTTACGATTCGATAAATATTTATTTTTGATTTTAATTAGACTGTACTTCTAAAAAATAATAAGTGAAATTTGAATGATTTCCTATCAATTTACATTCGTTCGCGATGCCCTTTTGTACAGTAAAAATTACCTAATGATATCGTTTAGTTGATACATAAGATGCAATATTGCGTTTTCTCGAAAATCATATTCATCCTACCAATTGGAACACCAAACCTATCTAATTACTGAAAATTACTTACACACATTCACGACCAGCGCGCCGTAGACTCCTGCTAGTGCAGCTGAGTAATATTTCATCATAATGGTTCGAAACTGATCGTGTAAATCTGCAGGCAAATTTTGGGCTTTATTTTCTATTACGGCGTCATAAATCTTTTCAAAAACACCATCAGAAGTTAATAGGTATGTTATATAACACTTGTAAATCGCGTGTAGGAGTAAACATGGAATGACTACGTTCAACAATGATTTAGACGATGAATTCTGAAAACATAAGTAAGTTAGAAGGAATATTTATAATCTAGAAAGGTTGATAATGGTTTCGTAAAAACGCTTCAAACAAATAGATTTCTCAACTCAACTTATACTGGTAATGGATACGATCGTGGCCAAATAAATTAAACCTCCAATCAAGGCAATGGATATATCCGTATAAAAGATGTAACTATTTTCCTCTAAATACAAAAAAATATTTCATTAGTTTGATGACGTCGATTTTACAAATTCAATATCCAAAAATTAGCGAAAAACTTACTTAAAAATTCCTTGTACATCGAAGAATCGTACCCGTAAGGCGTTAATAACACAAAAATTGACCACAAGCTACCAAACTAGTTTAAAAAAATATTTAAACATTAGGTATGTATGTATGTACTTCAAGGAATAGGTAAATAATTAAATCAAGTACTATTCGGTGCGGTCAATTTTATACTTGAAATAAATTTTCATCAGAATTTCATATTTTTATTCGCATTAGGTATCAAAAATTTTTGGAAAACAATAAAAAATTTAATTTAAAAATAAGTTTCTCATCCCAAATTTTTTGTTTCCTTAGAAAATCTTATTGAAAGCGAAAAATTACTCAAGATGGTATTGTCTTCAAAAATAAATACGTACCTAGACCATGAGTACCGAAATTGAATTTTTTATGAACATTTTTTTTTTTTCAATTGATCGTCTATAATCACTAGATATTCATTTTATATAAAATACAAATTTATAAGCCGAATTGCACAGCCTCAAAACAATCTGGTAAAAATTTCAGGTCACTGAATGATATATATTTTCATCGCGAAATAAACATACATCCCTATAACATCTGTCTACCTTCAAATGGACAAAAAAACATTGATTTTTTACCGAAAATAGTCCTAGTGTGCTTTGATTTTTTCAGCGAAAAATTGTATGTTGAATATTGCTGTTGGAAAAATTTTCCTCGAAGTGATCTTAAACTACACATTTTAAATTTCTCACCAAAACCAATTTTTTGTGGTTTCATTCATTGAAGAAAACATTTCATATCGGAGAGGAACGAAATCAAGAGCATAATTCAAGAAATTTTTCAAAAATTTGCCTAAAAAAAATATTTTTAGATTTTTTGCTGAAAAAATACATTCAAAAACAACTTTTTTAAATAGGTACCTTCCCGCGAAAAACAATTAATCCTTTGGTGTCCGGGGTAAAACTGACGGATAAAATTGAGTTTTTTTTACACTGCTGATGTACACTAAAGTCAAATAGTTAAAAGCCAAAAAAATTCCCCCAGGTGAAATTTTTTTGGAAAAAAACAATTTTTAAAATTCACAAATAGGTATTATTCGGTTCCAAAACTAAGGAATCTCTAATTGAAGTGGAAATTGCGCAAAAATGTAAAGGACCTAATACCCGGGAAACCAACGAGAAAATAATACTCATCAGCTCAAAGGTCGAACCATTGAAAAAAATTGAAAAATTTTTCAAAAAAAATGGAACCCGTGCTGTCGAAAATATCAAAACTTATTCATGCTGGAAAAAAATTTCCAGGTAGGCTATTCAGTGCTAAAGACTTCCGATTTCGCTCAATTTTTTTTTACGAGTTCTCCTTGGTGGTTTATTCACAAAACCACGTTCATTTTTTTTCTAACCCTCAAGGGGGTGGGGAGGTGGATCTAGAAATTTTTATGCAATTGCGATTTTTTGCCAAATTACCCAAATTCAAAAGCGCTAATTTCGAATATGTACTCAGTTTTTTCATTCGACCCCTCTAAACCCCTTATTAGCTTCGTTGGTAGGGTCAAAATTCAAAAAAATGAAAAATAACGTAAGACCTGTCGTTTGCCAGGTTTGTGGGGCCGCTGAGTTCGAAAATTTACTTATTTTTTGGATTTGACCCTTTGGTGTTCCTCTAGCTCCTCAATTTGGGCAAAAACTATTTAGAGAAACAAAAATATCGTATGGCATATCTATTCTGACTAATTTGGGGGCTTATATTTCGAATTTATACTGACTTTTTGATCCGGTCCTCTCCCCGTGCTCCAACTGACCCTCAAGTCTTAGGTGATCAATACGAAATTAAAAATTTCAAAAAATTACGGGGAGGGGCCGAATCAAAAAGTAAGTCGATATTCGAATTTTACGCCCTTAAATTAATTAGAATCGATATGCCACACGATATTTTCGTTTCTCAACATAGTTGTTCCCAAAAATTGGATGCTAGAGGGGCACTCAAGGGTCAAATCCAAAAAATAATAAAATTTTCGAACTCATCGACCTCAAAAATCTAACAAACGACAGGTCACACGTTATTTTTCATTTTTTTGAATTTTGACCCTATCAAGGAGGCTAATAGGGAGGTTCAGGTGGGTCGAATAAAAAAACTGAGTACATATTCGAAATCAGCGCCTTCGAATTAGTAGTAATCGATGTGTTACTTTACTTTTTCGATTTTTTTGAAGTTTTGTCAAAATTGTGGAGTTCTGCCCCCCCCCAGGGTCTCGAGATCCCATCTTTTAAATTGGTTGGTTAAAAAAAAGGGTAAAAAGTGCTACTCACTGTAATTTTTTCAGATTTTTATATGGTAGCTTTCATCTTTTGTTCCAATCATGAAAGTGAAGCTTTTACCACCAAAGTTTAACTTTGAGCTTTTCAAAATGTGATTATCGTTTTTTTAATCTCCTATTAATTATCTTTCAGACCCCGCAAACAGTTTTCCCCCAAGTACAACCTATCTCGAGATATTAGCCTTCAAAGTTGGGTAATTTGACAAAAAATCGCAATGGTATAAAAATTTCGAGGCCCACCTCCCCACCCCCTTGAGGGTTAGAAAAATAATGAACGTAGTTTTGTGAATAGACCACCAAGGGGAACTCGTAAAAAAAAATTGAGCGAAATCGGAAGACCCGACTTCATTTTTGGTTTGCTTTACTTAGTATGGAATAGCCCAGGTGGAGAAATATTTTTGGGAAAATGAGAACATGCTCAGAAGAAAACTCGTGTAAATATTGAATAATATTTTTGGAATTTTGATTTTAAAATCACATTGAGGCCCATTAAAATCTATAGAAAAAATTCATCAACAATGCAAAAAAAAATGTGAAAAATATTTTCTTTTTGTTATTAATAAATATTTAATTTCGGCTAAGAGTGAAATTTTTTTCCAAATTGTAAGTACCTATATAATTTGAAATATCGAGATAAATTGTTCTGGTTGAATGCATGAACAGTTGAATCTACCCATGACGCAGAAATCAGCTCACCCCAAATTTCAAAATAAATTTATACCTATCAATTTTGAAAAATTTTTATTTTCTACTCGTCTTTAAAACCCCACATTGGCGCAGAGACAAATTTCAAGAGAGCTCGGAGTACACTGGTACAATAAGAATTGAGCCCGGAAAGTGAAATTTTTATCGAGTTGTTGGGATGTCTAAGTACAAACAGAATTCTTATGCCAACTTCCCAATCCGATTTTCAAAAAAAAAAATTGAAGTGGAATCATTAAAAATAAGTAGACATTTAACGTACTTACAAAACATAAACTAAGAATAACCAAGGAACTCGTGCGGATTGATAAACAGCAGCATGCCTTTTTCATAGCCATTTCGAATTTACAAATTTAAAAAAATTGCACCACTTTAGACACCAAAAACGAAATCGAAAAAAGTGGTCCGCAGCAGACGAATGAATCAAGAAGAATGCCGTATCATGGTACATATGAAGATACCGAGCAGTAATCAAATGTGATACGCCTCTTTGTACAAAAACGTGTTTTTAAAGTTAGGCCACCAGTCACCTACGTAGGTAGCTAGGTAGTAGGTACATACTTACGATGATAGGAGTTAAAGTGTCTGGGTTTTTCCTGAATAACTCAATCACATGGATAAAAAGTGTGATCTCATCAAAGTAAATTTATAATTATAATATTATGTTTGTACACTGTAATGTAGAATGTGATACAATTTTTACGAAGATTATCACCGAATGTTGTTGCTATAGCAGAAACTTAATTCCATGTTGGATCAGTTGGGTACTTAAACAGGTGTCGATTGAAAAAAATGTCTTCAAATACGGAAAATAAAAATCGTATCGAAAAATTATTAGTTGTTAGAAATGCAATAGACAAACATAAAAACTTGATAAGTAGGTAAACCGATAATGATTATTAATTACACAAGTCAACAAAAAAAAAAAGTTCTGTGTTTCAGTTCTCATGGCCAAATTCTGATTCTAGACATCAAAATACACCAATATGCTCATTCGTGGCTTCCAAAGTTTGCTTGGGAGGATGGGGGGGGGGGGCAAAAATGTGATTTTTCAAAAACAATATGTACACTAGGGTGGATCGCGAAAAAAAAAACATATCTCAGATTTCAACCAAATTCGCTGGGGTTATTGGGTCATCATCGGAGACTACCCAAAAAAATTTTTAGCCCCCTAGGTGAAGAGAGGGGGGAGCTAGAGGCTCTTAAAGGGCACCTCCTTTTGAAAAAAAAACGCGGTTTTTTGTGTTTTTTAGCTCGAAAATATGGCATTCGATTCACGAAAGAGCACTAAAAAGGTGCGATTTGAGTTTCTACACCCCCCTGAGCAATTGCCGCCCCTCGAAAATGAAAACCCATTCTGCTACCCGGGGGTCCAAAAGTTGCAGATCGCGAAATTTCAATGTTGTGAAATTGTATTTGGACTCGAATTGATTACTTTGACACCGGACAATTTTATAATTTTTTTTTCTAATTTTTGAAGAAAATTTTGAAAATTTTCTTCGATCAGTGTGACCAACCGCAAATTGTAATATTCAAATTTATGGGATTCGCGTTGATCTGATCATGTATATCTAATCGCCAAAAAAATTGAAGCAAAACATTTTTAATTTCAAAACATTTTAAATCAAACTTGAAGAATACAAAAATTGAAACAAGAGAAAAACTCATTTACAATCTACACTTACAAAAATTTCGAACGTTTTAAATTACATGCAACTTTTTCTTTGGTTTGTACCTAGAAAATTGATGGTTCATTATATCAATTGTTTAGAAAAGAATGCCGAAAAAATCGAATTTGGTTAGAAGTTACATATTCGTCGAGTAGAATAAGAATAAGATAATTTGTATTGGCGGAAAAATGAGCGGAAAATGAAGATTTTTTTTTAGAATCAAATTCAGGAAATGAATGTGGGTAAAAAAATGACAAAATTTTTTTCTTAGTGGTCGAGTCACTGGCATGAGAATTTTTTAAAGTCATAATTTCTATAGCCATGAAAAAATTGATACAAAATTAATCTATATTCCATACATTGTTTTTTCTTAGTGGTCGAGTCACTGGCATGAGAATTTTTTAAAATCATGATTTCTATAGCCATGAAAAAAATTGATTCAAAATTAATCTATATTCCATACATTGGTGTTTCATAACTTACAATTGGCTGCACTGGTATACAAATTTTTCTCTACAATTGATTTCCAATCATTTAAAAAACGACAAAAAACTGGTGTTTTTCTTTAGCAATTAGAGATGATCAGAACAACGCGATTCCCATAAATTTGAATATTACAATTTTCGGTTGGTCACACTGATCGAAGAAAATTTTCAAAATTTTCTTCAAAAATTAGAAAAAAAAATTATAAAATTGCCCGGTGTCAAAGTAATCAATTCGAGTCCAAATACAATTTCACAACATTGAAATTTCGCGATCTGAAACTTTTGGACCCCCGGGTAGCAGAATGGGTTTTCATTTTCGAGGGGCGGCAATTGCTCAGGGGGGTGTAGAAACTCAAATCGCACCTTTTAAGTGCTCTTTCGTGAATCGTACACCATATTTTCGAGCTAAAAAACACAAAAAACCGCGTTTTTTTCAAAAGGAGGTGCCCTTTAAGAGCCCCAACTCCCCTCCCTCTTCACCTAGGGGGCTAAATTTTTTTTTGGGTAGTCTCCGATGATGACCCAACAACCCCAGCGAATTTGGTTGAAATCTGAGATATGTTTTTTTTTCGCGATCCACCCTAATGTACACTAGGGTGGAGCGCGAAAAAAAAACATACCTCAGATTTTGACCAAACTTAGTAAGGTTGTTGGGTCATCATCGGAGACTACCCAAAAAAAATTTGAGCCCCCTAGGTGGAGGTGGAGGGGATCTGAGGGTTCCTAAAGGGCACCTCCTTTTGAAAAAAACGTGGTTTTTTGTGTTTTTTAGCTAGTTTAAGTGGCTGGAGAATTATGGAACAGCACTAAAAAGGTGCGATTTGAGTTTCTGCATCTCCCTGAACCATTGCCATCCTTCTCGGATCAAAACCCAGAGTGCTACCAGGGGGTCGAAAAGTTGCAGATCGCGAAATTTCAATATTGCGAAATTTTTGCTGGCTTTGAATTCTTCATTTTTGCGCCGGATGATTTTACTTTTTTTTTGGAATAAATTTTTGAAGAATATTTTCAAAATTTCCTCGATCAGTGTAGCCAATTGCAAATTGTGATAGTCAAATTAATGGAATTCGCGTTGATCTGAACATAATAATTTACCTAATACTAATTCGATAATTAATCGGAAAAAATGAAGTTAAAAAGCTAGTACGCAAAATTTAGTATTTATTTGTACTTATAGAAAAAGTCATTCTTAGTGAGTAGACTAGGTATACAAATACAATACACATAGATAAATAAAAAAATTAGCGACGGAGGGGCGATGATTCGAATTCCTTGCAATTCTCATTAGAATATTTTTGTCGAAAATGTACACAATTACAAACAGTTCAAAATACGAGTACATTGATACCTACGAGCTATGCCAGTAAGTATTCATAAGTATTTCAAAAAAAAATATTCGCAGACTCTTTCTATAGGTTTTCAGGTCACTTTTTTCAAGCTTTCCCGCTAGAAATTTTTACCAAAGTGTCAAATACAATCTAAAAAAATAAAGGCTAGAAATTTCGTAGGACTTTTACATCAAGTTTCTTCCCCTCGATTTTTCAACTCATTGTCAATTTTCTCGAAAGAATTTATCTAGGCCAGATATTAAATTTTGTCGAAAATTGACGTTTTTTGAGATGGAACATTACAAAAAAAAATTCTAGCCATCCAGCCAAAAGGGAGAGAGAGCTGAAAAATTTCAAAAAGGGGAAGAAGAAAAACACGGTTTTCAATCTCTGTTGGGTAAGTAACACTTTCGGGGAATCTTGTCATTCCCTAAAAAATTACGATTCAAGATTCTACACTTCCCTGAAATATCAACCTGGAAATTGGAAACCCAACAGGTTGAAAAGTCGTAGATCGCAAGTTTGAGAGATTTTTCATCATTATCAAATTCGAATCATTCATTCAAATACCTCAAAATCGATCCAGAAAATTTTTTCGTTCACTTAAAATAACTATTTATAATTCTAAATAAATCTTGGTGATAATGTTTTGATTTTTCTAATTTTTTTTTAAATTTCAATCGGTAGCACCGATACAAAAACATTCAAAAAATTATTTGATGTTTAAAAAAATGGGGGCTTTTCAAGTCACTAAATGAACAATTTAATTTTACGAGAACACATCAGGTGACTACAAAAAAATTGGTTCTTTGAGCAATTTATAATTTCGTAAAAATATAAAACTCGTAACCTAAAAACTAAAAGTGAAGCGTGAAGTAACTGAATTAAAAATAAAATAAAAAAATATCTTGAAAAGAAGTTGTGAGAAACTAAATTTTAAAATAACATTCCGCCAAATTCAAAATGATTACACTAAATATGTCGGTTGTTTTCTGCATAGGTAATGGAAAAATATTCAGTATTTAGGTGGCTGATCTGGATACTGAGGCGGTTGAGGGGTACACTGAGGCTCCGTGAATGGTGCAGAAGGCATCACAGCAGGGTTGGCTTCGTTTTTCAATTCGATCGTGAAACCGTGTATCACCAATACCGCGTAAAGCGTGAAAACTGAAATGAAAAAAAAAAAAATTTTGACTGCGAGAATACGTGAGAATTATAAAAAGGTCCGTTTCAAACTTATTTTATGTAAAAGGCTGATCAGACTTGTGTTTCTTTTCTAGCAGACTTACAAAATTCATACTCAGCAAATAGTCAGGTCTCAATTTATTGTACATCCGCTAGGGATATCTGTTAAAATTGATTTTATGATTGATTCTTATTCTAGACACAAAAACAAATAAATTTCGCTTGGATGCCTATTTTTCCTCTCCCTCCTTTTCACAGGGTCCATCCCCCAACATTTCAAACGAGTGTACCGCCTAATCTGTGGGTCGTAATTAAAAAATGTTCAAACAAAAGTTGTTCCTCACCACCTAATGTATATTTTTACTTCTCATCACAATCCATTTTGGAGAAACTCCTGCCGCCCAAATTTAGAAATTAAATTTTTTTGAGAAAACTTCAAAACCTTTTAACTACCAAAAGTATTTGGAATTGAATTTACTTCCCAATGAAATGTTTCACGACCATTTTCCTCAACTTTTCCTGATAGAGTGGACCTTTTCCCCTCCTCCTAATCTCAAAAGTTGTACTCACCAAATAAATTTTCTCTAAGATGAATTCCGATACCAAGTGAAATTGTACACCGCATATTGAGGAACAAAAATCGTTCAAGCTGTTTTTCAAGGGTCCAACTTTTGAGATAAGGGGGAGGGGGAAAGGTCCGCTCTGTCAGGAAAAGTTGAGGAAAATCGTCGTGAAACAGTTCATCGGAAAGGAAATTCAATTCCAAATACTTTTGGTAGTTACAAATTTTCCCGTCTCTCCGAAACTGCTCGTTGAAAATGAAGAAAACGTGATTTTGAAGTTTTCTAAAAAAAATTTAATTTCCAAATTTGGGCGACAGGAGTTGCTCCAAAATGGATTTTGATAAGAAGTGAAAATATACATTAGGTGTTGAGGAACAACTTTTGTTTGAACATTTTTTCATTACGACCCACAGATTAGGCGGTACACACGTTTGAAATGTTGGGGGTGAGCCCTTTGAATAGGGGGGAGAGAAGAAAAATAGGCATCCGAGCGAAGTTTATTTGTTTCTGTGTCTAGAATAAGAATCAATCATAAAATCAATTTTAACAGGAATCCCGCGTGGAAGCCTTTTTTTGTACAATTATTGAAACCTGACTAAAATCTCTATTGCTGGAAAATTACTCACTTATACGGAACATCATCTTCACGAAACTCCGTTGCACATCCCTTTCTTCATAGTGATCGTCAAAAGTGTAATTAAAATCCGCATAAGTTTTGAAGACCAACTCCAAAAGTAGAACTGCATTAACCACGCTCAATATTGTGATGGAAGGCTTATTCTGAAAACATGCATAAAATTACATACAAGGAAAGGTTATTATCTCAAAGCGCCGGCCGACGTTAATTCGACTACACGTAGCACGTAGACTTATAATTATTAATTAGTAGGGTAGGCCGAGAAAACAAAAATTTTGATTTTTGAAAAGTTACCCCGGCAAAAGTTGTTGGCTGGATACACTAAAAAAATTTAATAAAAAATTTCAAAATCGATTCATATCTTCCGATCGCGCAAGAGCCTTCAATTTTTCGGAAATATTGTCAAAAATTAAACATTTTCAGAAATTTTAAACAATTAAAAAAAAAACAAAATTCATTAAGAATATTTTTAGAGTTTATTTAGGGCCTATTTAAAGCAAAAATCACAACTTTTTTGAAGAAATCCGGGCTTTATAGTTTTTTTAAATTTCTCATATTTCTTCACCTCTGAAAAAAAATTTAAAAAGTTATAAAACACTGATTTTTTCAAAAAAAAACAAGCTTTTTGGTTTAGATAGTCACTACAGAAGCTCTAAAATAAATTTTAGTCAATTTTAAATTTTTTCGACATTTTTGAAATTTCGAATTTTTGGCAATTTTTGAAGAACTGAAGGCTTTTGTGCACTCGGAAGATATAAATTGATTTCGAAATTTTTTATTTTATTTTTCTAGTCTATCCAGCCAACAACTTTTGCGGGGGGGGAGGGGGTAAATTTTCAAAAATCAGAATTTTTGGTTTTTCGTCCCACCCTAATAAATTAGGTAGGTACCTAATAAAAACGAATCGAACAAATTTTTCAACTTACGTAACTGACATATATGATGGCAACTACAAGAATCGCACTCATCAACATGATATATACATCCGCAAGAAAGACTAAAGTTTCATTCTCTAAAACAGAAAACAGCGATTTTTTAATCAAATATTTCGGATTATATTGAGCTTGGATTAAAATGAGCAAACAACTTACTTGGGAAAATAGGGTAATTTCTATACGAATTCACGAAACGGTCTCCCCAGTACAATATCATCACCACGCTTTCAATCTAAATATTGAAAACAATTTTCTTTTAATTTAAAATTATTTCGCAGGTGAGTAATTCGTTCTCGTGACCACCCAAAAACAAACTTTGTATGGTTTCGATGAATTCTCATTAAAAGAATATGACCGGATAAGGGGCGAATTCGGCCCTTGGCGCTTTTGAGCTCCTAAACACCTCGGTGTATATTAACTAGAAAAAAATTTTCACAAAATTTTGGACCTCTAACCCCAAAAAAGCCAAAAAATTGATCTAGCAAATCGTTGAAAAATCAGATACGTATTCAAGTTCAATCCAACAAATTACAATTGAAATATCAGAAAATGCCGAAGGTACTTACCAAGAAAAGATAAAGCACCAATAAGGTGCCCGCGCGAGGGCGCAAAAAGAAAAATGCAATTTTCAAAGCCATTGCGTACGCAGAATTTCAAAAATTTACTCAAAAGTTTTACTCAAAAGTTGAAAAAAAAACAAAGCAATAATAAAATTTAAAAAATTGATTCGCGGTTTCGACTTTGCAGTCAAGTTGGCTGGTTAACGAATTGAAAATAATAACTGCAATAAGCTTGGAAGTAGGTATGTGAAATTTATACAGGTACAAAAATAAGCACAGTGATGAATTATCTATACACGGATGAGTAAGAAAATTAGTGTGGAAGGGGCGATGATTCAAATTTCGAATAGTGATAATTGAAATAATCACATTTAATTGTATCAAATTCATGTTTTTTAAATTGAAAATAAGTAGGTAGCTAGGTACCTACTTATACCTACTACCTAGATCAGGGGCGCGCCCAAGGGGGAAGGGGCTCAGGGGGCTCGAGCCCCCCCCCCCCCTTAAGCTCGGCAAGGAGATTTTTTTACCATAAAAATGTCAAAGAAGAGTATGATTTTTTTTTAATTCGTGATTTTTCACTGATTTTTCGGTCAAAAATTACTTATTTATCAGCCAATGTCCCATTTATCAGAAAAAATCTGTAATTTTGACTAAAAAAAATCAATAAATCTCCTCATTTTTCAGTTTTTCTCCGCTTAAATCTGTAGGTATATATTATTTGCCCACTGAAAATACCCCAACTACTCCAGCCCCACTGAAATAACAGGTTACTTCATTTTTTCATTGAATTTTGACCCCCCCTCCATTTTTTCTCAAAATCTGAGCCCCTCCTTACACAATTTTTGGGTGCGCCTATGACCTAGATTCATAACCTACGTCAGACGTCATAGCCAACGAAATAATTTTTTCTCATGTATAGTTTACAAAGAAGTATAAAAATAGTGAAATTTGCATTCTGCCCCTCCCTGTCCCTTTTCAACATTTTTTAAAAAATAATTTTCATTTCAGTTAATATAAGTATCTAATTCAGTTATTGGCAAAAAAAAAGAAAAAAAAAATTTATGCACAAAATTAATTTAAATGTGGACAATGACATTCTTGAGTTATTTTTTGAAATAAATTTATCCATCAGTTTCGCAGTATCAGCTTCCATCTGATCTTGATGGATGCGCAAAACTGACTGAAGAAAATCTCCTTTGAATAGAAAAAAATCAGAAAAAATTTCATTTTAGTCGGATATTCCTCCTCCCCCCCCCTCCTCATTCACCCATCCTTCTGTTTGGATTTCGAAGAGTACAAAAATGTTGAAGAGATTTTTGAAAATATGAATATGAATTTTAAATGAAAGCAGATTGACAATGAAAAACGAAGTTTCGGAAAGGGAGAAGGCCGAAAGGGGTCAATTTCTGGCCTGGGAAAATTGCATCTTCAGTCACAATAGTGGGAAATGAATTTGAATTCATTGAGAATGACGACATTTTTGTTGAAAATTTCCGTTTTGGCGAATAAAGTCAAAAAATCAGGTTCAAGTTCAAAATTTTTTGAAAATGATGCCATTAATTTTCGTAATAAGTAAAAATAACTAGGAAAAATTATGTTTAGGGTTGAAAAAAATCAGAAAAAATTTCATTTCGGTCAAGAATTTTTGATTTTTTGGTCCCAGAGAATATTTTCTTTGTATTGAAGGAAGGGAATAAATGAACTATTGAGGTTCTGTCACACGTAAAATTAGAAAGCATGTTGACAATTTTATTGTTCGCGAAAAATTGATTAATTTAAAAAAATATATATTTTTCCCATGTGTTTCATTGCTAGTTGCTACACATGAGACATGACTTTTCCCAAGTGTAACATTCGCAACACATGCTTCACAGGAAACGCCGACTATGGCCAACATAAATAATAAAATCATAAATACCCACAATGATCCCAGGACAAACAATTTTGAAAAGATTATTATTTTTTGAAGCATAATTTCCCAGCATTTGGATTGAAAATCCTAAAATTTCCCGAAATTTCCTAGGTTTCTCAGTTTTTTAGAAAATGAGCATCATGTGAAACATGCGTAAGTATAATATGTATATATTATCGAATAAAATATGATAAAAAATAATACGTATTTCAATTTCTATTATTAACGTTAAAAAGCTCAGATATCAACAAAGTGATTCAGATTCGAACTCATTCGTAGAATTTAATTACAAACAGATTTCGCAGAATTGATACAATTTTTTTTTTTATTATTATTTAAACGCCATATACAGCAACTAAGGCTAGAGGCGTGTGGGAAAGGGGGTTACGTCAGAGTAGGGATTTTAGATTTGTATTAGAGAGGAATGTTAAAATTTTTTGAATGTGTTGGGAGGTGTCTTTCAAAATTTCTGTGGGGTATTAGAATTTGTTAGTGTGAGCCTTTCTTTTTGAAATTTGGGGCATTGAGTAAGAATGTGAAGAGTGGTGATTTGAGTGTTGAAAAAATTACAAATGGGAGGTGGGTCTTTTTTAAGAAGGTATGCGTGAGTTAGGAGAGTGTGCCCTGTACGTAGTCTAGTGAAGATGATGTCAGCTCTTCGAGAAATATTATTGAAGGAATTTCTAGGGAGTAAAATTATCACAAAATACAGTGATAAAAAAATAATCGTTCAAGTGGTATCGTATGGAAAATTTGATTTTTTTCGATTGGCTTTCATTTCAAAAGTCTGACAAAATGTTAAAATGGCACAGTATTATTAAAATGTCAGCTGATCAGATATGCCTACCTACCTATTTTTTTAAACAATAAATTGATGATTTTTTGTTAAAATGTCAATACAAGTATGTACTTACCTGAATATTTTTCCCACATTTTTTTCTGATTTCAAAATTTTAAACAAGGTTGATATCTCAACTCACTGAAATTTTGTGCCGAAACAAAAATAAAATCACTTCATCATAAAAGAATCTCAAATTCTAAATTTAGGATGCTAAAGTTAATTTCTCGAGAACTAATTATTTGAAAAATCATATACTTACATTAGTTAAAAGTAAACAATAATTTATGAAATTTTCAAAAAAATTCACGCCAGTGCTACCAACTGCATTTGGTTTATTCCGATTTTTATAAAATGTCAGATTCCAGAATACAAAAACGTTTGAAAAATTAATTAAGAACTACTTTAGACATTAATAAAAATTAGAGCTCATTTCAAGTCACTAAATGAACAATTTAAATTTTACGAAAATAGCTTAGATCAAAATAATTATTTTGAAAAATGTCATCAAAAATTATTCCAGGTGACCAAAAAAATTGACTCCATTTTGAGATGTTTGAGTGAGCAATTTGAATTTCGTAAAAATCAAAAACTCATCAAATTCGTGATCCGCAATTTTTTCACTTCCTTGTATCTAGGGCAAAAAGTGGTATCCAATTTTGAGGTCAATGGTTCAAATACGAGTAGAATCTCAAATCGCACCTTATTCGAAGGATGAACGAGGTTTTCCAGCAGGTAGCACCACTCAATAACATTTTTCGAAAATTTCCTCACTTGAAATTTCCTAGCTCTGTCTCCCTTTACTTAGCTAAGGGAGGGGTAGGGCTCAACATTTTTTTCGGAGATCTTTCACTCAAAGTGAACTAATTCATCAATTTTCGTCAAAAACCATAATTTTTTCCGATTTTTTAAAATAAATATTTGGACCAGAAGAATAAAACAGACAAAATCATGAAATATTTTTATTTTCTACCCCACCTTAACGTATACGTAGGTACTTACAGATACACATTCTAAAAAAACAAAAAGTAAATTGTGAAATGAATGAATTAACAGTTTATGTAAAATAAAATTAATGAAATTAGATATGAAGAACTTAACATACGCAAAATAAAAAAAATCGCATTCCACAAAATTCAAAATGATTACACTGAACACCTACGTCAATTGTCTTCTTCACAATGGAAAATGTTCAGAACTCACTACGCAGCAGATTTATTACAATAATCGCATTATTTAGGAGGCTAAGCTGTATACTGAGGCGGTTGACTGAAACGCTGAAGATCTGTGAAATTTACAGAAGGAAGCGTAGCAGAGTTGGCTTTGTTTTTTAATTCGATGGTGAAACCGTGGATCACCAATACCGCGTAGAGGGTGAAAACTAAAATTAAAAAAAATAGATGCATTCATCAAATGTATTTGACACACTTAAAAGTATATTAAGTCGCATGGCAGCATTTCATGCAATTTTTACAAAAATTATTCAAGTGTGAGAATAAGTAGGAATCACAGAAAGATCTATTTCAAAAGCTCTATTTCAGACGCCCGCCCCGCATCCATTCGCGGGAGAGGGGTGAGAATGAAACCCTTCGATAAATTATTTGAAATCCAGAGGGCTATCAGCCAGGAGAGGTTGGAGGTTCATCCTCGGTAAGCGTTTTTGATTTGGAAAAATTGGGTGGAAGTTGGCGAAAATTGATAGAAGTTTTCAAAATTGAGAGAATTTGTGGATTATTGGAATTGGAAAAATAAAGTAAAATTTCAAAACAGTTTTAAATTTTCATAATTTTAAAAATATACAACAGATAGAAACTTAAAAATTTGATACGTATTCAAGTTTAAATAAGTACAAAAAAATTGCAACATTTTTTTAATTTTTATTTTCAAAAATGTTTTCATACGTGAAATTTAATATAACACGCCCTAAAAAATTGTTTTTAGTCAATATGAAAATTGCTTTCTTGTAAAATTTTAGGATAAATTAGTTCTGGTAAAATTCAAAATTTGATAAATCAGCCGGAAATTTTGAAAAAAAATTTGTAGTCAAATTTGAAGCTCACCTCCTTAGAACAAATCGCTTCGGAAGGCCTCTGTTGAAATCCCATCTCGACATATTTTACGTAAAAGGCTGATCAGGCTTGTGACACTCCCCCAGTCGACTTACCAAATTCATACCTACTCAGCAAATCAGTTTTGTTAGAAAATAACTCACTTATACGGAACATTATCATGATGCAACTTGATTGAATGGCGAGTGCAGGAAATTCATAATCTTCAGACTCTTCCCAGTGAACAGTAAAAGTATAATTAAAATCCGCGTAAGTTTTGAGGATCAATTCCAAAAGTAAAACTGCATTGACCACGCTCAATAAAGTAATGGAAGGCTTATTCTAAAAATGTACATAAATTGCATACTGGAAAAATTATCATCTCAAAACACCAACGTTACTTCTACTACGAATAAATTACTCGGTCAATCATAAATCAGTGAAAATTATCGAAAATCACTGAGAAACAGTCAGAATTGCAGCACAGGAGAAAATCAGTAAAAAAAATTTTTACTAAAAACAAATCAGTGAGAAAAATCACTTGAAAGTCAGTGAAAATTCACTGAAAAGTGAGTGAATTTTGCTGATTTTTTCTGTACTGCAATTCTGACTATTTATGAGTGACTTTTCAGTGATTCTGAATGAGAGAGTAGATTTCTAACAAAAACAAATTTTAAAAAAAGTTCAACTCACATAACTGCCATATATGATGGCAGCTATAAAAATCACACTCATCAATGCGATAAATCCATCCGCATAAAAAACAAGAGAATCAGCCTCTAAAACAGAAAGTAGCGAATTTTTAATAAAATATCTCAGATTCTATTGAGCTTGATTAAAATAAACAAAAAACTTACTCTTCAAAAGGGGCTCCAAATTCGCGTAATCGGTTTTTACCGGATCTCTGAAATAATAGTATCCTATCGTATACGTATAGTATCTTTCCGAATTCACAAAAGTGGTTCCCAAGCGCAACATCATCAGCACGCTTTCAATCTAAATACATTAAAACGATTTTTTTAAACTTAAAATTATTTCACAGTCGAGTGATTTGTTCTCGCGACAATTAAAAAACAAAAATATATGATTTCGATGAATTTCCACTGACATTTTTGATAATAACACGTACGTACTCCCAAAGAAACCTTAACAACCCGTCCGCGTCGATCAAGCCAAAATTTGGCTCACTGAAAGAGCATGTCATCCACACCTCGGGACCAAATTTTAGACTGCCGAAGATCTTTCAAAAATAACCCAGGATGGTGCATAAAGCCGTACCGTTCGAGTTACAATAAATAATATAATGCAACATCTCAAAAAAAAAGTCATTTTTTAATTACTATCGAAACACCAAATACTCGAAGATAAACGTTCGATTTCATTCCGAAGGTGTGAAACGGTTTTTGATTTTTGTCTGGCTTCTTTTATACTGAACTCATACTTACAAGGGAGGTATCCCAACTCAAAATAAAATTTTGAGCCCAACCAAAAAAAAAAATCAAAAGTACATCATAACAGGACCCCGTATCCGAAATTTCAGGTGCGGAAGTTCATTTCTCGATTTTTGGCGAATCTTTGAAATTTCAAAATTACATCCGCCCGCGCCCTGCGAAATATGAAAAGGGTATAGCCGGGTTTTAGGTGAATTTTTCCCCGGCCCCGATTTTCGATCTGACCCCCTCAGATGGTGTACCTTGATGTAAAACAAATTTAGAAACATTTTTGACCCCCGAACCACCTCCCATTCGGAGTTATGGCCAGTTTATTGCATTATTTTCAAGAATTTTTAATTTCAATGGAAGTGAAGGAAATTTTCTGTTCTTTGGCATAAAGTTACATCTCAAAGAGATGTATTTACTATAATTTTTTCAACAATTTTGGTGCACTCCTTCGCGTTGTTTCGGCTATTTGAAGTTTTCAATCGTAAAAAACACCATATAAGCGAAGAGCGACCACTTTTTAAAAATATCCCAAAAACGTGTTTTTTTAACGTAGATTCACGTCAGGTATTCACTTTTGGCGATTTCGATGCACCAAGGCCCGAAAATCGCGAAAAACCGTACAAAAATGTTGTTTTTTAGCAGATTTTTCAAATTTTGAGCGTTGTATGTGGAGAGAAATGACTGAACGAAGAAACTAACGTCGGAGTCGTGTTTAGAGGGTCGAAATACCCTGATAAACACCCTTTTCGCGGTCGTTTTACTCAAAGTCTCAAAATTCACCTTTTTCACTGATTTTTCATGACAAAAATAGCGAATTTCGAGTCTTCAAATAAAACGACCGCCAAAAGGGTGTTTATCAGGGTATTTCGACCCCCTAAACACGAATCCGACGTTAGTTTCTTCGTTCAGTCATTTCTCTCCACATACAACGCTCAAAATTTGAAAAATCTGCTAAAAAACAACATTTTTGTACGGATTTTCGCGATTTTCGACCCTCGGTGCATCGAAATCGCCAAAAGTGAATACCTGACGTGAATCTACGTTAAAAAACACGTTTTTGGGATATTTTTAAAAAGTGGTCGCTCTTCGCTTATATGGTGTTTTTTACGATTGAAAACTTCAAATAGCTGAAACAACGTGAAGGAGTGCACCAAAATTGTTGAAAAAATTATCGTAAATACTTTATGCCAAAGAACAGAAAATTTCTTTCACTTTCATTGAAATTAAAAATTCTTGAAAATAATGCAATAAAATGGCCATAACTCCGAATGGGAGGGGGTTGGGGGGGTCAAAAAGGGCATGGCCGGGTTAGAATGGTAAATCGGCCCCCGAGCGATTTCGAAATGATACTTACAGGGTATATAGGTACCCTAGAGATACATTATTACCCCGAGTTTCAGACCCCCAACTCAAGTGGTTCTTGAGTAATGACTCAAAAAGTGAAAAATGAGTTTTTATTTTCTTCTCAGGATTGACTTGACCGATTTTTTTCAAACTTGGATATTCATGTAGGTATATGTAAGGGCTCATTACAAAAAAAAATCCAGCTACCCCCTCCACTTTTTTCCCCTCCAAAAATTTGACTCAATATTTTGAGGCCCTCCTTACCTATGAAGGACTCAAGGCAAAATTTTCAAAAAATAATTTCTAGGTACCTTATTGATCCTAGAATAACATATAATTTTTTCAGAATTTTGCCTTGGGTGCGCCATGGTCAAAATTGACCAAAACCAGAGTTATCTTTGGCTATATTGGAGAATATTTGAAAAATAACACCTTTTGATCATTAGATACAACAATTCTTTTTTTTTTTTCATTTCTACCCCTTGAATTGATACAAACCATTATTACGAGATATTTTGAGCCACACCTTCCAATTTTGAGGCCAGAAGCACCTCCTCCCCCACCTCATCATCATTTTGAGATCACAGTAAATCTGTCAATATTGGTATCGTTTTCATATGAATCGAACATTCTGAATGTGAAAATGAGGTTGGATTTTTGATTGGACCGATATCCGCCCCTCAAGAAAATGAGGGGTCAGGGCATTACAGTGTTTCCACTTTTCAAAAAAAAAACTATGTTATCTGGGTAAAAAAAAATATTTTTTTATGAAATGAAGCAAAGTAGATGAAAATAATATTGAGTCGAATTTTTGGAGGGGAAAAAAGTGGAGGGGGTAGCTGGATTTTTTTTGTAATGAGCCCTTACATATACCTACATGAATATCCAAGTTTGAAAAAAATCGGTCAAGTCAATCCTGAGAAGAAAATGAAAACTCATTTTTCACTTTTTGAGTCATTACTCAAGAACCACTTGAGTTGGGGGTCTGAAACTCGGGGTAATAATGTATCTCTAGGGTACGTATATACCCTGTAAGTATCATTTCGAAATCGCTCGGGGGCCGATTTACCATTCTTACCCGGCCATGCCCTTTTTCTAAATTTTTTTACATCAAGGTACACCATCTGAGGGGGTTAGATCGAAAATCGAAGGGGGGCCAAATTCACCAAAAATCCGGCTATACCCTCTGATATAATCAATGGAAAAAGCTGAAATTTGGTATATACCTTACCCTATTTTCGACCTCTCGAATGGATTGGAAGTGGTTTCAAGACGTTTCGGAGCCACTAAAAAATTTTGGAATTTTCCAGCGCTGGAGAAAAGCCCATAAAAATGCCCTATATACACTTCAGCACCAATAATCGCGGGGAAACCGTTTCCATTCGATTCGGGAGGTGGAAAATAAGGTATTTACCAAGTTCTACTTTTTACCTCGATGTATGCGCATTAGGCGAATTTTTAAATTTTTCCAGGAAAATTTCTTGCCCAAAAATGCGAATTTGAACTCAAAGTTTCGAATTTTGGAAAATTGCATTTTAATCGACCGAATAGGTCACCAATATGGATAATCCGCGATTATAGGTGCTGAAGTGCATATGAGCCATTTTTATAGGCTTTTCTCCAGCGCTGGAAAATTCCAAAATTTTCTGGTGGCTCTGAAACGTCTCGAAACCGCTTCCAATCGATTCGGGAGGTCGAAAATAGGGTATATACCAAATTTCAGCTTTTTTCGTTGATTAGATCAAATTTTCATATTTTGCAGGTTGGAGGTAATTTTGATATTTCAAAAATTCGCCAAAAATCGAGGAATGAACTTCAGCCCCTGAAATTTTGGATACGGGAGGGTCCTGTTATGATGTACTTTCGATTTTTTTCGGTTTGGGCTCAAAATTTTACTTTGAGTTGGGATACCTTCCTTGTTATTTATGTTAAAAAACCTGAACTTGGATGATTAAAATTTTACCAATGGTTTTACGTAAAATTCTACCTTTTTTGAAATGATAGGCGAACACTTCGAGTGGTTTTTTGTTCCCTGATGTGGGTAAGTATGTGGTATGAATATTAAACTTATGATTGAAATTGTTTTCCAATTGTTTAAAATGAAAAATATATCTATTGCTTTTTCACTTCGGTCAACTTGAAAAATACAAAAAAAACAAAAAAGGTAATCCAGCAAATCGTTGAAAAATCAGATACGTATTCAAGTTCAATCCGACAAATTACAGTTGAAATAACAGAAAATGTCAAAGCTACTCACCAAGAAAAGATAAAGGAAGAATAAGGTACCCGCGCGAGGGCGCATACAGAAACATGCCGTTTTCAAAGCCATTACGGATGTGGAATTTCAAAAAAGTACTTGAAAGTTGAATAAAACAAAGAGATAATGAAATTAAAAAATTTTGATTCGTCGTTTCAACTTCTCAATCAAGCTGACTGGTTAACGAATTGAAAATAAGTACCTATGTAAAAAGCTTGTAAATATGTGAAATTTATAAAATATAGGTAGGTAGGTACAAAAATAAACACTAGTACTGAATTATATATACAGGATGAGTAAGAAAATCAGCGTGGAAAGGACGATGATTAAAATTTCGAATGATAATTGAAAAGATAAATATAATCACATTTTATTGTACCGTATTCGGGTTTTTGAAATTGAAACTACGCAGCTAGTTAGGTACCTAGTAGACATACGTATGTACTACCCACGTACCCAGTACCCAGCTATATAGCCTACGTCAGAGCCAGCAAAGTAAATTTTTTCATGTGTAGGTGCCGTAGGCGGTACACAAAAAAGTACAGACATAGTGAAATCTTTTTCAAATTTGAAAAATAATAATTTCTTTGTCAGTTAATAGGTATCTAATACAGTAATTCGCAAAAAGAAGAGAAGAAAACATTTATTCGCAAATTTCATGTAAAAGTGTGGACATTCTTCAATTCTTTTTTAAAATAAATTCTCCCATCAGTTTTGCAGTAGGGTCCTTCCACGTCAGTTCGTACTCAATGTGGAGGGGGGAGGAGGAGGGTCGGCGATTTTTTTTATTCATTTTTTAGTGGGTAGACCTCGATGAGAGATGACGAATGCCGCAAACCGCAGCTCTCAAAGTCTTTTCGTAGGGCTACCACGAGCATTCAAAGTTTTGAGGTAAAGTTGGATATGGTAAATTTGGGGCGTGGATAATTCGAAAACCACGATGGTTGAAAGTTGAAACTTTTTCTAATGTGTAGGGCCTTTGAAGAGCTTTTTGACGATTTTTTGAAAATCAGTGTTGCCACCTTTTTTAACACGAAAAATTAGCTGTAAAAGTTGAAAAATGACATTTCCCTATGATGTCAATCGCCAAAAATTTTGAAAAAATCTGTAAAGTACAACTTTACATGCTGATTAATATACAGGGTGTTCCATGAATCGTCTGCCAAACATATTTTTTTGGATATAACCGGGTACCACTAAAAAAAACCTCGAGATGAACATGTTGCCTAACTTGAGAATTTAAGGGGCAAATGCTACTTCTAAAAAAATTACGTCAAAAAATTTTTTTAACCATGGGAATGGATAGTACATACTTTAAAAACTGAACAAATTTTCACTATATGACTTGTTGCCTAACTTGAAAATTGAAGGGACTACAAAAAAAAATTTTCAACATTTTTTTTTCTGATTAATTAAGGGAATGGATAGTACGTTGAAAACAGAAAAAATTTTGTTCTGTACACTTTTTGCCTAACATCAAAAATGAATGGGCCAAGAGTGATTCAAAATTGGGAAAATTCGAAAAAATTTTGAAGCCCACGTATTTTGCGCGAGCCGTAGACCCTTCATTTTCGACGTTAGGCATAAAGTGCACAGAACAAAATTTCTTCAGTTTTCAACGTACTATCCATTCCCTGGATTGGTTGACTTTTTAAAAATTGTTTTTGAAAAAAAATTTTGCAGCCCCTTCAATTTTTGAGTTAGGCAAAAAGTCATATAGTGAAAATTTGTTCAGTTTTTAAAATACTACCTATCCATTCCCATGGTCAAAAAAATTTTTTGACGTGATTTCTTAGAAGCAGCATTTGCCTCTTAAATTCTTGAGATAGGCAACATGTTCATCTCAAGTTTTTTTTAGTGGTACTTACCCGGTTATATCCAAAAAAATATGTTTGGCAGACGATTCATGGAACACCCTGTATTAAAAAATTGAGGTGACGTTATTTCGTATTTTCGAGAAAAAAAATCCAAACATTGGAAGAAAATACAATTTTTTTTCAAAGGTCAAAATTGTGTAAATTGATTTTATTTTTAAAATTTTAAGTTCTAAGTTTAAGTTTGAGTTTTATTTTTTTTGTGCATAAAACTTAAACATTTTTGCTCCGTCTTTCCATTTTCGTTAAATTTTTTCAATTTGTTTGAACTAAATATTAACTTTTTTCATTTCAACTTTGATATTTAAGAAATTTTTTCAAATTGAAATTATTCACCAATTATTGTTCTTAGAAAATTTTTCTAAATTTCTTTCCAACTTAAAATTATTTCAAATTTTAGAATTTTTCCCCATTTTTTTCTGACTTTGAAATAATTTTTTTTTCAAACTCAAATTATTTTCAGCCCTGAAATTTTTCTTGGAACATTTTCCTACATTCTTGAAGTTTTTTCAATCTGACATTTCCTTAGATATTTTATCAACTTGTTTTCCAATCGCTTTTCAACTCGAAATTTTTTCCAGTTTACAATTTGTTGACATTTTTTATAAATCTTGATTCTTTTCACATAGGTATTATGATTTTTTCATTTTCCAAAAAAATTTCAATTAATGAGAAACAATTTCATAATGTGACTAGGGCAGGTATGCAACAGGAGACATTATTTTACATAATACTTTTGAATTCCAGAATTCAGAGTATGAAAAAATATTAGGATTTGATACAAAAATTGAGTTGGAAAAAATAATGTTGAAAAGAAGTTTTGGTTTGAAAAAATTTTGAGAAAAAAATCGGTGTTTAAGATAAGAAATCGAGTTTGAAAAAGTTTCAGAATTCAGAACGAATTTTGGGTTTAAAAATATTTTAGGGAAAAATTTGGTTTGAAAACATAGAAAAAATTTAGAGAAAAAACTTGAATTTCTTTTTTTTCTTCGTTTTTAATTCAAATACAATAAATTTTCTGATCACAAAGAAAATGTGAAAAATCGATCTCGTTTCGAACTTCCTTCACCGCAACCCCCCTCCCCCCTCAACAAGAAAAATTATAAAAAATGGATTTAAGCCTTAAGCTTTAAGCTGTAAGCCAATGATTTTTGGCCATTCAGCTTTAAGTTTAAGTTTAAGATTTAAAGAATTTGGCTTTCAGCATTAAGCGTAAGTTTAAGTTTTATTTTTAAAAATTCATTTCAAGTTTTAAGCTTAAGTTTAAGTTTTATTGATTGGCTTACCAGCCCTGCTTCAATCGTCATCTTCCAGCTTCCAGCAAGGAAATAAATTATACCAATACGATTTTCAAACTTATAGATACCTATACGATTAGCCCTAATTAAGTAGATGTTTTGGACTTACAAAGTTGATACCAAGTGGTCTCCACTTCATTTATTTAAAATTTTTCGAATTTTAAATTTTAAGATTGCTTTTAAAATATTTTCAGTTTAAAGTTTGCCTTTCTCAAATTCTTTCAAAATATTTATCAAATTCTGTTTTCTCAATTAAATTTTTTTTTTCGAATTCTCAGATTATTCCAATTTTTTTAACAATAATTCCGAGTTCAAATTTTCTTCACATTTTATTAAAGTTCACGAAGTTTAATATTCTGGGACTTTTGTCAGAAATCTAAATTTTTCAAAAATTATACCTAGGTACATACCTTCTAATTTTTCTGTTTTATTTTTTTAAAACTCGAAATGAGAAGACATCATTACATCTTTACATTTCGAGTGAGAAGATTTTGGAAAAATTTTGTTTCTATAAATAATTCTGAAAAAATCTAAACCTATTTTAGAGAAAACATCAACTATGAAATTTTTTGAATAAATTCAGAAAATTTATTCATTTATCCATTTAGATTACATGTACTGACTTCGACCTTTTCCTTCTTAGATTTTTTCATCAGTAAATTTGAACTTGAAAAAAAACAAGTGCCTCGCAGGAATCAAAATCAACCTTCGTTTGAGCTTATAAATTTTCTCATCTTCTCAACTATCCCTCTTGCCAGGTCCTCTGACCTCGCTCGTTTCTATATTCGTTCTCAACATTTAATAGTAATTTTAATCATGATTTTAAAAAAGGCATCACGATACAAAAGTGATTTTTTGAGAGAAAAACTCGATGTGGTTTTTCCCCCCGACCGATCAAATTATTATTCGCAGGTATACTTGGTAACTTTGTACACTTTGTCACGAATTTATTTAATTAATTAAAAAAAAATGTAATGCAACGACAATTGGACAATTTTAACGTGTTCGTGTATAATTCACACGCATTTATGAATAAAAATTGACGCCAAATTAGAACTATACCAGCGGTTTTTTTTTGATTAAATTACTGTAACAATACCATTTAAAATTTCTATTCTAAAAATTAAGCCATCAGGTCTAGACTTTACAGAAAGACACCTTATTGAGAGAACCCGAGAACAATGAGAAAATTAATCAAAATTGATTAGCACATGGTAAAAAGGCAGTTGCTTTTCTTTTCCTTTTATAAGAAGTCCAAACACTCAATCGGTCATTTGTCACACGCGCAACCTTCGACGATAACCTCGCCTACAACGAACGTAAATTCGGCGATTTCAATTTGTAAATAATTTTTACCAACGATACGACGAAACTAATAAACAATAGTTAACGTAACGTTATGTAATGAAATTTCACACGTGTTGCATTTGATTAACAGACTGCGTAACAGAATCGTTCATAAATGATTTAAAAGAAAGAAAAACGTACGAATCACATGAAACTTTATAAAAAATATCCACATTATTGCAAACAAACGTGCAAAATAATGGAATAGGTAAAAATAAGTAGGAAATAAAAAAAAGAACTTAAAATAGGTACAATTATCAAATAAAAATAATCATAAAAAATGGAAAATTTAAACAACAAATGAAGCTCCATTTGAAAAAAATGCTCTTCATCGAAGTTTTTCTTCGACCTCGATGACCAAATGATTGTACATTGTAAGTTACTTGGTTTCGTACGGGTACTGAGGAGGTTGATTAGGGTACTGAGGCGGCTGAGAAGGATAGATTTGGCCCTGAGGAGGATACGGTTGAGGCTGTCCAGGATACGGTTGTGGTTGGCTGGGGTATAGAACTTGACCTGGGTATTGGCCAGGGACGGATTGAGGATACGGCACAGGTTGACTAGGATACAGGGGGGCGGCATATTGGACATTCTGTCCCATCGATCTATCGTCAGCGTTTTGTCGAACTGGCACACTGTAAACCGGCCTTTCTTGCAATTCGATTTTGAAACTGTGGATTACCAATACGCAGTAAGCTTTAAATACTGAAACGAAAAATCAACACGTAGTAAGATTCTATGAATTGGATAGAATTGCGAATAAAATATGTACATACGATAAATTAAAAATTGCTTACATTCTATAATTTTACGTCACGAAGTCACCATCGAAGAGGTTGTCAAGAATATAATTTAAAATGAAAATTTCTAATCGAAATAATTCTAGAAATTCGCCATTCGCCTCTATTTTTCCCTCAAGTTTCCTCGCGTGAAAAAAATTCAACTTTCAAAGCTGAAATCCAGGTCGAGGTGGCTTACTTTGATCCTAATAATAAAGGAACTATGTCACCATTTTTAAAATACAAACACTTTCATTCAGTGGCGTAGCTAGAAATTTCTCACGCAGGAGTCCGAAATTTCATAATTTTTTTAGGAATTCTGAGTTCACCCCCTCCCCCATCAAATTTCCTTTTACTATAAAAACACTGAATTCAAACTCCATAAAGTTCTCATGCTATTTGCATAGCACGTTGAAGGAAAAAAACTGATGAAAATGTAATTCAAGCAAAGCTTTGAGAAAATTTGATTTTTAATGCTCCAAAAAGACATTTTTTCGCGTAAGTTCTTGACCCGATGAGGAAGGTCGAGACCCCCCCCCCCCCCCCTCCCGGAAGCTACGCCCCTGCTTTCATTTTTCGAAAAAGTTTTGATCAAATTTTGATGTTTTTTATGGCAATGAGCTCAACAAAGGAGAAGCGCTGAAAAGGGGAATTTCGAACCGCATATTTGAACTCAACTTCTAAAAAAAATATAACCATAGTAGGTAAATATGACAAACCATGACATTTTCATGCAAATAAAATTCAAAAGTGGTGAGAACTGAAGACGTGAAGAGGAGAGTGAAAAATGGGCTGTAGGTGAGTTGATTCCCTAAGAAACATTCGTTAATTCCTAATTTTTTGGGGGGTACGTACGAATTGATTCCCACTTTTTCTCAAAAATTTCATTAACTCTGAATTTTTCACTCAAAATTTTCTCCAAGAATTTTTTTTCGAACGACTACAATTTTTTTTTGAAGTACCTATTTTTAACTCTTAATTATATTCTCAAATATTTTCAACACATACATTTTTTTCAACCTAAAACTTTCACAAATTTTTTCATTGCTATATTTTTTTCAAATTTTTTCTCAAAATGGTTTTCAATTTTGAAATTTTTCATGATTTTTTTTCAACTCTAACATTTCTTCACCAATTTTTTTTCTACTTTAAATTTCTTTATATTTTTTTAAAACTCCCAGAAATGAGAGGGTAGGATTAACTTAGACATTCATAAAGTGGTAAGTTTTACTGTGAATCCCTTACCTCTGCATTCGTTCTCATAATACCTACCTATCAAAATCTTTTTTTCCGAGGGCGCAGAATTTTTCTCTTGGGAATGAAGGGTCGAGTGAGGAAGCATAAGTGGTGGGGGAGGGAGAGGGAAGGGTACTTGAAAGAATTTCAATTTTACAAATTTTCCTAGTGATGTGTCGAAATCTATATTCTCAAAGGCGCAGAATACAAATTTGTCAATATTTTTTTCTGTGAAATGAAGGGTTCGAGTTAGGAGCGAAAAGCAGGACCTGGAAAATTAGAATATCGAGATTTATATTTCGAGAGCACAGAATATAAATTTGGCAATATTTTTCTCTTTGTAATGAAGAATCAGAGTGGTGAGGGGCTAAGGTTTGAAAAAGTTTGAATTTAGCCATTTTCCCATGTCATATATCAAAATCTATACTTTTGAGGCAATAGAATATGAATTTGCCCATTTGGCAACATTTTTCTCTTTGGTTCGAAGTGTTAGGGTGAAGGGGAAGTAAAGCCAGTAAAATTTTCACTTTTGAAATTTTACCTCGTAATAGCGAAATCTAGGTTTTTGAGGATGTAAAGTACGAATTTGGCAATATTTTTTTCAATGGAATAAAGGGTTAGGGTGAAAAGATAAGTATTGGAAAAATTTGAATTTCTAATTTTTTTCAAGTCCAAGAAAAATTATAATTTTATAAAATATAATTTGTAGTTCCCAAGTTAACACGAGGGCAAAAATTTTAGGAAATCTGAAATTCAAGGTGCAATAAAATAATGTTTTGGATCAATAAACTCGAATAAAATATCGTCTACTTTCCACTCTAAAATTATTAAAGGAGAAATACGATAGCCTGATCATAGTGAGTGCAAAGCTCTAAAAAAAAAAATCGATTTTCAAACATCGAAAATCAGTTTTATGGAGAAAAAATATTATAAAATCAGTTGAAATAATTTAAGGAAAAATATTCTGCTAGCGTGAACCTGGCACTGAATGTTAGCTATAAGTTAGCGAATTTTACTTGAATTTTGTCAATTGGGTACATACCCCACCCGAAAAAATAGGAATCAATTCGTACATACCCTGAAAAAAATGGGAATCAATTTACACATTTATGAATTTAGAGAATCAACTCACCAACTCCAAAAAAGTATTGAAAACTGCAGTTTTTTAATTTTTTGTGCTAAATTTGGACGCTTATGAAGGAAAAATGGGCCAAGCCTTAAAACAGAGTTCACATTTAAACTTGGGGATCTCAAAAACTTCAACAAATAGGTACCACACGTGATTTTTCGACTTGTTTGAATTTTGCCTAAAATCTTGAAGCACAGTGACACCCCCCCCCCCTCTTCAGAGCTCAAGTATACAAATTATTGATCACAACTGTGGAATAGCACCAAACGAGAGACACATTGCCCCCTCCCATAATGGCAAAATTGAATTTCTAATTTAAAAAAACATAGGTCAAGAGTTGAGAAATTTTCAAAATTAATAACTTTTTTGATGAAATTTTGATTTTGAGTTAAAATAAATGGAAAAAATCGCATTTCGAGTCGAAAAAATTCATTTCAATCAGACGTTTTAAAATTTTACCACCCGCCCTTCTAATAACCCAACTGGGGTACGTTCCTATGAAGTATTCAAATCTTTAACCAAAGAGTAGCCAATATTTTTTTCAAATTTCCCAACCGTTTCATGATATTTTTTAATACATAAAAAGTGATTTTTTTCATAAAAATAAATAATCAGAAAAATATTTTTAAAAGACAGAATAAATGAAATATTTTGCGCTTGGCGAATACACACAAAATCTGCCCTCCCCCCCCCACCGTATTCACGTATACATAAAACGAAACTTTAAAACGTAATCATGATGTCTAATAGATTATTTTTGACGAAAATCATTACATTTTCATTATTCACCCAATACTAGGTAATCCAATATCTATTGATAACGATAACTTACCTAAACTTGCTAGCAGCAACACGTACACGAATGCCACTATAGCAGAATAACTACTCCTCATTAGACTGCGATAAATTTCCTGTTCACGTTGAGGTTTCCGCGAAGCTTCCTTTTCAACAAGTTTATCAAATCCCGCTCTCATGCCGCCTCCGAGATTTAATTGAATAACACCGTAAATCGAGTAGAGTCCCTCGAACAATAAAAAAACCACGCATGCGGTCAACAACGGAATCGAAGGCTTTTCCTGTAAAATGAAAATGAATCAGAGAATCAGTCGAATACACCGGAAAAACATCAATGCTCAGTGATAAGATTTTAGATCAAAATCACGAATCATAACGATTAAAAATTCAGCGAACAAGGCGTCTTGACAAAATTTCATAACGAAAATTCAGTACTTTGGTGGGAGATTTTTCAAACATTCCATGTTTTTGTTCAAGGGGAGGAGGTGAATTTTTTTCATATAATTTTTTATCAGATGAAAAAAAAATCGACCGTAAAATCGTGAAATGAATTCCGAAATTCTGCCAATAGTCCAGTCATTTTAGGATCTAACCCCAAAAATTTAATCCTGATTTTCTTTTCGCGTTTTTCGATTGTAATGATCCACTACACAACATATGAGACGCAGCCAGGGATACCCGACCATATGTCGGAAAAGTAAATTTCGAGAAAAACGCAAATTAAGAAAAAATGACCAAAAATATGGAATTTTTTTTTTATCAATTTGTATACTATGAACCCTCTACTTTCATATGAGAATAGGTTCAGGTCCCAAAAGTGTCATCTTCTTGGTTAAAAAACGAATTTTGCTGAAGGCCTCTGAGAAATTGAAACCATACCATGTGTCGGAATTTTATAAAAATATGTTAAAATTTACAACTTTCATTATTATTGAAACGTAGTAGTGTTCAACAAATATCCGGATATCCAAATACCAAGTACTATTTGGATTATCCGTATTCACACGGAAATTGCCGAACAGCTCCGAAAACATCCCGAAAACGGTTGAACTTTTCCGAGAGTTCCCGAATTCTTTCACGAACCCTCACAAAATTTAAAGGTCGATTATCGAAATCGAAAAATCGAAATTGAAAAATCGATATCGAAATCGAAATCGAAAAATCGATTATCGAAATCGAAAATTCAATTTTTTCCCGTTGAAACTCTTCATTTCGATTATCCGGATATTTGTTGAACACTAATTTTCAAAGCATGATTTTCACCGTTTGGTTTGTAAAGTTGTTTGACTTGCACTATGATTTCATTTCTCAATGCACGTAATTTCAGGTTCGTTTTAATGAACTACAGTGGTGTACGATTATTAAAAAAAAACAAATTTTGTATCAAAAATGTCATTATTTCTTGAAAAAAGATGATTCCCGACATATGGTATGGTTTCGATTTTCGATGCCGGCAACTTCTGGAAGGGGTCAATGACCTAAAGTGATGTAAGAGGACGTAAATAAAGCATTTCCAATGAGAAAAGTCGTTTACAGAACATAATTTTTTTTTTATTCATTGAAAACAGTTCCAAATTTTGTTTTGCGTTTTTCTCAAAACTTTGATTTTTGAAAATCATTTTTTGGTAAACTTTGAAAAATCATAGAAAATTTATTTCTCAACGTTTTTTAATGCGATTTGCGCTATTCGAAAGGTACAAGTCTGTACTATTTAAAGAGTCAAAAAAACGAAAAAAAAATTTCCGACATATGGTCGGGTATCCCTGGCTGCGTCTCATATGTACTAAAATGGAAACCCCTAACCCGCCGCTACCCACAGGAGAGATGTAAATGTCTGCTGAAAACCGGTTTTTCGTGAATATCTCCACAAATAAGCCTCAAAATTAAAAAATAGTTATGAACAATCTTGTTCTACGTGTAATTTCCTGTCAGAATGTTTCTTTTGTTTTTTTCAAAAACACTCACTTCCTTGACCAAAAATTAAAGGTGGAAAACGCCTGTTTTTCCAATATTTACAGTATTTTTGGAAATGATGGAAATACGAAGCTGAAAGTACCCAGAATTACACCAATGAAGAGTAATTTTTTTATACATGCTGGTAGGGTATTCCAAAAAAAGTCACCGCAAGAATTTCAACCCCTACCGTTAATTATAAGGGAGGTTATTGAATACTGCATTTATATAATCGAGGTTGTGGAAAGAAAAAGAACTTTAAACGCGATGTTATTGCTTATCATTGGTGATACGAAACATTTCTTTGCGTCGTAAGGATACAAAAACGATATTTTAAGCTTCTTATTTCCATCATTTCCAAAAATGCAGTGAATATTGAAAAAATAGGCGTTTTCCACCCTTAATTTTTTGCCAAAGAAGTGGGTGTTTTCGAAAAAAAAAACAAAAAAAAACGAACCTATCTGATAGGAAATTACACGTAGAACACGACTGTTCATAACCATTTTTCCATTTTGAGGCTTATTTGAGAAGATATTCACAAGTTTCGATTTTTTCAAAAAATGCTGTAAATTTTTGAAAATTGGTGTTTTTTACCCTTAATTTTTGATCAAGAAAGTGAGTGTTTTTGAAAAAACAAAAAACCTTCTGATAGGAAATTGCACGTAGTACAAGATTGTTCATGACTATTTTTCAATTTTGAGGCATATTTGAGGAGATATTCATGAAAACCTGGTTTTCAGCAGACATTTACCCCTCCCCTAGGGGTAGCGGAGCGTTATGGGGGTGTCAATTTTAGTATGTTGTGTAGTGGGCCATTACGAACGTAAAATGCAAAAAAAAAATCAGGATTGAATTTTTAGGGGGTTTGGTACATTTTTTCTCTTATTTGCCTGCACTACAAAAGAGGGGAAATAAATTGAAAATTTCTAACTTGATTGAAAAAATACATTTTGACATGTTTGACAAGAAACCAGGACTAAATCGAGTCATGCAAAAATTGCACGACTGTTGAAACCCTGGTGAAATAAAATAAACCATGTCAACTTACACGACTGATGGATATAATGGCGAACAAATATATCAAGCTTCCGATCAACGTGATAACCGTTTCAAAGTAATTATGGACACCATCCTCTGCAACAGAAAAAATAAACAATTAGTCAATTCAACATTGGTAACCACCTCCTGATTATTTTGGCTGAAAATAGGATTTCGACGATTCGAGCCCAAATTTATCCCAACTTCAAGTTTTTCAATTTTCATTTTTTTTCAAAATTTCATCCCATTTGAAAAAAATTTTCAGTTGTAAATTTTTCATTAATTTAAATTTACTCAATATTTTTTCAAACTTCTTCTAATTTTATATTTTTTAAAATGTCTTCAAATTATTGAGTTGAAAAAACACGAGAGTTCAAACATTTTTTTGAAAAATTCAACTGAAAAAAATTTTAAGATAAAAAACCTAATGCATTCTGCGTAAAGTAACCGACTTTTCGGTTTGTACATAGAGGTACCGCGGGGCAAGACGACGCAGGGGGGCAAGAGTCCGATCTCTGATATCTCGGATTTCGATAATGTAGGGTTGGTGGAGTTTTTATTTTTTAGAAGTATACCTTGCACTGACAAAACCCTGAAAAAATCATCCGAATTGGTCCAGTAGTTTTTAATCTGTGAGCTATTAAAAATTTTTCTGCCGAAAAATTGTAATTTTTGCTCTACAGTTTTTTTGATGTTAGGATGGTAAAAAATTTTGAATCTGAGGAGTATATAGCATTTTGAGGAAGATGGTGAGGTAAGCTATCGGAATATATATAAGAAATCTTTTCTATGTATTAAATTATTTGAGAAAAACCAATTTTTAGAAAAAAACTGGAGGTGGGGGCAAGTGTACTACACCTTTTAAACTGTAAACAAACTTCTTGTTATAATATATTTTCTTTGCCAAAGTAAAGTTTTGATCAATTTTTTGACATAAAAACTTAAAAACGAAATAAAATTAGATGATCAGTAACATAAAATGTTATGGTAGTACTCTTGCCCCACACTTTAGGTATCAAATTTAACATTAAGTTAAATGGCAGTACTCTTGCCCCACACTTAGTAAAAAGAAAAACCTCCCCGAAATGTTGAAAATTCGATTTTTGACAGATTTTTAAACTTTTAGTGCGTCGTCTTGCCCCGCGGTACTCTACATATAACGTAATGCAAGTTTATTTGCGTCGAGAGGGGTTCAACTCGAAAAATTAAGGCTAAATTTGAAATCAGCAATCCTTTTTACATTATTTATACTTATTGCTTCTTAGTTATTACTCAAAATTAAAATTTTGGACCTCGATACCCCGGGTCATGTCTCTAGGGAAATTCAAATCGAAAAACTAAGGCCTTTGAAATCAGTACCACAAATTACATAAAATAGTAATCCATTTTTCAAGTTATTGCTTGAAATTGAAATTTTGGCCTGGTACCCAATTTCAAACTTTTGGATCTGTAGCCACTTCATATGCAAAGGGGCATTTGAGGGAGGGTTAAAATCAAAAACTAAGGCCAAATTTGAAATTTGTAATCCAGATTACATAATGTACGTAAGGCCACTTTTCAAATTATTACTCAAAATTAAAATTTAAAAAAAATTGAAATTTTGGCCTAATACCAAGCTCAAAATTTTGGACCACTATGCTCCCTAATATACATAGGAGAATCTAGGGAGGTTGAAATCGAAAAACTAGAGCCAAATTTGACATCAGAAACCCAAATTACACAATAGTACGCAATTTTCAAGGAATTGCCGAAATTGGAATTTCGGCCTTCCCTCAGGCATCCTTATGTCCCTAGGGACATCTAGGGGATTTAAATCGAAAAAGTCGGTAAAACAAAGACAAAATTCGGAATCAGCGACCCAGAATATGTCAGATTATGCCCTTTTACGGAATTTTCAATGCCAAAATGCAAAATTTGAGTTTTGGACGTCCCCCATTACGCCCAAAATATCCAAAAAAATGGAGATATGAAAAAAAGTTTGAAACAAAAGTTGTACAGAATGAATGAACAATCATTTTTTGTTTCATAACTTTTCTTTCATCTTGCGATGGAAAGAAGTTGTTGTACAAAAGGTTTGAAGTAATTTTTTCTTATTCAAGCCATAACTCTTTTCCATTGCTGTATGTGGAAAAAATTCCAGAACGTAAAATGTTCAATTTTTAATTCTCTATAACTTTTATTTCAAACTTTTTTTGTCATCTCCACTTTTTGATAACTGATTATCGACTTGGAATAAAAAACCACCTAAAAAACGAAAAAATATGGATGAATTTTGTACCAGTTTCAAAAAAGTGAAGATATCAAAAAAAGTTTGAAATAAAAGTTGCAGAAAATTGAAAACTGAATATTTGATGTTCTGTAATTTTTTTCTCACCTATCTATGGAGAACGGTTATGGGTTAGAAAAGAAAAAATTATACTAGAGTTCTTCGTGCCATAACTTCTTTCCTTTGCAAGATAGAAAAAAACGTTATGGAACAAAGAATGTTTCATTTTCAATTTCCTACAACTTTTGTTTCAAACTTTTCTTCATATCTCCACTTTTTTAAATATTATTGACAACTGGTTCAAAACTGCAGAACCGGTTTCAAAAAAACATATCACATTTTAATCGCGTCAGCGTGTAGACTTCATTTCAATAAAAAACCCGGACCTTTATTTTTTGACCAAAACTGGTTTCTCAATTCGTGTACACCCTATAACTTGGGCTGAAAATATGATTACTGATCTTTAATGTTCTCGATGCCAGAAACGCATTGCCGTTTGAACCGGTTTAGTATCTCTTTTTAGTTCAGAGATATTTAGAAGTGTTTCAAGTGACTAAGACTTCTGTGTCAATATAAGGAAACCTTGTTTTGAATCACACATCCTATCGTGTTCAGAAGGTCCTAAAACGGGGAAAAAAGTTGGCCCCGACGTCCCTTTCAACCATTATGAACAATTTAGTGCCTAAAGTCGGTAAAAATGTGAAGTTTAAAAAAAGTAAGAGTTAAAGTTAGAAAAATGTTGAGAAAATTTAAATTAAAGCAATATTACGGTAGAAAATTTAGAGAGTTGAAAAACTTTGAACTAGGAGTAAATCTGGACTCAGATCGTGGAAATTCCATTTTCAGCGGAAATAATTAGAAGCCAGTCAACAACAGAGTAGCTATTTTTTCGATTCGAGCTTACGGTAAAACTGCTTGTACGTCGAGTCGCCGAGATTCGTTGATGTGGACAACAGTGCCCAAACGTTTATGATCTATTGGAAAAACAAAAATACATTTTCTTATTTCTTTTATCGGATTATAATATCGTACTATAATATTCCATAAATTCCAACGTAGTAAATACAAGGGCGCTACCTTGCAAAAACCTTTACCACACAACACAGCGCAATATCTAGCTTCATTCCACTAAATTATAGGTTGCGCCCCATTGTCGCGAATTACAAGCTAAAAATCCATTGGATAGGTACTTACCAAATTAAAATAGAGCAAGATCAAGGCAACCGTACGTAGCGATTTCCCACAGCAGGCTGTTTTCATAGCCATCTCGAACTCGAAATTAGAATTTCACTTTTCACTATCGAATTCAAATCGAAAATTTAAAACGAAATTAAAAACTAACACTTTTAATTTTCTATCAACGGATCGATTCCATAAATAATCTTAATAATGGATGCGACGGGCGTCGCATGAACTTGACTGATCGACCGATTCGAGTTAGGAGATCACATCACACTACAAAGTACCACATAAAAATAACTCGTAGTCTCGTACACGCGAAAGACTTACGAAGAAGTGAGGCGTGACGTGACGTCATAAACGAGAAAAACATTGAGCTTGCGCTTATGGCAGCGGTGTTTTGTGTACGAATATTTAAACTGACGCCCAGCCAGTGTAGCCCGACGTCGAAACAATCAACTTCGTTACGAGCAATTTGCAACCATACCGAGAAAACCTACGGATTTTAGCGTACTTTGACATAGGTAGGCATTAGCTTCATTCGAGTCAATCAGTAGGCAACCAGGTATACACATGCAGTACATAAAAACATGACAACTGGTCTGAAGGCCATTCCTAAGCTTCAATTCGAACTCGAAGTAACTGGTTGTTTTGAACTAACTCTACGTAGAAATTAAGAATAATAAACGTCTTGCTTCTTCATTCTTCGCGAAATGAAAAGTAAAGAGAGGATGGAGCCGATGTAGGGGGCGGTGAGGGGGTGCAATAGTCGCTCTCTCGATTCTCATCACTGGCACGGCACCTGTTTTATTTTTCGACTCAATATATACATTCGGTATCGACATAGGTAATTGACTCATTTTTCGGATTATTGGTAACACCAGGATTGAATTTGCAGGCAGGTTTTTTGATTAAAAAATTCTAAAATAGTTTCAAAATGACTCGTAAGGTTTTGGAAAATGATTATTAGAAGATGTTTTCTGCGAATTTCTTGATCGATGGTTCGGAAAATTCGGAATTCGGAGTCAAGAATGATGAAATTCCCCAATTCCTGTTTTTATATTTTTGAAATTTTTGGTAAACATGATTGAAAACCTTGAGAAGAAATTCAATTCGAAAGAACTCCCTCTTCCCCTCTCCCGAACAACTTTTCATACAGGGTGTTCCATGAATCGTCTGCCAAACTTTTTTTTTTTTGATATAACCGGATACCACTGAAAAAAACTTGAGATGAACATGTTGCCTATTTTCAAAATTGAAGGGGCAAATTCTGCTTCTAAAAAAATCACGTAAAATTTTTTTTTCAACCATTTTTCGCTTGATGATTTTTAGCCTTTCTTTAAAATTGAAGTAGCTCTAAAAAAATTATTCAAGAAAAATTCTCAAAAAATTAACTGATCAAGGGAATAGATAGTACGTTGAAAACAGAAGAAATTTTGTTCTGTAGACTTTTTGTCCAACACCGAAAATGAAGGGGCTAAAGGTCATTAAAAATTGATAAAATTTGAAAACTTTTTGAAGCCCATTTATTTTGAATGACCAGTAGCCCCTTTTCAACAAATTTTATTCAGTGGTCACAGAGAATTCTTGCAAAAACTGTCATCAAATCTTACATTTCTTCAGAGTTTAAAATAATTATAGCGACAATTTGGCAATTGAAACTTTTCAATAGGTACTTTTATTTTTTTGTTTATACGTTCTAAAATCAGTTTTTTGACGAAAATCATACTCCGAGATTGTTGTACGTAATCGTTTGGTTGACGAATTTCGATGTTTAGATTCGTAATGAATTAATGATTGTTCATTTTTCATTCATTTTGCTCATTTCTTTGCTCTTCTGATAGATTTTTCGACTTTTCGACATTAAATTTGTATACTATACAGGGTGTTCCGTCTCAATAGTAAAACCCCTTGGCCAGTAATAGTGCAACACCAACTGAGTCGATGTAAGTAGGTTTGCCTACCATTGGAGTTGAAGGGGCAGATTCATACACTTCGAAAAAATTTTCGTTTTGAATTTTGATTTGCGTTTTCAATCGTGCGCTACTCAACAACCAAGATAGGTAGAAAGTTGCGCTTTGCGGCAACGTGTAGCCCACTCTCTCTAGAATTTTTCTATACGGTTGATAATTTTTGTAGGTGAACTAGGGTGGGTGTACCGGGGCAAATATTCAAAAAAAACATGAAAAAAAGTTGACGATTTTTTCTATTTTTGTGAATAACTAAAAAAGTTGTCCTCTTCTGCTACAATTATTAGTAATATTTCTTGAAGAAAAAATTTCGATCTTTCCAATGGCGCAACCCCCACTCCTCTATTATGCTCCAATCAAAAGTCACGAGCTTTTAATTTTGAAGAAAACCACAAAAAAGACTTACTTTTTTGATTTTTCAAATTTCAAAAATTCATATCTTTGTAACAAAATGAGACAAGTAGATGGGGTTTGCAGCATTGAACTTACCAAGTGTTTCGCTTCATAATGTTGGAATGATATACTTCAAGTTTTTATATAAAAATTATAAACAAAAAAATTTCAAAATTTTTTTTATCAAAATTTTTTTTTAATGAAGCATTTGAAGATACAATTTTTATTTTGGGTAGTATAATACTTGGTAAGTTCAATACTGCAAACCTCATCCTAATAATTGTAGCAGAAGAGGACAACTTTTTTAGTTATTCACAAAAATAGAAAAAATCGTCAACTTTTTTTCATGTTTTTTTTTCAATATTTGCCCGGTACACCCACCCTAGTTCACCTACAAAAATTATCAACCGCATAGAAAAATTCTAGAGAGAGCGGGCTACACGTTGCCGCAAAGCGCAACTTTCTACCTATCTTGGTTGTTGAGTAGCGCACGATTGAAAACGCAAATCAAAATTCAAAACGAAAATTTTTTCGAAGTGTATGAATCTGCCCCTTCAATTCCAATGGTAGGCAAACCTACTTACATTGACTCAGTTGGTGTTGCACTATTACTGGCCAAGGAGTTTTACTATTGAGACGGAACACCCTGTATATTCACATTTTAGCTTTCAGAAAAAAAATCAAAAACGAAAAAAAAAACGTTTTTAAATACCAAAAAAGCACTAATTCCTAGAGTCCGAGTTACCAAAACGGTATCGGGAGCTCTCGGCGGTTTCCGAATGTGTTCGTTTGACTTGTTCGAATAAATTACACAGAGCGACAAAAAATTTTTTTTGCTCTGTTTCTGGGTTCTCATGCCGAAATTCTGTTTCTAGACATCAAAATACATCACCTTGCTCAATCCTGGCTTCCAAAGTTTGCTTTGGGGGGTAGGGGAGCCAAAAAACTGATTTTTCGAGGTCAATAAGCCAGAGCATTACAAAAAAAATTGATTTTTTTTTGGACTAATTTTGTAGGAAATTTTACGGCAAATCTAATGCCGTAAACCGCAGACCTCCGTCTCTTTTTTAAAAAAAGTTACAGCTCATTCTTTCCAAAATTTTGTGAAAAAATCGCATTTTTTTGTTTTTTTTTTCGCAAAGAAGTGAAATTTGTGAGAAAAGTAAGGGTTTTAAGGCCATAATGACCATGGTGAGAGTTGTAGGAAATTTTACGGCAAATTGAATGCCGCAAACCGTGGACCTCTATCTCTTATTGAAAAAAAGTTACAGCTCATTATTTGCAAAATTCTGTGAAAAAAATCACATTTTTTGTGCCTTTTTCGCGAAAAAGTGAAATTTGAGAGAAAACTAAGGGTTTTCAGGATGAGCTGTAACTTTTTTTCAAAAAGAGATAGAGATCCGCGGTTTACGGCATTCGATTTGCCGTGAAATTTCCTACAACTCTCATCATGGTCGATCATGGTCATTATGGCCTTAAAACCCTTACTTTTCTCTCAAATTTCACTTCTTTGCGAAAAAAAAAACAAAAAAATGCAATTTTTTCGCAAAATTTTGGAAAGAATGATCTGTAACTTTTTTTAAAAAAGAGACGGAGGTCTGCAGTTTGCGGCATTGGATTCGCCGTGAAATTTCCTACAAGATTAGTCCAAAATAAATTTTTTCCAATTTTTTTTGTAATGCTCAGGCTTATTGACCTCGAAAAATCGGTTTTTTGCCCCCCCCCCCCCAAGCAAACTTTGGTCAAAAAAAATACTTTTTCCTTTATTAGTTACATAAAAGCAACCCAAATTTGGCAATAAGAACCCAAAAACAAAATTCGTGTCGACCTGTGTTATCAATTCTAGGTATTGAATTCGGATATTATGTTAATTTTTAAATAATTACCTAAAATTTTTATACAAAAAAAAATATTATAAAATTGAAAATGAGTAAAAAGAAAAATTTTAACTTTTTTTCAATAGAATATTTTTGAAAAAAATGTGATTGTTTAACCCAACAGTGAATTAGTGATGAGATACCTATTTCAAAATTATTATCACAAAGAGTAGAAAAATTGTAAAAATTTGGTACAAATACTTACAGGAATCAAAAAATCCCAATTTAATATTTTCATGACATGTATAATTTATATATTTTGATGCTAAAAAAAGAGTTATTTCCGTATCCTCGTTTAACTAAACAATCTTTTTTCCAATTTTAGCTAATTAAACTGCATACGTACAGTATAATAGATGCAGACGAACGTGAAAATGATGAAAAAATTCGAACAAGTCAAACGAACACCTTCGGAAACCGCCGAGAGCTCCCGATACCGTTTTGGTAACTCTGACTCTAGGAATTAGTCCAAAAAAGCAAGAACGAAAACGAAATCGTCAAAAACGAAAACAAAAACGAAACCCGAAAATTTTTTGTTTTTCCAAACCCTAATTTACATCTTTCCATTTCGAGTTGAAAGATTTAGAAAAAAGTTTGTTTCTATAGGTAATTCTGAAAAAATCTAAACCTATTTAGAGAAAATATCAACTGAAATTTTTTGAATGAATTAAGAAAGTTAGAGAACTTGAGGGAAAAAACCAGAAAATTTATTCATTTATCCATTTAGATCACATATACTGACTTCAACCTTTTCCTTCTTAGATTTAAAGCGCTGATCCGATTAAATAAAACAACAACAATAGATTTTTTCATCAGTAAATTTGGACTTGGAAAAAACAAGTGCCCCGCACGAAACAAAATCAATTTTCCCTTGAGCATAAATATTCGCATCTTCTCAACTACTCCTCTTGCCAGATCCTCTGAACCTCGCTCGTTTCTATACCTATATTCGCTCTCAAAATTTAATAGGAATTTTAATCATGATTTTAAAAAAAAACATTCACGATTCAAAAGTGATGTTTTCGAGAGAAAAACTCGATGTGGTTTCTCCCCCCCCCCCCCCCGGATCGATCACATTATTATTCGCAGGTAACTTAGCTAATTTGTACATTTTGTCACGAATTTATTACTTAGGTACCTACCTAATTAGAAAAAATATTAATGCGTTACCCTAATTTAACGACAATTGGACAGTTTTAACGTATTTGTGTATAATTCACACGAATTTATGAATAAAAATTGACGTCAAATTAGAACAATACCAGCGTTGGTTTTTTTGATTAATTTACTGGTATGATAAGTAACAATGCCATTTAAAATTTCTATTCCAAAAATTAAATTAGCAGGTCTAGATTTTACAGAAATTTGACACCTTATTGAGAAAACCAGAGAACAATGAAAAAATTAGTCAAAATTGATTAGCACACGGTAAAAGGACAGTTGCTTTTGTTTTCCTTTTATAAGAAGTCCAAACACTCAATCGGTCAGTTGTCACACACACAACCTTCGACGATAATCTCACCTACAACGTACGCGTAAATTCGCCGATTTCAATTTGTAAATAATTTTCACCAACAATACCACGAAACTAATAAACAATAGTTAACGTAACGTTATAATTAAATTTCACACATGTTGCATTTGATTAACAGACTACGTAATAAAAGCGTTCATAAATGCTTAAAAAAAAGAAAAACGTACAGATCACATAAAACTTTATAAAAAATTTCCACATTATTGCAAACAAACGTGCAAAATAATGGAATAGGTAAAAGTAAGTAGGAAATAAAAAAAATAACTTAAAATAGGTACAATTATCAAATAAAAATAATCATAAAAAATGGAAAGTTTAAATGGCAAATGAAGCTCCATTTGAAAAAATGCTCTTCATCGAAGTTTTTCTTCGACCTCGGTGACCAAATTATTGTACATTGTAAGTTACTTGGTTTCGTACGTGTACTGAGGAGGTTGATTAGGATACTGAGGCGGCTGAGAAGGATAGCATTGGCCCTGAGGAGGATACGGTTGAGGCTGTCCAGGATACGGTTGAGGCTGTCCAAGATACGGTTGCGGTTGGCTGGGGTATAGAACTTGACCTGGGTATTGGCCAGGGACGGATTGAGGATACTGCATAGGTTGACTAGGATACAGGGGGGCGGCATATTGGACATTCTGTCCCATCGATCTATCGTCAGCATTTTGTCGAACTGGCACACTGTAAACCGGCCTTGTTTTCAGATCGATTTTAAAACTGTGGATTACCAATACGCAGTAAGCTTTGAATGCTGAAACGAAAAACCAACACGTAGTAAGATTCTATAAATTGGATAGAATTGCGAATAAAATAATTATGTACATACGATAAATTAAAAATTGCTTACATTCTATAATTTTACATCACAAAGTCACAAATCGAAACAGTTGTGAAGAATATAATTTAAAATGAAAATTTCTAATTGGAATAATTTCAGAAATTCGCCTGTATTTTTCCCTCTTTCAAAGCTGAAATCCAGGTCGAGGTGGGTTACTTTGATTCTAAAATTGAGGAAGTATGTAACCCTTTTTTAAAATACAATTTCATTTTTTGAAAAAGTTTTAATCAAATTTTGATTGTTTTTTATGACAATGAGCTCAACAAAGGAGAGGAGCTGGAGAGAGGAATTTCGAACCGCATATTTGAACTCAGCGTCCTTGGAAAAATATAGTAAGTAAATATGACAAGCCATGACATTTTCATGCAAATAAAATTCAAAAGTGGTGAGGACTGAAGAGGGAAATAAAAAGTAGACTGTAGGAGAGTTGATTCCCAAAGAAATATTCGTGTGAAAAGATAGGGAAATTGATTCCCAATTTTTTCCGGGGTACGTACGAGTTGATCCCCACTTTTTCTCAAAAATTTCTTTCAACTATGAATTTTTGACTCAAAATTTTCTCCAAGAATTTTTTTTCAAATTTCGACTGCAATTATTTTTGAATTATTTTTAACTCTTAATTTTATTCTCAAGTATTTTCAACACAAACATTTTTTTCAACCAAATTTTCTCAGATTTTTTCATGATTATATTTTTTTTGAATTTTTTTTCAAAACTGTTTTCAATTTTGAAATTTTACTTGATTTTTTTTCAACTCAAACATTTCTTTACCTATTTTTTTATACTTAAAATTTCTTTGTATTTTTCTTCGAACTCCCAATACCTATTTTTTTTTCAATTTTTTTTAACTCTAATCTTTAGAATTTAAAATTGGTACCTAAAGATTTTGAAAAAGTTTTAAATCGGATAAAAATATTGAATTAAAAATAAATTTTCTGGGAAAAAATGAAAAATTCGCCTAATGCGCATACACCGAAGAAAAAATTTATATGGGCTTTTTTCCAGCGTTGGAAAATTCCAAAATTTTCTGGTGGCTCCGAAACGTCTCGAAACCGCTTCCAATAGATTCGGAAGGTCGAAAATAGGGTATAGACTAAGTTTCAACTTTTTACCTCAATGTATGCGCATTGGGCGAATTTTTCAATTTTTTTCAAAAAAATTTCTTGCCCAAAAATTCGAATTTGAACTCAAAGTTACGAATTTTGGAAAATTGTGTTTTAATCGATCAAATAGGTCACTAAAATGAATAATCCGCAATTGTAGGTGCTGAAGTGCATATGGGCCATTTTTATGGGTTTTCTCCAGCCCTGGAAAATTCTAAAATTTTCTGGTGGCTCCGAAACGTCTCGAAATCGCTTCCAATCGATTCGGGAGGTCAAACATAGGGTATATACCAAATTTCAGCTTTTTTCTTTGATTACATCAAATTTTTATTTTTTTTAGGGCAATGAGGTAATTTTGAAATTTCAAAAATTCGCCAAAAATCGAGAAATGAACTTCAGCCCCTGAAATTTTGGGTACGAGGTCCTGTTACGATGTACTTTTGATTTTTTTTGTTTAGGTTCGAAATTTTAATTTCAGTTGGGATACCTCCCTTGTAAGAAAATTTTAGGTTGAAAAAATTTTTGAAGAAAATACAATGGAAATTGGAAAAAATTTGGAGTCAACTTTTGAGTCAAAAATTCAAAGTTAAAAAAAATTAGATGAAAAATCTTGGAATTAAAAAATTGAATTTGAAAAAAAAAATGGAAATAACTCCTTGTGGTATCACTATAATTGGCTAAAAGAAGTTCAGCATCAACTCAAACTTGTACACCCGAAAAAAAAGGAATCAATTCACACAGAGTAGCCAATACTTTTTTTTTCAAATTTCCCAACCTTTCATGATTTTTTTTTAATACATAAAAGGTGATTTTTTTTCAATAAAAAAAATCAGAAAAATATTATCCAAAGACAGAATAAATGAAATATTTCGCGCTTGGCGAGTACACGCAAAGTCTCCCCCCCCCCCCCTCCCGTATTCACAAAAAAAGAACTTTAAAACGTAATCATGATGTCTAATCGATTATTTTTGACGAAAATCACTACATTTTCATTTTTTCACCCAATATTAATCCAATACCTATTGATAACTCACCTAAACTTGCCAGCACCACCAAGTACACGAATACCACTATAGCAGAATAACTATCCTTCATTATATTACGAAAAATCTCCTGATCACGTTGAGGTTTCCGCGAAGTTTCCTTTTCAACAACTTTATCAAACACCGCTCTCATGCCGCCTCCGGCATTTAATCGAATAACACCATAAATCAAGTAGAGTCCATCGAACAATAAAAAAACCACGCATGCGGTCAACAACGGAATCGAAGGCTTTTCCTGTAAAATGAAAATGAATCAGAAAATCAGACAAATGCACCGGAAAAATATCAATGTTCACTGATAAAGGTTTAGATGAAAATCACGAATCATAACGATTAAAAATTCAGCAAACAAGGTGTCTTGAAAAAATTTCATAACAAAAATTCAGTATTTTGGTAGGAGATTTTTCAAAAATTCCATGTTTTTATCCAAAGAGAGGAGGTGAATTTTTTTTCCTAGGTACAATTTTTCATCTGAAGAAAAAAATCGACCGAAAAATCTTCAAATGAATTTCGAAATTCTGCCAATAGTCCAGTCATTTTAGGATTTAACCCCCCAAAAATGCAATCCTGATTTTTTTTCGCGTTTTACAACATACTAAAATGGAGCTGTTGGCTGGATAGACTAGAAAAATGAAATAAAAAATTTCAAAATCGATTCATATCTTCCGATCGCGCAAGAGCCTTCCATTCTTTGAAAATTGTCGAAAATTCAACATTTTCAGAAATTTTTAAAAATTCAAAAAAAATTCAAAATCCATCAAAATCAATTTTAGAGCTTATTTAGGGCCTATTTAAAGCAGAAATCACAACTTTTTTGAAAAAATCCTTGTTCTATATATTTTTTAAAATTTCTCATATTTCTTCAAATCTGAAAAAAATTGAAAAAAGTTACAAAACATTGATTCTTTCAAAAAAAATGTGCTTTTTGGTCTAGATAGTAACTACAGAAGCTCTAAAATTAATTTTAGTCAAACCAAAATTTTTTCTAAATTTTTGGCAATTTTTGAAGAATTGAAGGCTCTCGCGATCGGAAGATATGAATCGATTTTGATATTTTTCATTTCATTTTTCTAGTCTATCCAGGCAACAACTTTGGTTGGGGTAACTTTGCAGAAATCAAAATTTTTGGTGTTCGGCCCACTCTAATGGACACCCCATAACCCTCCGCTACCCCCAGAAGAGGGGTAAATGTCTGCTGAAAACCGGGTTTTCGTGAATATCTCCTCAAATAAGTCTCAAAATTAAAATATGTAGTTATGAGCAATCTTGTTCTACGTGTAATTTCCTATCAGAAGGTTTTTTGTTTTTTCAAAAACACTCACGTTCTTGATAGAAGATCAAGGGTAAAAACATCCGATTTTCCAACAATTTGCAGCATTTTTTGAAAAAATCGAAACTTTTGTGAATATCTCCTCAAGTAAGCCTCAAAATGGAAAAATGGTTATGAACAATCATGTTCTACGTGTAATTTTCTATCATACAGGTTCGTGTTTTTTTTTTTCGAGAACGCCCACTTCTTTGCCCAAAAATTAAGGGTGGAAAACGCCTACTTGTCCAATTTTCACAGTATTTTTGGAAATGATGGAAATACGAAACTGAAATACCCAAAATTATACCAGTGAAGAGTAATTTTTTTATACATTCTGGTAGGGTATTCCAAGAAAAGTCACCGCAAGAATTTCAACCCTTACCGTTAATTATAAGGAAGGTTATTGAATACTGCATTTGAAAAATCGAGCTTGAGGAAAGAAAAAGTACTTTAAACGCGATGTTATTACATATTTTTGGTGATACGAAACATTTCTTTGCAGCGCGTCGTAAGGATTCAAAAACGACATTTTCAGCTTCGTATTTCCATCATTTCCAAAAATACTGTGAAAATTAGAAAAATGGCGTTTTCCACCTTTAATTTTTGGGCAAAGAATTAGAAGCTTTCGAAAAAAAACGAATCTGTCTGATAGAAATTTACACGTAGAACATGATTGTTCATAACAATTTCTACATTTTGAGGCTTACTTGAGGAGATATTCACAAAAGTTTCGATTTTTTCAAAAAATGCTGCAAATTGTTGGAAAATCGGATGTTTTTACCCTTAATTTTTTATCAAGAAAGCGAGTGTTGTTGAAAAAACAAAACTCTTTTGATAGGAAATTACACGTAGAACAAGATTGTTCATGACTATTTTTCAATTTTGAGACCTATTTGAGGAGATATTCACAAAAACACCGGTTTTCAGCAGACATTTACCCCTCCCCTGGGGGTAGCGGAGGGTTATGGTGGTGTCCATTTTAGTACGTTGTGTAGTGGACCATTGCGAACATAAAACGCGAAAAAAAATCAGGATTGAATTTTTGGGGGTTTGGTACATTTTTTCTCTTTTTTGCCTGGACTACAAGAGGGGGGAAATAAATTGAAAATTTCTAACTTGATTGAAAAAATACATTTTGACATGTTTGGCAAGAAACCAGGACTAAATCGGGTCATGCAAAAATTGCACGGCTGCAGTTGAACACCTGGTGAAATAAAATAAACCATGTCAACTTACACGACTGATGGATATAATGGCGAACAAATATATCAAGCTTCCGACTACCGTGAGAATCAAATCAAGGTAAATGCTGACATTATCCTCTGCAACAGAAAAAGTAAACAATTAGTCAATTCAACATTGGCAACCACCTCCTGATTATTTTGGCTGAAAATACGATTCCGACGATTCGAGTCCAAATTTATTCAAACTTCAATTTTTTACAATTTTTTCAATTATCTTTTTCAAAATTTCATCCCATTTGGAAATTTTTTCTAATTGTAAATTTTTCTTCAATTTAAATTTTCTCAACATTTTTTCAAACTTCTTCTAATTTTATATTTTTGAAAATGTCTTCAAATTATTGAGTTGAAAAAACAGAGTTCAAACATTTTTTTGAAAAATTCAGTTGAAAAAAATTTTAAGATAAAGAATGTCGAGTTGAAAAAAAATAAGAGTTAAAGTTGGAAAAATGTTGAGAAAATTTAAATTGAAACAACATTACGGCGGAAAATTTTGAAAATTAGAGACAATTTTCAAAAGAAAATTTAGATACTTGAAAAACGTTGAACTAGGAATAAATTTGGAATCAGATCGTGGAAATTCCATTTCCAGCAGAAATATTATTAGAAGCTAGTCAGTAGTCAACAACAGAGTAGCTATTTTTTCGATTCGATCTTACCGTAAAACTGCTTGTACGACGAGTCGCCGATACTCGTTAATGTTGTCAACAGTCCCCAAACGTTTGCGATCTATTGGGAAAACAAATAATAAATTTTCTTATTTCTTTTATCGGATTATAATATTCCATAAATTTCAACGTAGTTAATACAAGGACGCTGCCTTGCAAAAACCTTTACCACACAACACAACGCAATATCTAGCCTCATTCCACTAAATTATAGATTGCGCCCCAAATCAGCGCACCATTGTCGCGAATTGCAAGCTAAAAATCCAATAAATCCATTAGATACTTACCAAATTAAAATAGAGCAAAATCAAGGCAACCGTACGTAGCGATTTCCCACAGCAGGCTGTTTTCATAGCCATCTCGAACTCGAAATTAGAATTTCACTTTTCACTATCGAATTCAAATCGAAAATTTAAAACGAAATTAAAAACTAACACTTTTGATTTTCTATCAACGGGTCGATTCCATAAATAATCTTAATAATGGATGCGACGGGCGTCGCATGAACTTGACTGATCGACCGATTCGAGTAAGGAGATCACATCACACTACAAAGTACTACATAAAAATAACTCGTACACGCGAAAGAGTTACGAAGAAGTGAGGCGTAACGTGACGTCATAAACGAGAAAAAAATTGAGCTTGCGCTTATGGCATTGGTATTTTGTGTACGAATATTTGAACTGCCGCCCAGCCAGTGTAGCCCGACGTCGAAATAATCAACTTCGTTACGAGCAATTTGCAACCAAATACCGAGAAAATCTACGGATTTTAGCGTATTTTGGCATAGGCATAGCTTCATTCCAGTCAATCAGTAGGCAACCAGGTATACACATGCAGCACATAAAAACATGACACCTGGTCTGAAGGCCAATCCTAAACTACAATTCGAACTCGAATAGTAATTAAGATTAATAAACATCTTGCTTCTTCCTTCTTCGCGAAATGAAAAGTAAAGAGAGGATGGTGGAGGGCGGTGAGGGGGTGCCATGGCCGCTCTCTCATCACTGGCGCGGCGCCTGCTTTATTTTTCGACGCAATATATACATTCGGTATCGACATAGGTAATTGTCTCATTTTTCGGATTTTTGGTAACACTTGGATTAAATTTGCAGACGGGTTTTTTAATAAGAAAATTTTAAAATAGTTTCAAAATGACTCGTATGGTTTGAGAAAATGATTGTTAGAAGCTGTTTTCTGCGAATTACTTGATCGATAGTTCGGAAAATCCCGAATTCGGAGCCAAGAATGGTGAAATTCCCCAATTCCTGTTTTTATATTTTTGAAATTTTTGGTAAACATGATTGAAGACCTTGAGAAGAAATTCAATTCGAATGAACTCCCCCTTCCCCTCTCTTGAACAACTCTTCACGCAGGGTGTGCCACGAATTCGGCATGAAAGTCTGACGTCACATTTACCACTACAACTGCATATTATCAGTTGTGTACTTTTTCAAAAGGGGGAATTGCGAAAAAATTAACATTGCTTCTTATGGGAGGTCTATAGTTTTTCCAATTTTTTTCATTTCTGATGTGTGTAATTCTTTTTGTTTTTACAATTTTGACTAATTTGATAGCTTAACTCGTCAAAATTATCAAAAAATAAAAAATTCAACACATCAAAACTGAGAAAAATTGAAAAAACGATAGAACTCCCATAAGAATCAATGTTAATTTTTTCGCCGTTCCCCCTTTTGAAAAAGTACACATATTGGTACATGAACTGATTTTTGCATTGTGGTGGGGCGATGACGTCAAGACTTTGATGCCGAATCGTCTGCTTAACTTTTTTTTTTTTGGGATACATTAAAAAAAAAAACTTGAGATAAACATGTTGCCTATTTTCAAAATTGAAGGGGCAAATGCTGCTTCTAAAAAAATCACGTAAAAATTTTTTCAACTATGGGAATGGATAGTGAGTACTTTGAAAACTGAGCAAATTTTCACTTGATAATTTTTTGACTTTCTTTAAAATTAAAGGGGCTCTAAAAAAAATTGTTCAAGAAAATTTCTCAAAAAATTAACTGATCAAGGGAATGGATAGTACGTTGAAAACTGAAGAAATTTTGTTCTGTAGACTTTTTGCCTAACATCGAAAATGAAGGAGCTAAAGGGTCATTAAAAATTGAGTTTGAAAACTTTTTGAAGCCCATTTATTTTGAGTCACCCGTAGCCCCTTCATTTTCGATGTTAGACAAAAAGTCTACAGAACAAAATTTCTTCAGTTTTCAACGTACTATCCATTCTTATGATCAGTTAATTTTTTGAGAATTTTTCTTGAACAATTTTTTAGAGCCCCTTCAATTTTAAAGATAGGCAAAAAATCATCAAGCGAAAATTTGCTCCGTTTTCAAAGTACCATGGTTGAAAAAAAAATTTTACGTGATTTTTTCAGAACCAGCATTTGCTCCTTCAATTTTGAAAATAGGCAACATATTCATCTCAGTTTGTTTTTTTTAGTGGTACCCACTTATATCCAAAAAAAAAAATGTTTGGCAGACGATTCATGGAAAAAAAGAATACCCGTCCTGGAAATCACGTGCCTCTGAGAACAAACTTGGAAGCGCATCTTCGCTTCCACGCAAATAATTCGAAAATTTTTAATATAATGGAAATTACTTATATTATGTAAGTAAAAAAATCGTCAAATTTCGAAAAAAAGTCAATTTTTCAAAAAAATTCGTCTCATTTCTTAAATAAGTATTCAGCGGTTTATTAAAATTCCCAAAAAATTTACGAGTTTTCCAGAAAAATTAATTGAAGTTCTGCAAAATTTTTGAAATTTCAGCCACGTTGTTTAGTAATAATTGAGCAATATTTGACTACAATAAATTAAGCGATGAAGTATAATTGTGAGGTTTTGCGGCAAAAGGACCACTCGGTTAGAAATCTGATTTCGAGAAAAATGCAAAAATTAGATATTCGGGTCAAAATTGTAGTTTTTCGGGTTTTGGTTGATTTTGATAGAGAATTGCATGCTCTTTCACCCAGTATGTTTGAAAAGTTTCGACCGCTAGTTCGCGAGTACCTAACAGAAAAATGTGATTTTCTGTGACGAGGAGTGATGTGATATTTCACCATTCCAACACGGGCATTTCAAAATGAAATATCTTTGAAATGAAGCATCCTAGCGAAAAACTAACTGCTCTTGGCAGAAAGAAAATTCCATGCTCTACATTTCAAGAAGAGAAATTGCTACACCTCTGAACCTAAAAATGTACAACTGTATCTAACTTACAAAGAAATTTCATTTAAAAATATTTATGATTATTTTGACGAGTACACTTTTAAAAATTAAAAAAAATTGCAGGTGATAAGTCATTCTGAAAAACTAGGGAAAATCTCAAAAATTATTTGCACTACTTTACAACCAGAAGTATCATAATTTCACGTTTATTTCATATCTTTCCAGTACATTTTAAGAAGAATCAAAATTTGCCCTTAGATATGCGTGAAAACAGAATTTCATTTCCTAGAAACAAGTTTTATTGTAATTTTGACGAGAGGGGGGAGGGGGGTTCTAAGGTACTCAATAATGTTCTATGAAATTTCAAAAATTCAACAACAAGGACATTTCACCAAATATTTCACGGTATATATATTTTGCAACAATAATAATCCAAATCTATAGATCTCTAACCAGCCCAGCCGCAGGGACGCAGGGACGCAGCCATCTCTAAAATAGATCGAAATTGGATCTTTAAAAAAAAACGCAACAAATTGAATGGCATTATTTGAAATTTAACAAAGGATTAAAAACAATGTAAGTAAAAATACTTATAAATATAGTAAAAACTCGATTAAACTACTTCACACATAAAAGAGATGGGATGAAGTTAAAAAAACGAAACAAAATATGAAAAAAAAAAATAAGTATGTTTAATGAAAATTTATGTTGATGCTACACCCCGAATGCACAAGCAAGATAGTAAAAATTTATCCGGATATACATTTCGATAAATGCAGCGCGAATTTCAAGAGGGGAGCTGCATATTGAAAATTTTCACCGTAGGCAGCAGGTCCTGTTGTGCTGACGTCTTTATCGGCATAAAAATTAGTGCGAAAGGAATTTCTCTTCAATTCAACACGGCAGTTATGGAACACCCATGCTGAATAGAATTTGAAAGCTGAAAATACGTGAAATTTTACAAATATATGCAAACGTCATAAAAATTATCAAAATTCATGGCAATAAAATAATGATTAGATAAGAATTTAATCGAAGAAAGATTTGGCAACATTTTCCATAGCATGTAATTTGCTTAAAATATGGGAAAATGAGGAGGAAATTGGTTAAAAACGTAATCTTTTTTCTATTATTACAAAATCGTTCAAAATGTGGTAAAAATTGTTGGATTTATTTAAAAATCAAATAAAAAACGAGAAATTGAATAAAAGTGGTATAGAATGTAAAAAAAATATAAAATTTTGATGAAAATCTCTTCAAAATAAGGTAAAGTCGATTTAAACATCCATCAGAGTTATGTAATATTTGAAATAAAAAGGTGATGAAAATAGATTTCAAAAAAGCCTTTTTTTTTAGGCTAAAAACTTCATATCATGGATACGTTCAAATATGTGACCCTGCACTAAGAAACGCATCTAGTGTCAGATTTCAAGTTTTCGAGAAAAACTCGTTCAAAGTTTTACTATTCAATTTTTTTCAACATTTGAAGAAAGCGTGATTTTAAGAACCTGTTTTAATTTTGTTTCGTTTTGCAATAATTTTCAAAATATTCGTTCTTCACTTGACACGCCGAGTGGGTTTCTTTATTCGGGAAATAAAATAATCATTTGTAATTTGCATCAAAATAACGTAAAAATTAGCAGAAATCGTCATACAAAAATCTATTTTTCAGAAACAAAAATTGTATAAATTCGTAATAATTTTCCTTAAAATATTGCACATCGGTTCGAAAATGTGAGAAAATCATGTTAAATTTTTAATAAAAATTTGTAAAAATTGAAAAGTTATTTTTGTTGCGAATTTTACTACCTACATAATTATTTTACGTCTGCACAACTTGAATCAATTTTTCATGAGATTTTTTACAGTTTTTTCGATTTTTTAATACTTTGCAATGTTTTAAACAATTTTTACATATTTTTTTGTCGATTTTATACAATTTAACTGATCTAGGTATATCAGATGATTTTAATGATGTTTCAAGAACTGCTACTTACTTACGCTATTTTCGAAAATTTTTGTACATTTTGCTTCCAATGTTTTCGAGATTTTGAATCGCATTTGCAATATTTCAACGAACTGTGTACGACTCTGTTTCAATGATTTATAAGCAACTTCAAACAGTTTCGATGAAATTTCTTTACAACATGGTGAAACAATTTACGTTATTTTCAACAAATTTCGAGCCCATAAAACAAGAAAGATAAAACCTCAATATTTCTAATAACACCACAACTATTCCAGACTCAAAAAAATAGAAACCTAAAATTCCTATTATGCACTAATGAAAAAACTTCAACTCCAATATCAAACTGGGCGTAAAAATCCTGGCAATTTATCACTAGGGTGGAGTGAAAAAAAACCATATCTTGGATTTTGACCAAATTTGGTGGGGTGGTTTACTTTGAGTGGGAGACCTCCCCAAAAAATTTGATCTCCCTATAGGCAAGGAGAGGGGAGGAGGAGGTGCTCAAAGTGCACCTCCTTTTGAAAAAACGTGTTTTTTAGTCAATCAAAATTATGTGAGAAGCTTTCGTAACATTTGAAAGTTGCGAATTGAATTTCTACATCTCCCTAAACCATCGCCATCCTTCTCCGATCAAAACTCAGACCGCTACCAGGGGGTTGAAAAGTTGCCGATTGCAATATTCCAATAATATGAAATTTTCGCTAAGCTGGAATGATTTTTTTTTCAAGGAGTAATTGAACAAAATTTTTTTTCAACCACTGAAAGTGAATTTTGAAAAAAATTGAAAAATTTTATACACCAGTGCAGCTAACAGCAAATCATAAAATTCCAAAATACGGAATTTTATATCGATTTTGAAACGATTATTTTTCCGACTGAAAATATTATGTATTTTTTTTTCAATCACCAGAAGTATATCCTCGAATTAATTTTCTTATCGTTTGACAAATTCACAATAATTTTGTTTTCAATGAACTCGAATGCATTATTTTTTCGTCAAGTGATTGGACCAATTTTTTCTCCCAATCAATTCAAGTATGTTTTGAATTTGAAGACATCAGCATAACTCGATGAAAAAAAATCATTCGAGCTTGGTAAAAATTTCATATTATTGGAATATTGCAATTTTCAACTTTTCAACCACCTGGTAGCGGTCTGAATTTTGAACGGAGAAGGATGGCGATGGTTTAAGGAAATGTAGAAACTCAAATCGCATCTTTTAAGGGCTACGAAGGCTTCTCACACAATTTTGATTGACTAAAAAACACAAAAACAGCGTTTTTTCAAAAGGAGGTGCACTTTGAGCACCTCCTGCTCCCCTTCCATTGCCCCTAGGGAGATCAAATTTTTTGGGAGGTCTCCCACTCAAAATAAACCACCTCACCAAATTTGATCAAAATCCCAAATATGTTTTTTATTTACTCCACCCTATTATACTTACCTACATGCATAGTATAAAAAAATTTCAAAAAATAAAAAATAATTTTTAGAAAATTCGTAATACAGAAAACATAAATATCATTTAAAAAAATAAAAAATTCGACAGAAAATGAGAAACGACCATACCCACTCTCGAGCTTTTTAGTTCCTCTCAATTTCAACAGATAAATTCACAGACATATGTACCTACCGAAAATTTCGATTTTCGAAAATTACGATTTACTCACCCATCGTGGCCAATATCAGCGCATACACAACCAGCACATCTCGCGAACTATTGATATGCAATATTTTCCCCATACCACCAGGATTGGAATTCAACAAAATTATACCATAAAACAAAAAGAATACGTCGAACAGTAAAACCACAACGGCTGCGGTTAACAAAGTAATCGCCGATTTCCTCTGAAAAATAATCGACACATTAGTACATTGTGGATAAATCAGGGGTGGCTCGTGAGTTTTTCGAGCTGTAATCGCAAATTTTCACTACCCCCTCCCCCAACTAAAAACGAAAATTCTATTTGTGAAAACATAATATGTGATACAAAATTATCGCGCGCGCGCATAAATTTGAACATGGAAGTTCCTATGTAATCGCACTGGAAAGCGATTGCAAGGCTTACTTTGATTCAGTGATGGGGCGATTCAGCGATTTAAAGAATCGGATTCAGGAATATCCGATTCATCAATTTCGACAGAATCGGATTCCTGAAATGTGATCCTTTTCTGAAAACAATCGCGATTCAGAATCGTATTCTTCTGCGATTCTTTTTTTTTTTTAATGTTGCGCATGATGAGTGGAATCTAACGTCGGATTCGTGTTACGCAGATCAAAATATCCCAATAAACACCTTATTTGCGATCATTTTACTTCAAATCTCGAAATTCACTTTTTTCACTGATTTTTCGCAACAATAAAACTAAATTTCGAGATTTAAAGTAAAATGATTGTGAAAAGGGTGTTTATCGGGGTATTTTGACCTGCTGAACACGAATACGGAATTGGTTTTTTCATTTGGTCATTTATTTTCGTATAAAATGCTGAAAATTTGAAAAATCTACCAAAATAACAACATTTTTTACGGTTTATCGCTATTTTCAGCCTTTGCGCCAACTCAATTGCCAAAACTGAATATGTGACGTGAATCTACGTCAAAAAACACGTTTTTAGGATATTTTTAAAAATTAGTCGAATTTTGCTGAGGTCTTTTTTATAGTTGAAAATTTCAAATGGCCAAAACCTCACGAAGGGATGTACCAAAATTGATGAAAAAATTATCGTAAATAGAACTTTACTAGATGTAACTTTGTGTCAAATAGCAGAAAATTTCATTCACTTCCGTTGGAATTGAAAATTCTTGAAAATAATGCAATAAAATGGCCATAACTCCGAAAGGAAGGGGGTTGGGGCCAAACAATTTTCCAGAATTTTTTTTCATCAAGGTACACAATTTAGGGGCATTGGATTGAAAATCGGGCCTGGGGCCAAAAACACCCTTTATCCGGCAATACCCTTAATAGAAAAAGAAAAAAAGAAGATTCAACGTTGTATTTAAAAAGAATCGCAAAAAAATCACAAATGCGCGATTCAGTCACAAAAGAATCGCGAATTGTAAAATTGTGAGTCACCAAATTGAAGAATCGAATCGTGAATACGATTCAGAAATTCTTTACGATTCACACCAGAGATTCTGAATCGGCCCGTCTCTGCTTTGATTAGCATTAGTTTTGAAAAAAATTTGCTGAAAGTAATATATTTTTGAAATATGTGACCTCTGAAGCGCAAATGGGCCAAAAGTCGGAAAACAACTTTTCGAGTTATAGACGAAAATGTGAATTTTGATCAAAAAATCGCTTTTTAGCGGATTCTGGTAGTTTGACACGTGTACTACAATATCCCAAAGTCACAGATCAAAATAATTTTTTTTGAAAAAATTAAAAAAAAAACGATTTTTTAACTATTTCTGGAACTTTTTCAGCTCAGAAAATATTTTTAATTGCGTATTTTTGAGGAAAATTTTGCCGATTCAAATTTAAAATGTTCATTTCTAACTGAAATAAGTTTAATTTTATTCATTTTTTATATTTATGTGGAAGAAAAAAATTAAAAAAGAAAAAACCAGGATTTTTGTTCTTTCACTTTAAACTTGTTTTTCTCAAAATGAACTTTTTTGGTACTCAAACTTCAAATGCCTATAAAATCGAGAATTTTAGAGGTTGGGGGCTCGTTTTGGTCTCATTGTAAAGGGGATGGTCTCTAGTTATCGAAATCGCAAGAAAATCGATTTTCAAAAATCTGACTTGTGGTACCTTTGTGCTTGAGAGGTCACATATTATATACTTAGTTTGAGAAATATGTAAGTATTTAAATGTTTGAATATTTCGTTAAAATTTTTGTTCATTTTTACCATTACAAAGTTTGATAAAATGAATTTTATATAGCAAAATGTTGAACTCGTCACCATTCATTGCCAACGCGATTACAGTGATTAAAACAGTGACGCTTGCATCCATAGTATCAACATCGGATGTGTTTGTGATATTTTGTATTTAGCATTTGGTTTCATCTGTACTCGCAATTCCCAGCGATTACTTTGATATTCTATATTTGATTTGGGTACATAGCCGCATTTTCATTCCTTATTAAAATTATTATTAAAAAAATTAGAAAAATTCAAACGAAATCTTAAAACAATACAATTTTTTTCCTCATTTTTGATTTTTCCAAGTGTAATCGCCGATTACAGCGATTACATGCACGAGCCGCTCCTGGCGATAAATACCTACATCGCGGAAGAAAATTCCCGATTAACTGGCAACTTACACTTTCTTTCTTATAACCGTGATCGCAGCCAAGAAAATCAAAGCTCCTACTACCAGAGGACATAAATCCAAGAAAATAAATGTAGGATTTTCTCCTGTATAAAAAAAATACGTAAATTAGCAAATTAGGTAGGTAGTTTTTTTTTTTCATTGCGAATAAATTAGCATCGTGATGAGGAGAAAACTTACTCAAAAATTGTTTATATCTGGAACTCTCGTCGCTGGTCAATTCGGACCACAGTTCCCAAATATTGAAACTCTATTTTAGGAATAAAATAACGAAAAATTTCATTAAATTCGATGCAAATCATCGCATATTTTATTTCATGCACAAACAGCAGGGATAGGTACTCATCATACGCATTAAACATATACTCACTCAGGAGGTATACCAAAACGCATGCTATGAAATAAATTCATCTCACGTCATGGTCGTCACAATTTCATTAAATATTTCAAGCTGTACTTACCATATTCAAGCAAAGTAATATAAACGCAGCCCAACGAAGGGAAATCCCGCAGCAAACAGTTTCCATAATTATATCGAATTCGCAGCAAAAACACTCATAGGAAACCCCAAAACAAAACCCACAACGATATTTTTAAATTCATTCGATTTGGCCGACTCGAGAATAATAAAAGCAACGAACGCCATAAAACTTAACCGAAGCAACGATCTAACTCAAAAATAACACGAGATGATGGGCCATTAACAAACGGCGGCGCGAGTACAGAGGTAAGCTCTTTTTAGATCATCGTTTCATCAGTGCTGCCCAGAACTCAAAGTTAAAACATTCGAATTCGAAATAAAACGCATACGAAAGAATATCAACTTTATTAAAATAACAAAATATCACATAAGCTTATCAAAAATACCATATGGATAACGCTTAGATTTCAAATAAATCGCGAGATGAATTCTCGTAATGAAGAAAATTGGTAAAAAAAAATTAGGTAAAATTTTCATAGGTAAAAAGAAGTCAAGAGGCGAACCGTGGGAGTTCTATCCATACAGAGGTAATTTTACTGTCTCAGAGCAGAGGTGAAATTGGGAACACTTTTCTGATTGAATACCGAACTGGAAAACGAAATGCTTGGGAGCTGATGAGGAAATTGTGGAGGCTAAGAAGGCTATTCCTGAGGAAGGTTGATAGGAATATTGGTGGAATTGTAAGGGAATTGAGCCTGTGAAGCAGACCGACTGGGAAGATCGAGTAGAACTCTGGATGAATGATAGGGGAACTCGGAAGGCTTGGAGGGTGACTGGTTGGGAAGAAGAAGCGGGACATTGGAGGAATTGTGGGGGAATCGAACAGACTGCGAAGCTGGTTGGCTGGAAAAGCTGAGTGGAATACTTGGAGACTGATAAGGAAATTGAGGAGGATGAGAAGGGCTTCGATTTGGCAAGGTGAGTGGAACTTTGGAGGAGTCGTAAGGGAAATTTATGGAAGGCAGAGAAGAAGGCTGTTTGGGGGGGACTCTGAGTGGAATATTATGACGTTGGTTAAGATGCTGAGGAGGCGAAGGAGAATAATGGGGATTTTGAGGAGAATTGAGTGGAGTGTTAGGCATTGATTGAGATGTTGGGGAGGATAAAGTAGAATGAGGAGCTGTGTGATGCACGTCACCAGAAGAAGCAGTAGATGGAGTGACTCTACACAAGTCTCGTTTCGTAAAGCTGTTGTCCCACGTTGACCCTGTTTTCGTTTAGTTCGAATTTGTAACGAAGGGAATGTCGATATAGAGTAAGTTTTGAATGCTGAAATTAAAAAAACATGTTACCTGATAGACTTGTATTATTTCTGTAATTGAATGTCAACAATAATTACAAACGTATCTGAATTAAAAATTACAGGGAAGAGGGAAGAGAGCGAAAATCAAATATTTACCAATTAAAGTAATCGAAAATTTCGCAGAAATTATAAATTTGCAAAGTCATTGCTTTAAGAGAGGAGAGAGGGAAGGAGGAATTAAATATTCTCATCTCTAATTCAAATGACGAATGTGATTAAAAAACTTAAATGAAGTTTCTTTCAAGGAAAATTTGAAAAAAGTTAAATTTTTTATAAAATTTAAATTTAGTTCGGTACCGGCTTGAAATTTTCACAATTTATCAAATTTTTCGAAAATAAATTCCAGGAATACCCTTGTACTGTGAATTGAAACACTTTGGTCGAAGTTGAAAAATTTTGTCGAATTATTAACACAGTTACCATCATTTTTCAAACGAGATTTTCTCCGCCCTTCAAATTTTTCCAGACCTCTTTACGCAAAGCACTAGCTAACACAGAAATTATTTAAACCAGACTCTTGAGCTCCTAATGAAACCGAGAAGGGGTGACAACCATAAAACCTTCTAATGAAGAAAGGAGAGGGTCATAAACTAGAGAATCAAATTTTTTGGTGAATGAATCGGCATTAAAAATTTCTAATTTTTAGGGAAAAATTCATTTGTGACCCGTGCAGGGACAGGGTACCTAAAGTCGGAAAACATAATTTTGAGTTAGAAACAAAAATATGAAAAATGGGCAATTTTTTTCAATTTTTTTTTTTTGCTTTTTTAGGTAGTTCAGACCTCTACGCAGCTTTAAACGTGTTTTTTCGATTATTTTTTTTTTTGAAAGTCATGATTTTTTCTAATTTTCAAATGTCTCTATCTCACCGAAAAATTGACTTAGGATGCTCATCCAGGTCTTAAAATGTTCCGCATAGTCTCCCCTATCATTTAAGTTAAAAAACTCATTTTTGAAAAATCCGACTTTAGGTACCTTTTCCCTGCACGGGTCACATTTAAAAAAAAATTTTCTCGTTAAAAAAACTTTATGGATTTGAAGTAAAAAATTTCAAAATCCTCCGATTTTTGCAAAGATATGAAATTCTCTGAATTTTCCTAGTTTTGCAAAAAATAGCAATAATTACTATTAAATTTAGTGAAGAAAATTTTTCAAAAAAAATTTCAGACTTTCCTGGAAGTTTAAAACTTTTGTCGAAACTAGAAATTCGTAAGATTTCAGTTTTTTATAAGGTTAGATTTTATTAAAATGTCGAAAATTTTACAAAACTTGACTTAGGTACCTATTTTTGCTGTTTTTTAAAACTTGGATAAAATTTTTGATAGGAATTTACAACATTGAAAAACAAGACTGTTGCGAAAATTTGTGAAAAAAAAACTGAAATAAAGATGATCAAAAATCTATCTCCTGGTTCTCAAGCTAATGTCAAAGTTCAAAACCGAGCACTTTTTCAAAAAATTTTTCTACTCAAAGTTAAGGTAAAAAGTTGAATGGTCTATCAAAAATATTGTAAATTCAATTATTCTAAAATTTAGGACCTCTCTATTTTTAGGTTGAATTGTCGATTTTTTGAGAACATATGAAATTTTAGGATTATTGAATTTGATCACACTGCAACTCTAAAACCAAGCAACATTTTCTGTTTTTTAAATTCTTTGAGGGTCTCATTTGAATTTTTCAAAATAAAATAATTTTAAGAAGAATTATTTTTGATAGGTACTTCATTTCATATTTTGATTTATGATGTCTTTCGCAATTATTTTAAGACATTTTAATTCCACATGGTTGTCAATCTGGACAAATTGAAAGGGCAAATGCCGTTTCTCAAAAATTCAGAAAATAAAATTTTTTCAACTGTGAAAATGGATAGTACTTTGAAAACTGAACAAATTTTCCTCTTATGACTTTTTGCCTAACTTTAAAATTTAAGAATATTATACAAAAAAAATTAAGTACAAAAAATTTTAAAAAAATAAACCAATCACGGGGAATACGTACCTAGCACGTTGAAAACTAAAAAAAAATTTATCTGAAGACTTTTTGCATAACATCAAAAATGAAGGGACTACGGGTCATTTATTTGTATTTTGAATGACCTGTAGCCTCTTCATTTTTGATGTTAGGCAAAAAGTCTTCGGAACACAATTTTTCAGTTTTCAACGCACTATACTTTCCTTTGATTAGTTTATTTTTTCAGATTTTTTTTAACAATTTTTTTTAGAAATAACATATGCCCCTTCAATTTTTAAGATAGGCAACATGTTCATCTAAAGGTTTTTTTTTAGTGGCACCCGGTTATATTCAAAAATGAAGTATACAGACCATAACCGAGCGTTTTGTATATCGGTGATTCCAAAAATTACCAATAGTCTGATAAACCAAAATTGGACATTTTTGTTTGAAAAAATTTCAATTTTGAAAGAAATGACTTTTTTGCAGAAATTTTTATTGTAAGTCGAAAAAAATTGTAACGTTTGCACCTACTTAGGATTTGGTTTTTATATCCGCATACCCTCTGACCTTTCAAAAATTTTCTTTGATTAAAAAAAAATAAAAAAAAACTTATAAAGAGAGTGAAAGTCGCGTATTTTATAAATACTTCCCGAACTAATAGTTAAAAAATTTATTACCTATTTAAAAAAACATATTTTTCACTTTCAATGTTTTGATAGGTACTTTGATTTTAATTTTTTGTTTCTTTTGGAATACAGTTTTTGGATTTCTTTCTCTTTTTTTTTTTTTTAACTTTTTTGTAAAATCAAGTGGCAGAGATAGGTAAGTCCCTCCCTCCCTTGTTTCTCTACCAATTTTCTTATCAAAAATCCAATGAATAAACAGATAATCCTCCGAAATAAAATGATCAATTATATAGCAGGGGAAGAGAAGAGGTATCTATAAAAAATCGAAACTACATCATAACAGCACCCCGTATCTAAAATTTCAGGTGCTGAAGTTCATTTTTTCGATTTTTGACGAATTTTTGAATTTCAAAATTACCCCATTCTTATGGGTTTTCTCCAATTTTCCGGTGCCTTCGAAACGTCTCGAAAGCGCTTCCAATCGAAATCATTTTCAGCTACCATATTAATTTTTAACAAAAATCAAGACAAATATTCCTTTACCCTCCCCAAAAGCAATAAGCACAGTCACAGATCCAAAGTACAATGAACTCGGAACTTCGAAAGATTTGGAAAATTTATCAGAAAATCATAATTTACATAGCTACAAAAATTAACAAATTTCAGTACCTAATTTGGTACCTATCAAAAAAAAGCACTCAAGTTACTTACCCAAACCCAACCCAATAAACAATAATGAACATGAAAACTATTGTGAACGGATAAGCCGACTCCTTCGAACGCACATAAGCTTCTTGTTCGTAATAGTAAGATTTCTTCCGAGAAGCATATTCCTCAAGCATACGATAGTTTTCTCTGATACCCTCACCGGAAAATATCCGGAAAACACCATAAAGCATGTAGAAAACATCGAACAGTAAAAATATCACGGGAGCTTTTATTAAAACCATGCGGAGGATCACACTGCAAAGCAATCGGAAATTTTAGGTACATCAAAATTAAACCTACAATTTGCTACACTTGAAATAATAAATAACTGTATTAACTTACACAGGTGAGAAATCCGATCCCGACGACGAAAATAAACCCTCCTATCAAATCGAGAACTTATAATCCAAGCTTTTGCTAAAACTGTCTTCTGTAGGTATAAAAAAAAATCAATATTCGGTTTCGCTGGTATTTAAAAAATTCATCATCGATACTCACGTAAAAACTGTTTATACGTCACATCGTCAGAATCTGAAATTCTTAATATCAACGCAAACACATTTTCCGAGCTATTTTGAAGAAAAAACAATCATTTGCTTAAATAGGTATCGAATTACCTACTTATTAAAAATCCAATTAACTAACAACCAAACAGCTTCATGGAAGATGTAAATAAATCAACAAATTTTTTTCATACTTACAAGATTTAAATAAAGTAATTTCCAGCAAACGGTTCGTAGGGAATTCTTGTTAGGAGTTCTTTTCTCATCCATTTGGAATTCGCGAAAAAAAAAAAAAATCAAAATCAAAACTCAAATAAACTAGATTCACTTTTTATTTCTATGTAACATAATAATCGATTCGCTGCTTAGTATACGCATAAATGCAACGAGCGTTCTATGAACTTGACCATTGCGTTACTCAAATTCTAAAAATTTTATAATCCATATTACGACGACGCCAAGTTAAAGTAGGTATAGTCTGTCGTGACGTCAGTCACAAGAGCAAACAATTTTTATTTAACTCGGGAGAGAAATTGCATATGCGCTATGGTGCTCCTTTTACATCATCGTCAGGGGCTGCCCGAAGCTAAACCGTTGAAATTGGTCATGTTTACCAAGCACAAATTATCAGCTGATCATTGCGTTTGCGAAGGTGAACAAAATTTCAAATGCTGAGAAGTGGATTGTATCAATGAGAGAAATAAATGTGATGAATGTAATTTCGAAATGAAACGGTACGAATTTCAATTCAGAGTGAAAATATTTTTTTATAATTTAAGAAAAATTTAAATTTTAAAAGCTATGATGATCGAATGTTAAAATTTTTCCCAAAAACCGTGTAAGGTGGAAAATAATAGTTGCATAAATATTTGAAATTCTGAAAAGTAAAAATAATAAGTTTGAATACATACATAAAGCATTTACGATTCCAACCAACAACGTAGGCATCTAGTAGCCTAGTAGCCGTTCGAAGCGTATTTATTGAAGACATTTTTTTTGTTGAAATCGATTTTTTTAAAAATACTCAAATAAGTACATCACAAAAGAACCACCAACTTATCGAATCAAAATTGAAATACTATTTCAATGCGTAGCTTATTTCATAAAAAACAACGAACGCCCGATGAAAATTTTTTTAGATCTAATCATATCTAATGCTTTAGATATGATTAGATCTCAGAAATGTCCCAATCAAATCATATCTGTTTAGATCTAATTAGATCTAATGAGATGTGACTTTTAATGCAATTTTATAAAATTTAAAATATGATTAGTATTACTTCACATGAATTTTCTGCTTACTTTCCATTGTTCCTTACCTTCTGTCTCTCCTGATTTTGGTTTAGAGGAGGGACGCCACCATGTTGGGTTGAAAATTTGTATAAAAAGTAGTATTTAAGCATGAAGTGAGCAAATTTTTTTTTCTCAATTTTAATTTAAATTGGCAAAAAAATTTTGATTTTCTTGTTTATTACAATTTTATAAAATTTTTGGACACATTTTGCGAATTTTTTTCCCATACCTTAGGGGGCTGGAGCCTAAAAATTCAAAATTTAAGAAAAAAAGGCTAGTAAAACATAGAAAAATCGAAATTTTGCAATTTTTTGAGTGATATCGAAATCTATGTTTTTGAAGGCGTAGAATACGAATTCGTCCATATTTTTCCATTAGGAATGAAGGGTTGGGCGGGGGCGAGATAGGGCAGGGGTGAGACTTGGAAAATTCCAATTTTTTGAGTGATATATCGAAATCTAGGTTTTTGAGGATGCAGAATACGAATTTGATAATATTTTTCCGTTAGGAATTCAAGAGTTGTGTGTGGGATTAGTGGGGAGGGGGTGAAACTTTAAAATTTTCAATTTTTCGAGTGATATATCGAAATCTATGTTTTTGGAGACGTAGAATAAGAATTTGACAAAATTTTCCCGTTTGGAATTCAAGAATTGGATGGGGAGGTGTGGTGGTGACGAGAATTGGAAAATCTCGACTTTTTGAGTGATATATCGCAATCTATGTTTTCGGGGGCGTAGAATACGAATTTAACAAAAATTTTCCGTTAGGAATTCATTAATTGGTGAATTGGGTGGTGGAGGGGGAGGGGAAGGTGATGAACTTGGAAAATTTCAATTTTTCGAGTGGCATATCGAAATCTATGTTTTTGAGGGCGTAGAATACGAATTTGACAATATTTTTCCGTTAGGAATTCAAGGGTTGGGTAGGAGAGGTGTAGGGGTGGAGGTGAAACTTGAAAAATTTTGTTTTTTCAATTTTTCGAGTGATATATCGACATCCATGTTTTCGAGGGTGTAGAACACGAATTTGACTACATTTTTCCGGAATTCAAGAATTTGGTGGGGGAGGGATAAAAAATGGTGGCGAGAATTGAAAATTTCAATTTTTCGAGTGATATGTCGAAATCGATATTTTCGGAGGTTCAGAATACTAATTTGACAATATTTTTCTCATAGGAATAAAGAGTTGGAGTAGCGGGGGGGGGGGGGGTAAGACCTAACAAAATTTGATTTTTGTAATTTTCTCGAGTTATATATCGAAATCAACATTTCCGAATGCCTATGAAACGAATTTGACCATATTTTTCTCTTGGAAATGAAAGGTTGTGGTGAAGGGTGGGATGTAAGACTTGAAAAATTTGAATTTTTCTTTTTCAATTTTTCGAGTGATAGTACCTATATCAAAAATTATTCTGAAGTTGGCAAATTTACGTCACTTTCACTCAAACATCATGCAGTTGGAAAGTAGTTTGTGAGAAAAAAAGACTTCAATGCAGAATTCACAATGATCTTATAAAGCTATATACAAAATTTTAAATAGATTCATTGATTATTATAGTCGGTACAACAAAAGAAGGCACTTTTCCCCTACTCGAATCGTAACGCGGAAACCAACGACGCGCGTTGATTTCAAATTTCGTCCAATCACAACTCTACGTTTTCAAATTTTGTGGTGGGAGAACGTAGGGGAAAAGTGCCTTCTTTCGTTGTACCGACTATAACTAAGTAATCCGTATTTTTAAAATGTACAATTACGTACTGATATTGACAGTGGCGTTGAGAAAATTTTGTTTTGTTTACATTTTTTAGTTGAACCATTTTCAATATAGGGGGCGTATCAATAGTTTTTACGAAAATTCTATTTAAGGATGGAAAGAATCATTCTTTTGATTGTTATCAACAATTTTCACCAAGATTGCAAAACAAACTTGGAAACTTATCAATGTGGATGCGAAATATTTTTGAAATTTGGAAATTAATTTAGAAGTAATTAATTATTAATAACGAAATGAAAATGAAAAAGTGCTACAATAGTGTACTTTCATGTATACAAAGTACATACATACTAGGCGACGATTATGTAACTCAAAATTTAAGAATTTCGCGAGTGAGAACTTACGTTATAATTAGCCGGCGTTCTTGGGACCATTGTAAAATTTACTCAGAATCGGTGAAATAATCCATAGAAGTAGATTAGTTTGTTCGCATGTAATTCTAATAATTCAAAATTTAGTATTCACCATCTACAGCATGTGAAGTAGTTTTCAATCGCGACCAATGCATGTGTGTCAGTATGGGTGTAGACAAATATGTCATTACTTTGGAATCTGATAACTAGAAGTGCCCCAAATTTCGAATTAAACCCCCTTCTATTTACCAATATTTATGAAAAATACCCCGAAAACTCAGTTTTTTGCCCCTACACCTGATACAATGGCCAAGAACGATTTTTTTTATATACGATATTCTGACCCCCGATTAATTGACTCCCTTCCGAGCTTCACACATCTTCAAGGGTATGAGTAGGAGGTGCCACAATATTCATTTTTTCGAGGGTTCTTTACAGTTTTTTACAATTTTATTGAATATTTCGTTCTCCGTACATAGGTAATATATTTACAGGATTTCGAACCATTTAGATTTCCGGATATGGCAAACCGACACCTTGACTAATAAATGTAGGTATTTGTGAAGGCTCTTAGAAGAGTCGTGATTGGGGATATTGGAGGGGGGGGGGGGGGTGTCAAAATTTCGATAAATTTGTTGCTTTTTTAAATAGGTACCTGATGCACTGTCTCTGTTGACTTATATATTTTGAAATATTCGATACTCTGTATTTGATATGACCTTCAACTTTTCGTAGGTATTTAATGAATCACCCCTGATGCTGTGTAATGAAAATAACGTATTTATTATGGCGTGTAATATGTTTAAATCTACATTTTTGAGGTCATCAAACACAAATTTGGCAATATATATATGTTTGGGAGCAAGGTGTAGGTAAGGTAGGATGGGTGGATGGGGCTGAAAGAAAAATTTCGCCTTTTCAGCGTGAAAAATGTGAAATTCTACGCTTTTGAGGTTGTAGAACACGAATTTCCAATATTTTCACGTTTTGGAGCGAGGGGTGGGTGATTGAGGTGAAATCCTGCAGATTGTTTACTTCTGTATAACTTATTACTGAAATGTGAACGGATGGTACTTCTAATGGTAAGCTTTTGCAGATCCCCTGCCTTCAATTTTAAAAAAGTACCACGTCCACACCCCAATCCCTCCTTTAAGGATGCAAATAGGTGTAAAAATTTGACTTGAAATTTGTGTCTACAACTCAAAAGCGCAGAATTTCACATTTTTCTCGTAGATTAAATCCAATTTTTATTTTTGCAAAGCGATAGGGTAGTTTTGAATTTTCAAAAATGTTTGAGAAATGAACTTCAGCATTTGAAATTTTAGATTTGGGGTTCATTTTATGATGTACTTTCTCCCTTGTTAGTTGAAACTAGACGACCTTTCTGTTTTTCAGAAGAGAAGCTATGGGGTTTTGAAGTAACACCATTAAAAAAGCACAGTTTGAAATAATTTTTACCCCCTTCCCTTCCTATAGAGTCTAACCTCAAAATAAAAAATTAATTGCCTGTTTCGATTTTTTTCTCAATTTTCAGCTGATTCCGAGATACTTGAATATTTTTTTAACATTTCGCAAACGATTTCAGAAGTTTAATCTGGCATTGAAACGTGATATACCTATACGGGAAAATTTTTAGCAGTATTTTGTTATAGACCAGTCATTTTAGGATTTAACCTCTTAAAAATTCATTCCTGAATTTTTTTTCGCATATTACGTTCGTAATGGTCCAATACAAAACATACTAAAATGGACACCCCATAATCCTCCGCTACACCCCAGGGGAAGGGTAAATGTCTGTTGAAAACTGGTTTTTCGTGAATATCTCCTCAAATAAACCTCAAAATTGAAAAATAGTTATGAACAATCTTGTTCTACGTGTAATTTCCTATATCAGAAGGTTTTTTTCGGAAACACCCACTTCTTTGCCCAAAAATTAAGGGTGAAAACGCCTATTTTTCCAACGATATTTTTGGAAATAATGGAAATACGAAGCTGAAAGTACCCAAAATTATACCAGTGAAGCATAATTTTTTCATAACGTGCTGGTAGGGTATTCCAAAAAAAGTCACCGCAAGAAGTTCAGCTCCTACCGTCAATTATAGGAGAGGTTATTTACTACTGCAATAACCTCCCTTATATGTAGTGTACTTAACGGTAGAGATTGAAATTCTTGCGGTGACTTTTTTTGGAATACCCTACCAGCAAGTATGAAAAAATTACGCTTCACTGGTATAATTTTGGGTACTTTTAGCTTCGTATTTCCATCATTTCCAAAAATATCGTAAATATTGGAAAAATAGGCGATTTTCACAACTAAATTTTTGGGCAAAGAAATGGGTGTTTTCGAAAAAAAAACGAACCTGTTTGATAGGAAATTACACGTAGGACATGATTGTTCATAACCTTTTTCCCATTTTGAAGCTTATTTGAAGACATATTCACAAAAGTTTCGATTTTTTTTTAAAAAATGCTGTAAATTGAGGTGTTTTTTACCCTCAATTTTTGGTCAAGAAAGTGAGTGTTTTTGAAAAAAAAAATCTAAAAAAACTAAAAAAAAAAAAAGATAGGGAATTACACGTAGAACAAGATTGTTCATAACTATTTTTCAATTTTGAGGTTTATTTGAGAAGATATTCACAAAAAACCAGTTTTGAGCAGACATTTACCCCTCCCCTGGGGGAAGCGGAGGGTTATGGGGGTGCCCATTATAGTACGTGTTCCAGTGCTCATAAAATTAACTTCGGGGTTGTTACGAATAGGAAATATTGAAATTAGGGTTCAAGGTTCATTACGAACAAATTAATTTTCTGGGAAAATCAAGCCTAAAAAAAAATTGAACAGAACATAAATTGTAGAGCGTGAAATTTGCTATCGATAAAGTCCAATTCGTTTTCTTTTAGAAAGCTTAGTTTTCGAGATATTTCCAATAAAAGATGAAAGTTGAACTTTTAATTAAAATATCTCGAAAGCTTAGCTTTCTAGAAAAAACCGATTGGACTCTGCGAAAAGGAAATTTTACGCTCCACAATTTAGGTTCTATTCATTTTTTTCGTAAAACCCTTACTTTACCCAGAAAATTGACTTGAAGTGTCAACATAAAATTTTTTTATCAAAATGCACGTGTTCGATCGAAAAAAAATTTTGATGAAAAAATCTTGTTACGCTATCCCTCAGAAATTCGTAAATCGTAAACTCAAGCGAAAAGAAAATAATTATTAGACCCGATAAAATGAATTGTCAACTTGACAACTACGCCTCGTATATTACAGAATGAAGTGTTCCTGTGGTAGTGAAGTGATCAACGCAGCATTGTGCACGCATAATTTTTGACCATCAGCTGTAATTTCAAATTTGGAAAAAAATTCTTGTATTTTTCGTTCATTTGAACAAATCAGTTTTCTTATTATCATTAGAACAAAAACTTTTGTTTTAAGAAAGAAAATTTGCAACCAAATATTTCTGAATAAAAATCAACGATTACCTATTTTCTGCGATTTTTGGAAGCTAAAGTACAGCCTTAAACTTCAATTTTCTCAAAAATAGATTAGGTACCGTACATTTTCCTAAATCCACTTTCCCGAAAGACATTACCAACTCCAAATGCCTACATACCCCAAATCCCGAATCCGTATACCCTGAATGTTTTCATTTTGAACTTCAAACGTGTAGGTACAACAGGTACATCGCAAATCTGTTTTCAATTTTTCAAAGAAAATTATACTCGTACATATTTTTTCTGAGTTATAATAGCCTTCAAACTATTTTCTAACTCGACAAATTCTGAATGCGAAATTCCAACTTCCAACATGAGACGTCAAAAAATTGATACTACCTACCTATTATTATTAGATAGGTAATCATTTATTACCGACTTTTCTTGAAAAGTCAGGTACTAAATTTGTTGGCGCGGTGAGACTTGGGGTCTGGGGTGAGTTTTCTTTGCGTTTTGGGTCATTTGGAACACAACTGTACCATTCGTTCATTTTCACCTTTCCTTATATATATATATATTAGGGTGGTCCATATTAGAAAATTTTTGAAATGTCAAGTTGCCACCCCCTAAATTTTTTCCTTTATAGGTAGGCATTACACAGAAAAAATTTCAGCCCAATCGGAGGGGGTTAACCCGTGCCTCTCCCCCCCTGAAATTTCGACTTTTCATCAAAAATCACACAATTCATCACATAACTTTTTTTGCGAGGGAAAAAACGGGGTCATGGTAATAACAAAAATTGTTCACTAGAGTGTAAGGAATCGAATGACACCATAGTCACCCTCGTAGACGTATTAGGGGGCTCAATACGAGCGGGGGAAGTGCCTAAAACGCGAAAATGAGTTGTTCCCTGGAGTTAATTACATTTACATGGGGAATTTTTTTTTGATAGATATCGATCGTACCACCCCGCCAAGTTTTTCCTTTATGGGTAGGCATTACACAGAAAAAATTTCAGCCCAATCGGAGGGGGTTAACCCGTGCCTCTCCCCCTTGAAATTTCGACTTTTCATCAAAAATCACACAATTCATCACCTAACTTTTTTTGCGAGGGGAAAAACGGGGTCATGGTTTTAAGAAAAATTGTTCACTGGAGTGTAAGGAATCGAATGACACCATAGTCACCTTCGTAGACGTATTAGGGGGCTCAATATGAGCGGGAGAAGTGCCTAAAAGTTTTTCACTGGAATTAATTACATTTACATGGGGAATTTTCTTTTTGATAGATATCGATCGTGCCACCCCGCCAAGTTTTTCCTTTATGGGTAGGTATTACACAGAAAAAATTTCAGCCTGTTCGGGAAGGGGGAACCGGTGCCTCGCCCCTCCCATTTTTCGACTTTTCATCAAAAATCGCACAATTTACTGAATAACTTTTTCTGTAAGTGGAAAAACCAGAAATAACAAAAATTGTTCACAGAGTATAAGGAATCGAGTGACGCTATAGCCACCATTGTAGACATAATAGGAGGCGTGATACGCGCGGGGAAAGTTCCCAAAATGTAGAAATGATATTCTTTTTTCTATGCCAATCGAGTCTTTGAAAATACATATACAATTTTTGCGTTTCTGAATTCGGAGTATGCTGTTCAAAATGTACTCCTCCCTCCCTCGTACACTGAAAAATATAAATGACGGTCACCTGAGAGGGGGGGGGGGTTATATTTCCTTCTTTGATTAAGAATACAAGCATGTGTGTTTCATGAATTGTAGAGAGAAATGAAAGTGAAATAATATTGAACTGTATTTTCAAAGACTGGATTGGCATAGAAAAAAGAATATCATTTCTGCGTATCACGCCCCCTATTATGTCTACAATGGTGGCTATGGCGTCACTCGATTCCTTATACTCCTGTGAACAATTTTTGTTATTTCCGTGACCCCGTTTTTCCACTTACAGAAAAAGTTATTCAGTAAATTGTGCGATTTTTGTTGAAAAGTCGAAATTTGGGAGGGGGCGAGGCACCGGTTCCCCCTTCCCGAACAGGCTGAAATTTTTTCTGTGTAATACCTACCCATAAAGGAAAAACTTGGCGGGGTGGCACGATCGATATCTATCAAAAAAAAATTCCCCATGTAAATGTAATTAATTCCAGTGAAAAACTTTTAGGCACTTCTCTCGCTCATATTGAGCCCCCTAATACGTCTACGAGGGTGACTATGGTGTCATTCGATTCCTTACACTCCAGTGAACAATTTTTGTTATTACCATGACCCTGTTTTTCCCCTCGCAAAAAAAGTAATGTGATGAATTGTGTGATTTTTGATGAAAAGTCGAAATTTCAATGGAGGAGAGGCACGGGTTAACCCCCTCCGATTGGGCTGAAATTTTTTCTGTGTAATGCCTACCCATAAAGGAAAAACGTGGCGGGGTGGTACGATCGATATCTATCAAAAAAAAATTCTCCATGTAAATGTAATTAACTCTAGGGAACAACTCATTTTCTCGTTTTACGCACTTCCCCCGCTCGTATTGAGCCCCCTAATACGTCTACGAGGGTGACTATGGTGTCATTCGATTCCTTACACTCCAGTGAACAATTTTTGTTATTACCATGACCCCGTTTTTTCCCTCGCAAAAAAAGTTATGTGATGAATTGTGTGATTTTTGATGAAAAGTCGAAATTTCAGGGGGGGGAGAGGCACGGGTTAACTCCCTCCGATTGGGCTGAAATTTTTTCTGTGTAATGCCTACCTACGAAGGAAAAAATTTAGGGGGTGGCACGGCCGATATCTAACAAAAAAAATTTGCCTGTGTTAATGTGGACCACCCTAATATATATATATGGATCATACTAACCTTGCGAGACCCGTTTTGCAAAAGGAGATAATACAGGCACTGTGAGGCCCGAAACTTTAAAAATCGGCATAAATGAAGGGTCAGGTAATACGGCCGATGTGTGGAGCGGAAAAAATAGTAAAAAATGAGACGAATTTCACTGAGCAAGCGCCATCCCTTTAGCTTGATTCGTATTTGAATGGCGCATGGTTGAAATTTCCAAATGTTGCTGTGTGCAGAGAGGCGAGGTAATTCATATACAAAGATATACAAACGACCTTGCGAGACCCTCTGCCTACAGACTCCTGAGTATCCATACATCATGAAAAACCACTTTATATGGCATGACGTTGCGAGACCCGATTTCGGGCCTCGCAAGGTAAAAACGGGCCTAATAAGGATAGCGAGATATCCAAAACGGGTCTCGTAAGGCTGCAGCATGCCTGTATATATATATAGGTAGTAATATCCGTACATGTGAGCCACTTTGTGGGTTATTTCTACATACATAGTGAGCCACCGTACTTCTCAGCCATGGCTGAGATTGAATGGGTTAATTCTACATACAAAGTGAGCCACCTGTTTTCAAAACTTCCACCAGAGTGCGCACCACTTGGAAATTGAGTCGCGAGGACGAACGCAGGCTTATTTTTTAATTGGTGATGAGTAGAATGAGGTGCACTGGTCGGAATTTTTTTACCTGTACCAAATTTGGTTATGCACAGTTTTAAATTTAGCCCATCATTTTTTTGTCATTTTATTAATGAAAACGAAAACTTTTGGCACCAAAAATTTTTATTTTCATCAGGCTATTTTTTAACAGCAACACTTTTCCAAAATTTCAAATAGCTCAGTAGATTTTGCAAATTTTTTTTTGAAAATTGTTTTGTAGGAGCCAAATTTTTTTGTCAAGATTGATTTTGTATAGTTGAGAACGAATCTACAATCAGAATTTTGATTAGTCAATTAGAATAGGAATGAAAAAAGATTTAAAATTTTGAAAAATTTTGGAAATTTTTGAGTATATATAGAATTTGGCTCACAACCTACGGTCGCGTGCAATTATATATATAAATATATATTTATGTATGAAATTTGTGGTCGATTAAACTCCGAAACTATGAGGTTTGAGAAAAATTTGAAAACGTCGCGCTGTTGGGGCATTGCTGAACCTGTGAGATTTTAAGTTTTATCGAAATCGGTTGAAACGTTTTTGAGAAAAATTAATTTTTGTGATTTTTTAATGAATTTTATGTGAAAATAGCGTTGCCTAGAAGCGATTCTTGTCCGAAAAAAGGCCTTCAGGGTGTCCAAAAGAATATAATGAAAATGCATGGCAAAAATTATTCAACCAACTTAATTGAAAATTTTTAAATCTGGTGTCAGTCGTGGTCTATTACCATTCGAATGCACATAATAGTAGAAAGAATCCATTCAAGACAGGTTTCTTCAGGTTACGAATTCATCATTTCTGGTTACCATCAACTTTGAAAAAAAAAAGAGGTCTTCAGGGTGTCCGAAAAAAATTACAATTAAAATGCCTAGCAAAAATTCCCTCATCAACTTAGTTAAAAAATTTTAAATCTGGCGTCATTCCTGGTCTATTACCATTCGAATGTACATGATGGTAGAAATACAAAACCCCTCGATAATTATGATCTTATTGTAAAAGGAGTTTCGGTTTATTGAAACATGCAGTTGAAAATTTATGCAGATTGTTCATAAAAAAAAAATTGTTCAAGTCTTGAAGGTTTTGTTTTTTTTACAGTTCTTTGGAATTGTAGTGAAAAACGATATTTGAGCCAATAAGGAGCGAGTTTTCTTTTCAGAGAGGAGCGTGGAAATTTTACAGCGAGGTGCGAGTTGAAAATGACAGTTTTGAAAAATAGGTTTTCCGATTCGTCGGAAAAACCTTCTTCGAATTTTCCGACCGTGGAAAATTCTTATACGCGTTCTGATTGGTCGGATGAGTTTTCTTTCGTAAAATCGCGATTTTCGCGTTCGTGTCAGCGTTTTTCGAGTCGCGGTAATACTAGCTACGTGTAGTATCGTTTATGATCGTTTCCGGGTAATTTTCGCGATGGCGTTTTCCCGAAGTCTCGGAAAATTCACGTAGATTTTCCGAGTTTTTCCGAATATCGAATTTTCCGGTCGCGAATAACGTATCGTACCTTTTCGTTATAATTTTTACAAGAACACGGAGTTCCAAGTTTTACTTTTCCATATCGATGGAATTTACCAAAAGTAAACCAGGTACACGAAAAGAAAGAAACGAAGATTTTGATTTCAAAGTTTATTGAAATCAATTTACTTTTAACAATCGCGTATCGATTATTAAACTTCCGTTGAAGTTTAAAACCGTAGAAAAAAGTTACAAAGTTTCCTCACTCGACGAGGATAAAACGAAGAATAAACGAAGGTATATGACCTCGCGAATTTACAACGATTATAACCGATTTTTGGCCGCAGCCAGTAAATATTGATATAAAAAATAGCCGCGTATAATCGAACGAATATTAAATTAAGCGATACATCTAACATCACCCCTCGGACGAAAATCGGAAAAAAATAAAAAATTAAACATCGAATATTAATTTCGCGAGTTTATCGAACACGACCCTGGTGGTCGATTTTGTCATTAGGTCCGCCAAATTATCCGTGGAGGCGACCTTAACGAGATGTACGATTTTTTTATCAACCATATCTCTGATATGGTGATAGGAAACATCAATATGTCGAGTTCTTTTCGATTCGTTAGTATTGGCAATTGATATTGCCGCGTTCGAGTCACAATACAGAGGTATCGTATCGACGTTTAAACCCAGATTCTCGTAAAACTGAGCCCACGAACCAGCCTGCTTTGCTGCGATGGAGATTGCGACGTATTCGGCTTCGGCTGACGATGTCGAAACACAGCCCTGCTTACGGACGTACCAGTCAATCGTATTTCCACGCCACGAAACGACGATACCGCTTGTGGATTTTCGGTCGAGTTGGTCACCGGCGAAATCGGAGTCTGCGAAGACGCGTAACGGGTAAGTATAATTTGTATACCTTTTATAAACTAAGTTAATTGACTTTGTTGTTTTCAGGTATCGGAGGATTCGTTTCGCGTGCCCGAAGATTTCAGCGTTGGCGACGTGTTGGTATCGGCTGAGAAAATTTACGGCGAAGTTTACATCGGGACGAGTACCACGAGCGATATACGACAGCGAGCCCAGGATTCCGCGAACACGGGTTTCATACGATTTATCCAGCGTAGTGTCGGCGATCTTCAGATTCGGTTCCATCGGCGTAGCAATAGGATTACTGTGAAGTAAGTCATATTCATTAATTAGTTCATTTATGTATGTACGTTGGTGAAGATACGTTTCACTTTTCTCGCGATTTCGTTCGATTTCTATGCCGATAAATTTTTTTGATTCTTTCAGGTCGCGGATCCCGAATATGATGTTCAGCTGTTCTACGAGCCACTCAATTAGCGCGTCGTCGAAGCCGGTAATAAGAAAGTCGTCTACGAATATCACGAAGATGCAGCGCAAGGTATCACCGTCAGAATTCACGTAGACGCAGGGATCACTCGGAGATTGCCGGAAACCAAGTTTTTCAAGTACGGCCTTTAACTTTTTGTTCCAATTTGTTGGTGATGTTCTTAGGCCGTATAATGATTTTTTAAGCACGAAGACTACGTTGACGTGGGTGGAAGTTCCTTTCGGCGGCCGAAACGCGATCACTCGATTTGCATCGCCATTCAGAAATGCGGTAGAGACGTCGACCTGCCTCAACTGCCAATCATTTTCGTTCGCCAAACTGACAATTGCCCGGATAATTGGAGTATTCACGGTAGGTGCGTAAGTCTCATCAAGTTCGTATTTATGTGTGTCTTTATAACCTCTTAACACTAACCTTGCTTTGTATTTAACTTCGTGGTTTACGGTAATTTTCTTTTTTAGGACCCATTTTGTATCCACCATCGAGTAGTCGGTTCCTGCGAGTTCGTCGATCGTCGATTCGTACCAGACGTCTTTTAGGATCATCGCGTCGAGTTCGGATTTTATCGCCGCTTTCCATTTCTCACCTTCCGGTCCATTTACTGCTTCGTCGTAGGTAAGTTCTTTCTCGTTTTCTGTAGTTACAAACGCCGCGTATCGTATTTCTTCGGCATCGTCGCTGAGATTCGTCCTCACTGCGATTACCGATCCATCGGTTGGATCAGGTTCGTTTTCGGTATCGGCGCCAGCTTCGTGTTCGTTGGTGGATGTCGTGGTCGCGTTTATTGCGTTTTCCGTCGTTCGATTCGCGTTTTCGAAATATAACCGTTTTTCATCGAAAATTACGTTCGATGAATATGAAATTTTATTCCTCGAAACGTCGAGTAGAATATACCCGGTTTCGGTATAGCCGACTAACATTCGTTCGACCGATCGCGGTTCTAGTTTTGTGCGTTTTTCTTTCGGAACAAAAACTCTCGCGATACATCCGAATATCTTCACGAAGGAGAAATTTGGTTCACGATTGAACCATAATTCGTACGGGGCTTTTCCTATCGGTGTTCGTTGAATGAGGTAACCGATTGTAGAGAAAATTCGCTGTATATAGCGCATACGGCCAAAATCGCGGTGGCATTTTCGAATCGAATAGTAACGCTCGCAATTTTTCAGATATCGTACGAAGAAAACGTTCGGCGGTTCCGTTGTGCTGATGTTCATACGGTTCTGAGGCTGTAATTCGCATACCTTTATTTTCAGCTACCTCTCGGAATTTGCCTCCTAGGAATTCAGTCGCGCTGTCACACCGGATTTGACGAATAGGACGGTTCCAAATATTAATAACGATACTTGCATATTTCTCGAAATATTCGCCGACTTCCGATCGTGATTTCATACCGAACGTTACTGCGTATTTTGTGAAATCATCTATGAACGCCACAAAGTATCGTTCTCCGTCGATCGCCGCCGTGATAGGACCTAAGATATCGACGTGTACCAAATCTAGAGCCTGTTCTGCACGATGTCGCGTTTCTCCATACGATCCTCGGTGTTGTTTCGCTCGCGCACATACTTCGCATTCGTTCATCGTTGGACAGTTTTCTTCGGTACATTGCAGCTCGGGTATTTGGTACATAACCGTTCGACTTGGATGGCCTAAACGTCTATGCCAGTCTGCATTCATTGCAAAATCGTACGTATAATCGTCGCGTTCCGGTCTAACGATTCGAAATTTAACCGTGTACAGTCCATTCGGTTGGATTGTGACTTCCGTGAGTTCTTCGCCGGTATCGCGGTGTATAATTTTGATTTCTTCGCCAACAATCGTATCGTAGCCGAGGATTCGCAGTTGATTGACCGATAATAAATTACTCATTAGATCAGGAATGTAGCTTACGTTTTGCATGAAGTAATTTACGCCTTTTTCATTTTCCAGATGAACGTTACCGATGGATTGACGGACGACGGTGGCACTTTTCTTGGCGACGAAGATTCGTTCGTTGGACGTGACTGGCCGCTCATTGACGAGAATTCCATCGACGTTTATCATGTGACACAACGCACCAGTATCTACCACGAAGGTGATGTATTCGTCGCTGGAATTCCCTTCGTACGCTGCATTGGCCATTGGCGCTGAAATCGTCGCAGTCGGGGGTAGGTTTTCCATTTCATGTTCGCCTACGTTCGTGGTAGCTATTAGCGCTCGTGGTCGGCTCGTACTAGCGTCGTTCGTCGTTACTGGAGCTTTAGTCGTATTTGGTGCTGAAGTAGCTGAATTTTCAGTTCGTTGACCGTTTGCTTTATCGCCGTATCGTGGACAGTCCTTTCCTATGTGCCCGTGTCCGTTACATCGGTAGCACTTGATATCGCCGCGAGGAGAGGAGTTGTTGCGGAAGTCTCCGGGATTTCTGCAATTCTTGCCATGGTGACCGAGCTTTTTGCATTTATAACACTTCGTACGTCGCTTGTCGCCGGTATCGTTTCTTTTTCGGTTATCGTTGCTCGTGGAAACCAAGGCAGCTCCCTTCGGTAGATTCACCGTTGACGATTCGTGATTCACCTCATCGCTGGTTAGCAGACCTCGTAGAATTTTTGGATCGGCCGCTGTTACGTTTAGAAGAGCTTCGGCGGGTTTGCGGACGGATTTCCATTTTTCTGCATTTCGGAGCCCGGCGTTAAGAAAAGCATATTCTTCCGCTTTTGTAACTCTCGTTCCGGCGGATTCGATCTGGTTAACTAAATTTGAAACTTCGTTACAATAATCTCGCGCCGATTTAAACTTATCGATATCGATGGACGATAGTTTCGTACGGCAAGCTATCACGATGGTCTCGTCTTCGCGTCCATATCGTTCGTCGAGTTCTGTAAACAAAACGGTTGGATCTTTTTCTTCGCGGATAAGTCTAAACACAGCATTATTTACGTGACTGACGATTTCAAAATATGCTTTGCGTTTTTCTTTTTCGTTTGCGCCGCCATTCGTCGTTATAGTTTTTTCTAGATCCTTTGCGCTGAGTAAACTTTTGATTCTTTTTTTCCAGACGGTGTAATCGGTTCCCGAAAATAGAAGATGGGCTGGAATAGCGTCGCCGGATGCCATTTTGAACGTCGTTGATTCGTTGTCGCTAGAAGTTGTCGATTCGGCGTCGGATTCGTTGCACGAAGCTGTGTCAGCGTTTTTCTTTTCAGAGTCGACGTACTGAATTGGAATCGCTGACGTATGCGATCTAGACGTGTCTGGATCTTCGACGAGGGAAGTATTCGACGTATTCAATAACTCTTTCGATAGCCGCTTACGATGTCTTCGTTTTTGGGATCTCGTTAAAACTCTGTTTTCAGTTTCAGGTGTTGCTGGAAAACCGTGAAATTCTTCGCTGCTGTCACCTCTGCCAATCAGCTTCGACAAACGTGGTAACATGTACGATGCCACGTCACAGAACCACGATTCGTGCTACCATGTAGTGAAAAACGATATTTGAGCCAATAAGGAGCGAGTTTTCTTTTCAGAGAGGAGCGTGGAAATTTTACAGCGAGGTGCGAGTTGAAAATGACAGTTTTGAAAAATAGGTTTTCCGATTCGTCGGAAAAACCTTCTTCGAATTTTCCGACCGTGGAAAATTCTTATACGCGTTCTGATTGGTCGGATGAGTTTTCTTTCGTAAAATCGCGATTTTCGCGTTCGTGTCAGCGTTTTTCGAGTCGCGGTAATACTGGCTACGTGTAGTATCGTTTATGATCGTTTCCGGGTAATTTTCGCGATGGCGTTTTCCCGAAGTCTCGGAAAATTCACGTAGATTTTCCGAGCTTTTCCGAATATCGAATTTTCCGGCCGCGAATAACGTATCGTACCTTTTCGTTATAATTTTTACAAGAACACGGAGTTCCAAGTTTTACTTTTCCATATCGATGGAATTTACCAAAAGTAAACCAGGTACACGAAAAGAAAGAAACGAAGATTTTGATTTCAAAGTTTATTGAAATCAATTTACTTTTAACAATCGCGTATCGATTATTAAACTTCCGTTGAAGTTTAAAACCGTAGAAAAAAGTTACAAAGTTTCCTCACTCGACGAGGATAAAACGAAGAATAAACGAAGGTATATGACCTCGCGAATTTACAACGATTATAACCGATTTTTGGCCGCAGCCAGTAAATATTGATATAAAAAATAGCCGCGTATAATCGAACGAATATTAAATTAAGCGATACATCTAACAGGAATTAACTGTCAATTTAGAATTCAAAAACGGAATCTGCAAGAAATTGACTAAATTTTGAATCAGAATATGGGCTCAGTTTTTCAACGGATCGCAGTGAACTTCCTATCACCCCCCCCCCCCGGGCCGATGAGGTGAAAATTCAAAAAAAAAATGAAAAATAACATGTGACGTGTCGTTTGTTGGGTTTTTGAGAGAACTGAGTTCGAAAATATGCTCAGTTTTTTATCCGATTCCTCTGAGCCCCCCCCCCCCCATCGTCTCCCTAAAACTAGGAAATTACATGGATTTAGGTTAATCTTGTATTCAGTCATTTTCATTGTATCAAAATGAACCCCAACAAATAGCTATTGATGACAAAGATGATTTCTTTGTCAGATAATACATATTGTTGAAAAAATTCATGCATAAAAATACGAGAAAAGTCGGTTACCTCACGTTTTAGGCGTGAGAATTTTTTATTTTTTTTTTTTGGGGAGGGGGTCATTTGGAGCTAGAAAAAAACTTGGAAAAAAATAGATATGGGTAATTTTGAAAAAATTCGAACTTGGGAATATTTTTAAAAGAATTAAAGGAATTGTTTCACAGTGGGAAAAATTTTCAATTTCTTCAATTTTTTTTCAACTTTGGGTATATTTTTATAATTTTTATAACTCTAAAAATTTTATCGAATAATTTTAAAATTTTTCTTCAATTTTTTCCAATTTTATAATATTTTTTCGGTTGAAAACTTTTGAAGAAATTTTCAACTTCAAAATTTAAAAAGTAATAAAGTAGGTAATGATCTTGAGAAAAAATCAAAACTTCTCTATTTTCATAATTATTACACTCTAATTTAAGCAAGCAGTGTTGCCAACAATATAAATTCAAACACCAAATTCATAATTTTTTAAAAGTCATATCCATTGTGAACTACGCGTTTTATTTTCATCAACTCCAGCGCCATATTAACAATTTCTTTCAACAAATCAAAAGTACATATGTAGTCGAGTGCGCACAACAAATGACATTTCAGACAGTTCATAAGAAATAAGATGAAAATTTTGCACTATTTTTAGAAACTTTCGGAAAACTAATTGAAATTATGGAAAAATTGAAAGGAAATTATTCAAAACCAACTACATTTATAAACATTAGGGTGGATCGAAAAAAAAACATATCTTGGATTTTGACCAAATTTGGTGGGGTGGTTTACTTTGAGTGGGAGATTTCACAAAAAAAAATTGAGCCCCCGAGGGCCAAGGGGAGGGGAGCAAGAGGTGCTCAAAGTGCACCTCCTTTTGAAAAAAACGCTGTTTTTTGCGTTTTTTAGCCAATCAAAATTGTGTGAGAAGCCTTAGTAAGACTTAAAAGATGCGATTTGAGTTTCTACATCTCCCTAAACCATCGCCATCCTTCTCCGATCAAAACTCTGACTGCTACCAGGGGGTTGAAAAGTTGCAGATTGCAATATTTCAATAATATGAAATTATCACTAAGCTGGAATGATTTTTTTTTTCATCGAGTAAGTGAACAAAAATTTTTTTCAACCACTAAAATTGAATTTTGAACAAAAAAATTGAAAAATTTTGTACACCAGTGCAGCCAACAGCAAATCATAAAATTCCAAAATACGGAATTTATATCGACTTTGAATTGATTATTTTTTCGCCTGAAAATATTATGTTTTTTTTTCAATCACTGAAAGTATATTTCGAAATTTTTTTTCAAAAATTTTGTATGTCAGTGCAGCCAGTTACAAATCGTGGCATGCTACACTATGGAGTTTACGTTGGCCTCAAATTAATTTTTTTTATCGTTTGAAAAATACACAATAATTTTGTTTTCAATGTCTTCAAATTCGAAACGTATTTCTATTGATTGGGAGAAAAAATTGGTCCAATCACTTGACGAAAAAATAATGGATTCGAGTTCATAATATCAGAATATCACAATTAGCAACTGGCTGCACTGACGTACAAAATGTTCAAAGAAAAATTTTAAAATTTAAATTTCTAATGATTGAAAATAAAATTATTGTGTATTTTTCAAACGATAAAAAAATTAATTTGAAGTCAACGTAAACTCCATAGTGTAGCATGCCACGATTTGTAACTGGCTGCACTGACATACAAAATTTTTGAAAAAAAAAATTCGAAATATACTTTCAGTGATTGAAAAAAAAACATAATATTTTCAGGCGAAAAAATAATCAATTCAAAGTCGATATAAATTCCGTATTTTGGAATTTTATGATTTGCTGTTGGCTGCACTGGTGTAGAAAATTATTCAATTTTTTTGTTCAAAATTCAATTTTATTGGTTGAAAAAATTTTTTGTTCACTTACTCGATGAAAAAAAAATCATTCCAGCTTAGTGATAATTTCATATTATTGAAATATTGCAATCTGCAACTTTTCAACCCCCTGGTAGCAGTCAGAGTTTTGATCGGAGAAGGATGGCGATGGTTTAGGGAGATGTAGAAACTCAAATCGCATCTTTTACGTCTTACTAAGGCTTCTCACACAATTTTGATTGGCTAAAAACGCAAAAAACAGCGCTTTTTTCAAAAGGAGGTGCACTTTGAGCACCTCCTGCGACCCTCCCCTTGCCCCTTGGGGGCTCAAAAAAATTTTGTGAAGTCTCCCACTCAAAGTAAACCACCTCACCAAATTTGGTCAAAATCCAAGATATGCTTTTTTTTTTCGATCCACCCTAATAAACATAGTAAAACTTTTTTTAAGAACACAATGCTCACCAATTGGTTGAAATGCAAGGAAACAAAGACCGTAAAGATTATGAAAAATCTTGGAGAACTGATCTGTTTTGTTGGTCGTTTTTGTTTCTGTTTACATTCTTACTGCCCTGGCAAGGTGTAGGGGGCTAGGCAAACCAGCGTTACTCTGCAGTCTCTGTAAGCACTTTTTAGATCATCGTTTCATCATTGCTGCCCAGAACTCAAAGTTAAAACATACAAGTTCCAAATAAAACGCATACGAAAGAATATCAACCTCATTAAAATAACAAAAATCACATTAGCTTATCAAAAATACCATAATTATGGATACAGCTTAGATTTCAAAAAAAAACCGCGCGATGAATTCTCGTAACGAAGAAAATTGGTAAAAAAAATTAGGTAAAATTTTCATTGGTAAAAAAAAGTAAAAACGCGAACCGCTGGGGTTCTTTCCGTACAGAGGTAAATTTACCGTCTTGGAGCAGAGGTGGAATTGGGAACACTTCTCTGATTAAATACCGAGCTGGAAAACGGAATGCTTGGGGGCTGATGAGGAAACTGTGGAGGCTGAGGAAGGCTAAGTGGGATATTGGAGGAATTGTAAGGGAATTGAGCCTGTGAAGCAGACTGACTGGGAAGATCGAGTAGAACTCTGGATGAATGATAGGGGAACTCGGAAGGATTGGGAGGTGACTGGTTGGGAAGAATAAGCGGAACACTGGAGGAATTGTGGGGAAATCGAACAGACTGCGAAGCTGATTGGCTGGAAAAGCTGAGTGGAATACTTGGAGACTGATAAGGAAATTGAGGAGGCTGAGAAGGCCTCCGATTTGGCAAGGTGAGTGGAACTTTGGAGGGGTCGTAAGGGAAATAACTGGGAGGCAGAGAAGAAGACTGTTGAGGAGGACTGAGTGGAATATTATGACGTGGGTTAAGATGTTGCAAAGCTGTTGTACCACGTTGACCCGGTTTTCGTTTCAGCTCAAATTCGTAATAAAGGAATATCGATATCGAGTAGAGTTTGAATGCTGAAATTAAATAAACAGTGATGCAAGCATCACAAACTTTCCGAACAGGTGTGAAAGAAAAATCAACGAAAGTATTACCTAGGTACCATAATTGTCTAAATTTTGCCTATGAAAAAAACAAGCTTACTCTTTTATGTGTAGTTTATGCTCGCTGAGAAAAATATACGTTATCTTGAAAGAAAGAGGCAAAAATGCTGACGCGAGATATATTTGGTTCTCTCTAAATACATACGTCCTCCCATCGATAAGGAGAGAAATAATTGTTATCGCGTTTTAGATTACGATTACATGCAATGTAACGCGGCAAATGACCAAACTCAAAGATTTTTGGATTAAATCGCTCGTAAAAAATTTTCTGGTGAACCTTTCGATCTGAAATTTTGGCATAGCCTTCCTTTTTGCAAACCCCAACTCCTATTAAGATTTCAACGAAATATTTAAATTAGGACGGACGTAATCGTGTTCACAGACATTTTTTATCCCACATACATACATACATACATACATACATACATACATACATACATACATACATACGGAACATCATCTGGAATTTGGTCAAAACAAACTTGTACAAAATCAGAATTTTTCTAGACCCAATATTTCCGAAAACGAATTTCGACCCGAAAACAATACTTTCCTTAACAACGCTACGCGCTGTTCGGAAAGTAAAAATACGTGTTACCTGATAGACTTGTATTATTTCTGTAATTTGAATGTCAACAATAATTACAAACGTAACTAAATTAAAAATTTTAGGAAAGAAGGAAAAGAGCGAAAATCAAATATTTACCAATTAAGTATAATCGAAAACTTCGCAGAAATTATAAATTTGCAAGCTCATTGCGTTAAGAGGGGTGATAGGGAAGGAGGAGGATCAAATATTCTCACCTCTAATTCAAATGACGAATATGATTAAAAAATTTAAATGAAGTTTCTTTCAAGGAAAATTTGAAAAAAGTTAAATTTTTTATAAAATTTAAATTTAGTTAGGTACCTGCTTGAAAATTTCATAATTATCAAATTTTTCGAAAAAAATTCCACGAATACCCAGGTACTGTGAATTGAAACCATTTGGTCGAAGTTGAAAAATAAATGATAGTATTTTTCTCATAACCCCCTTCCTTCAGGACTCTTTATCTCCTCTGCTCATCGTTGTACAAATAAAATTCCCCACAAAAAGTGTTAGAAATTGACTGTAGAATAAAAAAGTACCGAACTATTTTTACCGCAAAATCAAATCTAAAGGAGATGAAAGCAAAACCCCATTTTTAGGGGGGTGGAACCCTCATAAAAAAATTAGCAAAGGGTCTGGGGGTGGTAACTTTTAGGGGTTACTCAGGGGACCTCTCTCGATAGTTTTTCGCAATAAAAGCTTTGTTGGCTAGAAATGTTGTTTTGTGTCTACTTTGCCTACACTATTTTAGGTTGAATTGTCGATTTTTTGAGAACATATAAAATTTTAAGATTATTGAATTTGATCACACAGCAACTTTAAAACCAAACAACATTTTCTGTTTTTTAAATTCTTTGAGGGTCTCTTTTGAATTTTTCAAGTTCCTCAAACAATCACGAAATAAAATTTTTTCAACTATGGAAATTCATACTTTGAAAACTGAACAAATTTTCCTTTTATGACTTTTTGCCTAACTTTAAAATTTAAGGAGATACAAAAAAAATTGTTCAGAAAAAATTCTAAAAAAATAAACTAATCACAGGAATAGATAGCACGTTGAAAACTAGAAAAATTTTGATCCGAAGACTTTTTGCCTAACATCAAAAATGAAGGGGCTACGGGTTATTTATTTTAAATGACCTGTAGCCCCTTCATTTTTGATGTTAGGCAAACAGTCTTCAGAACAATTCTCTGAAATAAAATGATCAATTACACAGGGCGACACAAATTTTGTTTTTGGGTTCTCATTGCCAAATTTGGGTTGCTTTTATGTAACAAATAAAGGAAAACATATTTTTTTTGACCAAAGTTTGCTTTGGGGGGTAGGGGGGCCAAAGAACTGATTTTTCGAGGTCAATAAGCCTGAGCATTACAAAAAAAATTGAAAAAAATTTTTTTTGGACCAATCTTGTAGGAAATTTCACGGCGAATCCAATGCCACAAACCGTAGACCTCCGTCTCTTTTTTAAAAAAAGTTACAGCTCATTCTTTCCAAAATTTTGTGAAAAAATCGCATTTTTTTGTTTTTTTTTCGCAAAGAAGTGAAATTTGAGAGAAAAGTAAGGATTTTAAGGCCATAATGACCATGGTGAGAGTTGTAGGAAATTTCACGGCAAATCGAATGCCGCAAACCGCGGACCTCTATCTCTTATTGAAAAAAAGTTACAGCTCATTCTTTACAAAATTCTGTGAAAAAATCACTACTTTTTCGCGAAAAAGGCACAAAAAATGTGATTTTTTTCACAGAATTTTGTAAAGAATGAGCTGTAACTTTTTTTAAAAAAGAGACGGAGGTCTGCGGTTTGCGGCATTGGATTCGCCGTAAAATTTCCTACAAGATTAGTCCAAAAAAATTTTTTTTCAATTTTTTTTGTAATGCTCAGGCTTATTGACCTCGAAAAATCAGTTTTTTGCCTCCCCCCCCCCAAAGCAAACTTTGGAAGCCAGGATTGAGCAAGGTGATGTATTTTGATGTCTAGAAACAGAATTTCGGCATGAGAACCCAGACACAGAGCAAAAAAAATTTTTTGTCGCCCTGTGTTATATATGTAGCAGGGGAGGAAAAGGGGTATCTATAAAAATTGAACACCAAAAAATCGATTCAAAATTAAACACCATTAGGTTTTCGACTCACAGTTAATAACTTTTCAAAAGTCTCGCAGTTTGCTTAGTAATTTTGAAATTCGTAAAACGTAACTTCGTGACTTTTTATTGAAACGTCAAAAATTTTGAAAATGAACATTAAACACTCCAATATTTCAGAGCTTTTTCCTGAAAAGGGAATTCCGTGTAATTTTCAGAAATTTGCCATTTTCATATTTTCCAAGAAAAAATATCGAATGTTCTTCCAATTTTATGATCTCCTCCCTCCCCTTCAAAGCGAATGTTAGCTAACAAAGAGGAAAAAATGGTTTTCTATCAAGTGTAATGGTGAATAGCCAAATGAATTATGTCATCGAAATGTTTGGTTTATTTTTGTACGTATGCAATACGCGTCAATAACCGAACGTCATCGTCATAACTGCAAAGCACTAACATTTGAAGAGGTCTTTTCCAAAGTGGCCTAAGTCAAAAAAGTTGATTTTGCGTACGAAGTAAAGTACGTTTATACGGCTTGCCTTTGAACATTTCTTTCCCATATCACTCTAAATTTATAGTACAGTGGAATACCTAACAACTGGTGAAGGTCTCGATCTTCAAAAATTTGATGTTAGTGAGCTGGAACCCCTCAAAGTTGGCAAAGTCGTGATTTTTGCGAATTATGAATAAATTGGATATTTCAATTTTGCATTTCTCACCCAATTAAGTAGAATAAATTTTTATTAAACGAAGTATTGCATTGTAGGTACTATTCAGCAATGCCCTGCAAATTACCACCACCTCTCCCCCCTCAATCAATGCCATATATCAGCATTTTCACATCATTATTCTGAAATCAACAGATATCGAGATAAACTTACGACTTTTGTACTTTCATAAAGTGAAATAATTCTTTAAATTCGCGAAAATCAAGAAAAAAAAAATTATGTTTCATAAAGCTTTATTGGGGTTCACCTGGGAAAAATGTTTATGAATTCGTTTTACAGGTGAGGCAGCCATCAAAACCAAAAACAGTGTGACTTAGGCCACTTTGGCACCCAATAAAATGAAACTTTAGGCCACTTTGGAAGAAAACGAGATTTAAAAGTGCTGGTAACACTGCAAAAATATGAGTTGGTAGGTCGGAATACCTACCACAGATGGGTATCCTTTCATACCACCAGATGGCGCATCAAACTCATTTTTCTCAAAAATTGACTTAGGCCACTTTGGAAAAGACCTCTTCATTTGAACAAACGATAAATAAATATTCTCTCAATAACGTTAGTACAGAGAACGCTTATTTATACAATCATTCGAATAATTTTCAGCTACCGTATTTATTTTCAACAAAAATCAAGACAAATATTCTTTTAACCCTTCCATCAAAAGCAATAAGCACAGCCACAAGTCCAATGTACAATGAACTCTGATTTCGAGAAAATTTGGAAAATTTCATCAGAAAATCTGCGCAGCCACAGGTCCGATGTACAATGAACTCTGATTTCGAGAAGATTTGGAAAATTTCATCAGAAAATCATAACTCACACGGTTTTAAAAATTTACTAATCCGAGTGCTTATAAATTGGTACCTATCCGAAAAAAAAAATTAAATTACTCACCAAAACAACCCAATAACAATACGAACATGAAAACTATCGCAGACGAATATGTCGACTCCTTCGAACACACATAAGCTTCTTGTCCGTAATAGAAATATTTCTTCCGAGAAGCCTTTTCCACAATCATACGATAGTTTTCTTTTATACCTTCACCGGAAAATATCCGAAAAACGCCATAAAGCATGTAGAAAACATCGAACAGTAAAAATATCACGGGAACTTTTATTAAGACATGCAGAAGTTCACACTGCAAAACAATCGGAAATTTTAGGTCCAGCAAAATAATTAAGCCTACAAGTTGCTAGTTGCTACACTTGAAATAATAACTGTATTAACTTACACAGCCGAGACATTCGATCGTGGCGATGAAAATATAACATCCGAACAAATCGAGAAGCATATCCAATTTTTTGCTAAAACTGTCTTCTGTAGGTATAAAAAAAATCAATATTCGGTTTTGCTGGTAGGTATTTAAAAAATTCATCATCGATACTCACGTAAAAACTGTTGGCTGCACATCCGAATGTACCAATTAGTACATTACAATAGAACCGTGGGGGGTAAAAAGAGTATCTGAATCTCCAATTTAAAATGACCGCGAATCTCCGAAAAAGTGTATCCGAATCTCCGTTTTCAATATCTGATCTTGCGGGGGTTCTCAAAGTGCGTTAAATTACATCGCAATGAAGTGCACTGGTATAACTACGTCATCTATTTTTTATTTACTGAAATGATTCATTTGTCATCAATAGAGATGGGATTTTTATGTTTTTAATTTTTTTTTTTTAGTTGATTGCCGGTAGGAATATTTACATAATCTTTGCGAATAGTAATATTCCGAGTAAAATGAGCCCAATTTGTATGAGCATATTTTGACATATTTTTAGGTAAAAAGCATAAATTGACAACTTTTTGGTGATTTTATCCGTTTTTTGATATATTTTGCACATATTTTACCCTTTTTTCCATTTTCACGACATATTTTGCAAAATAGCTACTCAAAAATCCATTTTTTCAAAGACAAAAAAAATTGAAAAATCGACTTATTTGCCGAAATGTGCTCCTGGGAAAAATTAAATTATTTCTTAGGTAATTTATGAAATAATAGGTATACATTTTTCGAATAAATGAATGAAGTTTCCATTTTGAGTTTGTCGTATTATTGGTCTCCTTCAAAAATCCTTAATTTTGATATCCATATTTCTCCTATTTCATTTGACATATTTTGACATATTTTCGTTATGGCCCAATTTTTTGATGAATTTCTTTTTTTGAATAATTTGACCATTGTTCTAACACAAAATTTACCCTTTCGATTTATTCTTTTCGTGGTTGTTGGACGTTGCCTTCAGTGATAGCTTTTCAAGAACGTTTCGATCAGGTAATCCGGCTAGTTTTAAAATTGATATTATAGACATGGACTTAGTTATGATTCGTATCACTTCTGAATCGGTCAAAACGTATGAATGTCATTTCACACATATTTGGGAACCCCTATTAATATACCTATCTGTCTCACTTCGGAGATTCGGATACACTTTTTTAGAAATTCGCCATCATTTCAGATCGGAGATTCGGATACACTTTTTTGCACGTGCATTTGATTGGCAGTTATAAATTGGTACGTTCGGATAAACACTGAAACTGTTTATACGTCACATCGTCAGAATCTGAAATTCTTAATATCAACGACACCACATTTCCGATCTATTTTGGAGAAAAAACAATCATTGGCTTAAGCTTAAATAGGTATCGAAATACCTACATATTAAAAATCCAATTAACTAACAACCAAACAGTTTCATGGAAGATGTAAATAAATCAACAAATTTTTTCATAGGTACTTACAATATTTAAATAAAGTAATATCAAGCAATGGGTCCGTAGAGAATTCTTGTTACAAATTCTTTTCTCATCCATTTGGAATTCGCGAAAAAAAAAATCAAAATCGAAACTCAAATAAACTAGATTCACTTTTATTTCTATGTAACATGGTAATCGATTCACTGCTTAGTACACGCATAAATGCAACGAGCGTTCTATGAACTTGACCATTGCATTACTCAAATCCTAAAATTTTATTATCCATAATACATACAATAGCGAAAATAGACGATGCCAAGTTAAAGTAGGTATAGTCTGTCGTGACGTCACAGAAATTGCATATGCGGTGCTCATTTTACATCATCGTCAGGGCTGCCCGAAGCTAAACCGTTGAAATTGGTCATGTTTACCAATACCTATAAATTATCAGCTGATCATTGCATTCGCGAAAGTGAATAAAATTTCAAATCCTGAGAAGTGGATTGTATCAATGAGAGAAATAAATGTGATGAATGTAATTTCAAAATGAAACTGTACGAATTTCAATCCAGAGTGAAATATTTTTTAAAAATTTAGGAAAAATTTAAATTTTAAAATCTAAGATGATTGAATTTTAAAATTTTGCCCAAAAACCGTTTAAGGTGAAAATAATACTTAGTTGTACAAAAATTTGAAATCCTGAAAAGTTGAAATAATAAGTTGAATACTAAAGCGTTTACAATTCCAACCAATGCAACACGTAGGCATCTACATAGTAGGTTAGTAGCCTTTCGAAGCGTATTTATTAATGACTTTTTTTTTGTTGAATTGATTTTTGAAAAATACTCAAATACATCACAAAACAACCACAAACTTATCAAATCAAAATTGAAATACTATTTCAATGCGTAGCTTATTGCATAAAAAACAACGAACGATAATTAGTCCAACAGGCAAATAAGAGGAAAAATGTACCACCCCCCCCCCCCAATTCAATCCTGAGTTTTTTTTTCGCGTTTTACGTTCGTAATGGTTCACTACACAACATACTAAAATGAACACCTCCACAATCCTCCGCTACCTCGAGGGGAGGGGTAAATGTCTGCTGAAACCCGGGTTTTCGTGAATATCTCCTCAAATAAGTTTCAAAATTGAAAAATAGTTATGAACAATCTTGTTCTACGTGTAATTTCCTATCAAAATGTTTCGTGTTTTTTTTTCGAAAACACCCACTTCATTGCCCAAAAACTAAGAGTGAAATCCACCTAACTTTGCAATATTTACAGTATTTTTGGAAATTATGGAAATGCGAAGCCGAAAGTACCCAAAATTACACCATTGAAGAGTAATTATTTTTTTATACATGCTGGTAGGGTATTCCAAAAAATCAACCGCGAGAATTTCAACCTCTACCGTTAATTATAAGGAAGGTTATTGCAGTATTCAATCACCTCTCTTATAATTAACGGCGTCGGTATGGGTTGAAATTCTTGCGGTGGATTTTTTTGGAATACCCTATCAGCGTGCATAAAAAAAATATTCTTCACTGGTATAATTTTGGGTACTTTAAAATTCGTATTTCCATAATTTCCAAAAGTACTGTAAATATTGAAAAAATATACGTTTTTCACCCTTAACTTTTGAGCAAAGAAGTGGGTGTTTTCGAAAAAAAAAGAAACTGTCTGATAGGAAATTACACGTAGAACAAGATTGTTCATAACTATTTTTCCATTTTGAGGCGTATTTGAGGAGATATTCACATAAGTTTCAATTTTTTCAAAAAAAACTGTAAATTGTAGAAAAATAGGTGTTTTACCCTTAATTTTTGATCAAGGAAGTGAATGTTTTTGAGAAAAACAAAAACCTTTTGATAGGAAATTACACGTAGAACAAGATTGTTCATGACTATTTTTCAATTTTGAAGCTTATTTGAGGAGATATTCACGAATACCGGTTTTCAGCAGACATTTACCTCTCCCCTGGGGATAGCGGAGGGTTGTGGGGTGTACATTTCAGTATGTTGTGCAGTGGACCATTACGAACGTGAAACGCGAAAAAAAATCAGGATTTAATTTTTGGGGGGTCAACTCCTAAAATGGCTGGACTAAATTAGATACGACGACATAAATTCACAAAATTAGCGATTTATAAATAATTTTATTCCTAGGAAAATTTTTTGCGAAAAAACTAAATTTCCAATCGACAATGATAACGAACTGTTGTAATAAATTTTACGAAAAAATACCACGAAAAGGAAAATATAAGCAAACTATTCGAAATCAGCGACCTCTGTCTGTTTAATGATGACGAATCCTAGTCCAAATTTTATTCCAAGTTAAAATTTTTTCAATTTCTTTAATTGTAAATTATTTTCAAAATTGTATCCAAAATTACAATTTTCCAACAATATAATTGTCGAAATTGTTTTAAACTTCAATTTTCTCAAAATTTGTCTCATTCGATCCTTAAATTTTTTTCATCAGTTTCATATCTTTTAGAATTTCTTCCAATATTACTGAGTAGGAAGAAATTTAAAAAAACAAGTTGAAATAGATTATGGTACAGTAAAACGGGGTGAAGTGGATACAATTTCAGCTTTTTTTAAAAATATCTCTGCCCTATATTAACTTCAGGAAGTCGTTTTGGTATTAAATCAAAGGCCCATATTTCAGGAATATTCACCGAAAAAATTAACATTTTTGGTAAAAAAAATGTGACCTTGAGACGAATTCAAAGGTGTGGACCACTTCACCCCAGTTTGGGGTGAAGCGGACCACCCCATTTTTTTTGCACCAATGAAATCCTTGGTCAATTTAGACCTAAAAAAAGTTGGAAAAAAATTTATACCCTCCCCCCTCCTTCACCACAGCGAATAAAAGACTCAAAAATGGATGTTTTTATTCATAAAAATCTTCATTCTACTTGATAAATTGAAAAAAATGGCCTAAGAAAATTTTTTTTAAATGTTTCAGCAGTTTAAAGTTAATTAGGGGTTTAGAAAATTTCATACAGATCATTTTGGTGAAAAAAGTTTTTCATTCCAAGAATCCTAATCCGAAATAACGAGGTTTTTATGAATGAAAACAAAAATTCAAAAATATTGCAGGTCCTAACTTTGATTAAAATGCATATTGGTGCTTTGATAACAAAGTTACGTAAGTGCAATGATATCTTACCGGCAGTACTTTTAAACTATTGTCGTTTTCATTCATGAAAATGTCGTTATTTTGCATTAAAACTGTTAAAATATAGTTGTTTTCATTCATAAAAACGTTGTTATTTCGGATTAGAATCGTTAAAATGAAAAAAATTTTTTTACCAAAATGATCAGCATAAAATTCTCTACAACCCTGATTAACTTTATATTGGCGACACAATTATTATTTCCTTCTGCAGACCATAGTTTACGCCTTAACAAAATTATCAGTAATTCTTGCTTTGATTTCAACGGTTCTTAACTTACCTCAATTTCATCGTAAACCCAAATGTTTTTTACGCAAAATGTTCACCGAAGCGAGACCTACACGATGGTTTTTGTTAGAGGTCGCTGTGTGCAAAATTCAGGGAGTACTTGGCAAAAAACATAAAAATTTCAACAAGTGGACCGCTTCACCTCGTAGGTCCACGTCACCCCGTTTTACTGTACCGTGCATTTTTCAAAATCCTTTTCATTTCTTCAATTTTTTTCAACTTCGGGTATATTTTTATAATTTTTCCAACTCTAAAAATTTTTTCGAATAATTTTAAAATTTTTCTTCAATTTCTCCAACTTTGCAATATTTTTGAGTTGGGTGAAAATCTTGAAACCCTCTGGGTTACTTCGATGATTTCGTCGAAGATAGGTGGACGGGTCTCCGACTCAATACCTCGAAGTCTGAGATCACTCAACGCATGTCCGTGTACCTGACACTTTGCTTGGACTTTTCTCGTAGAAATAAGAACACCAATTCGCGATCAAATACGTGTAATTAAACTTTCAATTACACACACGAATAGAACAAATATAAAAGCTCAAAGAGCACACGAAAAAAGCACAAAGTGCAAACGAATAAACTCGTACACGTGAGTAATAAAAACGATGCGATAAGCTTTCGCACGCGATATACGTATAGGCTAGTAAAAGTTCCGAAGAATACTAGACCGAGCTTACGAAGCTCGAGTGCCTCGTACTCCGTAAGCACCGGTTGCAAGACAGGAAGGGATGAACTTTTGTAGGTCTGTCATTGGTTAAAGTCGATGGAGATAGGAGAAAGTTGACTCGTATTCGTCAGAAATGACGGCATACGAGATGAAGCCTTTCCCCTTGGCCGAAAGTTCGAAAGTTGTAAACAACTCGCCGACAAAGCAAGCTGTTTACGATAAACATTTTAGATAGGCATCTCAACGTAGCCGAAGCTACGTTGGGCCTATTGTGCCGTACGTCGCCAACGCGATAACCGGTATCTCAATTTGAAAATATCCATCGACTAATACAATGGACACAGAAATAATTCTCGTATACGTATACGAATAGGTACCTATTTGCCGTTGCCGACAAAAGGGTACGTATTCGTCTACGCAAATACGATGTCCAATGGCGCAATTTAGGTAGGTATTAAAGCTACCGCTTCATTTTTCCAGTTAAACATTTATTACGATTTTTTTCAAATTTGAATTATTGAAGAAATTTTCAACTTCGCGTTTTTCAAAATTTTCTTCCAACTCGAGAAGTACTTGAAGGAAAATTTAAAAAGTAATAAAAATATAATTTTGAAAATAATTGGAAAAATTTCGAAAAAAACTAAACTAAAAAAATGTTACAGATGGAAAAATTTTAAAATTGGATACAGCTCTAAAAAATGAATAGAATTAAAGAAATCGAAAAAATTTAAAATTAGCATAAATTTCAACTTGGATCGTCGGAATCCCATTGGATTAAAATGATGTAGGAGCTAGTATTTGCACCTGTGTAGAATATATTGACATAGAGCCTCTTTGGTTTCTCTTTTTTTTACAGTTAATTCCTCTTACACGCCTGTTTCAGTCATCATCCTGCAGATGTCAAAGACCAAAAAAATTTCCTATTCGTACAATTCTAAAAAAAATCTTCAAAATTGGCTCTACCAGGGCGACAGAGAACGTAATCAAAATCCCTACAGCACTGATGATGAAACGTATCGATATAAATATTAGGATTGAAAAAATGAAAATAATTCAACAGTGAATTGAATTCGTAACACTCGAAACATGTGCGAATGATACTATTTCATCGAAATGTAAAAAAGCGATGTAGACATATGCACTAGAAGAACAAACCAAAATAAAATTAAAAATGAGTAAAAAATACTGCATCACCATGAAAAATATAATTCTGTAATTAAACGTTTGAAATGAAAAATGGCAATGTAAGCACCAACTTTACATACAAAGAATACTTCACAATTTTCAACTTGAAAAACTTATTGTTTAAAAAAAACCAATATCTACGACGAAACTACGTGTACAAAGTAATCAATTAAATGTCTCAAAAAAAAAATAATAAAACAACATACCGATCAAAAAAACACACATACTTCTCAATGCAAAAAAAAACACAAGTACCATTCAAACACCCACGTTAAAAATTCGAAAAATTAATTATCAACTGCATCAGGTACTCGATCGTCGTGACCCGTGTGCCCACGATCAGAACTGGAAACGACTTCGGCGAGTTCTGCAGTCAGGTGCGAAAAAAATGTTGCAAATAATATAATTTTAAACCAAAACATTTTGATGCAAAATAAAATTAAATGTATTATTCTTATTCTAAAAAATAATTTCAAACATAAGCTAGCTAAATGATCGAAGTTTGAAACTCATCTAAAAAATATTCAAGTTGAAAGTAATAGTCGTACAATGTATCTGAAATTAAGAAAAATCGAATGACACGTTACTTTCGTAAACTTCAAGTTGAAAATTCAAAATTTCAACAAACGAAAACAGGTAAATTGAATTTCGAGTGAATAAAATTACAAAATGCGTATGTTTGAAAAAATAATAATAGGTAATAAATTCCATTAAAATTATAAAAACATTGAGAAATAATGTAGGTAGGTAAGTAAATATGTAAATTCACAAAACATTCATTAGGATCTAAACATAAACACACTTATTCGTGAAAATTCCCAATAATTAGAAAAAATTTCGAAATATCTATAAAGAAAACCACGCCAAAGAGCACGAATAAATCCAAGAATCCAACTTAAACATAGTTCAACGATTAATTTTAAAAATCGAAACTGGTGGGCACGTAAAACACGAAAAACTCAATAATTGATTGAAAAATATTTCACATCGTACATAAAAATTTAAAAATAAATGCTACCGCTGTCTACTTAATAAAATGAATACTAAATCAAATAACGAACAAACTTCTCTCTCACTGTCAGACAAATACACCGAAACGTCGCCGATTTCTCTTGAAATCTTCTATTTGAACCCAATAACATGAGGGTTTGCGTCATAATACGACGGGACAGAGCACTGTGGATTCTGTTGACACGCAGGAGCTTCGAATCCGTTGGCCGAATGTGGTGTGTAATAAACGCGTGGAGGTATAGGAGCTTGAGAAATCCGAGGTTCATTAGATTGAAGACGATTTTGCTCGACTTCTACTCGATAGCAATAGACCACCAACATTGAGTACAGTTCGATAACTGAAATTAAAAATGAATTAATGCGATAATTCGTCAAGTAAATACAGTGATTCACGATTCGCCAAAATTCGAGAAATTTTGGAAATGGCAGGCATCGGAGCGATATTCCGCAAAAAAATATTAACTTTAAGAACCTATTTTGAGCAAAATATGAACCAAAAATAACAATTTTTTCATCAATTTAACCACCACCCCCTCCCAATTTTGAAAATTGAATTCGTCAAATCGTCAAAATGAATTTTTTTCTCAGAAAACAAAAAAGTTTTTAAAAAAATCAAAAACAAAAATACACGAAAAAAATCAAGAAGAGAAAAATTAAAATACCTAAATTTATCTTTTAGATTTCGAGCTAGAAAGAGAATTTTCACAGGTACGAATACAGCTATTCAAGGACTTCGTTAATTCGTCCTGAATTTCAGACGTTTCTCAGATGAGTTTTTTTCTTCGATTTTGAGTGAGTCTGCAGACTTCAAAAGTTCCTGAGTACATAGGCGGATTTAGGGGAATGGATCTGGGAGGGCTAAGCCCCAGATCAGTGGCGTCGCTAGCTTTTTTTTGGAAAGGTGCAAAGTTGGTACAGAAACTTGAAATACGAGAAAAATTTTAGAAGGGGGAAGAAAAGAGGAATTTTTTTGGCACTGTCGCGTCGCCTTAAATATTTCACATAGGAACTTAATTCAGATTTTATTTATACCCGAGCGAAGCGAGGGTAGAGCTTTGAAAAAATTGAATTTTTATACCCAAAAGGCATTTTTTTCGTATTGTTCAATACCCCGTTTTATCCTACTTTCCGATGCCATTGCCCTAGGTCACTTCTGATATTAATAAGCAGCAAAAAATGATAATAAACGTAGTAAGTCGGAAGCTTTTTTTGGGGAAGGTACAAATTGAGTATAAAAACCCGGAGTACCAAAAGGATTTTCGGGGGAAAGGGGCGAAAAGGAGCCTTATTTCGTACTGTTTCCTCAAATGGTTTAGTAAAATGTAAATTTGTTCATGTCCGAGCGAAGCGAGGGCAAAGCTTGAAAAAAACTGGGTATCTAATGCCGAAAAATGGAATTTTTCATGCTTCAATGCTGGTATACCTATATCTAATTCAGAAATAAATGTTCGACAACTAAACACAAATTTTTTTTCTGAAATTGATCAGAATTTTTTCAAAAATATGAACCTAGAGATGGAAATAGTAACCTTTATGAACTTTTGGGTGAAAATATGAACAAATAGTAACCAAAGGTGAAAATAGTAATTAAGTTCATAAAAAAGTACCGCGCTCCGATCCCTAAAATGGGCATCTTTTATGATGTACTTTCAATTTATTTTTGTTTCGGGACAAAATTTTCCTTGCAGTTAAGATACCTCTCTTGTTAATTGTAAAAAAAGGTGAAAAACACGTTTTTTTTTTTGGTTTTGATTTTTTCGACCATGTTGCACCCAGTTTTGGAATCTGAAAAAAATATATGTGATGCATGGGCACTTAACGGAAGTAGTAAAAAAAATTCCAGCCTAAAGTCCCCCCCCCCCAATTATTTGAAATTTTTTTAGAAAGTTTCGACGTGCAAAAAAATTGAAAAAATTTGAACCGAAAATTTTCAAAAAATTCTCATGTATACTACTCGACAAGATGTACATATAATATAATCTGTGAAAATTTCAAAATTTTTCAACCCCCCTTTCCAGAGATATCGCGAGTTGAATTTTCAACATTGAGGTGCGATAATTCCGAAAGGGGAGAGTGTAGGGGGTCAGAAATAATTTCTTGCCAAAGACAAAATAACGCCCATAACGAATAAAACCAAACCGCGGTGCATTTCTTGGGATTTAATTTTTACATATCTACGCATCCAGTTAAGAGTTAATATAAGTACAGAGAGTTGGAATTACTCACCTAAGGCCAAAAAAACCGCACGTACAATTTTTATTATCAATTGTTTTCTTAGCTCATATAAATAGGCTAATGCTATAGTTTTTAGAAATTTTTCGAACGGATTATATCCATCTTCATCCACCGATGATTCGATATCGTTTTGTAGATCCATAATTTGATCTTCTAAGTTTTTGAACATCATGAACATTTTGAACAATATGGAAATCAAATCCACGAGAAAAAAGATGATAGCCACGTTTAACATAGTAGTGGAGGGTTTTTTCTGAAAATCGAAAGTCGAAAAATTAGTGTTTTACACGCTTCTAATACAAATTAATTAATTTCAAAATATCTCAGTAATTCTTACCTTTATCAAAGATGAAATCACCAGCAGTAGAATCACAATTCCAATAATATGAACGTAATTAAAACCGACACGAAAATCTGAAAAACCGTAATATAAAATTGGCACATTTTTTTCTAATAGGACGTAAATAATGAAAGTAAGTATTAGAGTGGATCGAAAAAAAAACCATAAAATATCCTGGATTTTGACGAAAATTGGTAAGGTAGTTTACTTTGAGTGAGAGACCTACCAAAAAATTTGTGAGTATCCTAGCCCAAAGAAAGACTGATAGTCTACAGTCCAGACGCAGAAAAGTGCTCAGGAAAGTGAATATGCTATGCTTTTTTGACGAACAAAAAAATCAGTTGGTTTTTTGTTGGTATAGATGGGGTATTCACGAAAATTAGCATTTTCGATTTTTGCCGGGTAACTAGAGGGGGCTGGAGCCTAAAAACCCCCATTTTTTCAAGTTGGTCGGGAACAAAAATTGTTTTTTCCATTTTGTAGCACATGCTCCCCCGATTCCGAATATGTGTTTCATTTCCTTGGGCATGGTCACAATGGTCCCCTAGGGCCCCCAAAGTGCGATTTTTGATGAAATTTGGCCATTTTTGAAAGTAAAATGATTGTGTAGACGTCATAAAGCTCGCGGAACAAGAGAAAACCACCTTCATGGGGACATGAACTCAATCTGAACCGATTGAGCCTAAATTTTTGGAAAACGGCTGGCACAATGAGCCGCAGGCGAATTTTAAAGATGAGCCCCTCAGCGATTTCTCAAAAAAATAAACAGCTTCAAAATGGGGGGAGTTTTTGTGTGATGTACTTACATCTCGAAATTTCACATAAAAATGATATGAAATGCATGTGGTTCAACAATTTCTTTTTTCAAATCGCCAGGTACTTTTTACGAGATTTTTAAACGTTCCTCTTCGAGCCAACAAAAAATTCAAAAATCAATTCTAAAAAATTTTGAACCCACTCAACTTCCTCTCACCACAAAAATTTGAAGATTGGATTGTTTTGCAGAAAATTTTTTAAATAAAATGGAAAAACTAAGCATTAAAGACAAAATTATAAAATTTTGAAAAATGAAACTTATTATTCTAGGGTGTCTACCAAATCAAACAAATGGAAATTCGGATTTCTCCGGGCCTAAAATTCAAAAATTTCTTCAAATTTTATTGCCTACCCGTCTTCCTCCTCACAAAAATGAAAAACACTTTCCTCAAATTTATAAATCTATCTATGAACGTGTTGAGCTCGAGCGAGACGAGGGCGAAAATTTTTGCGAAAAAAAAACTTCAAAAGATGAAAATTCACCACTTTCTCTCATTCGGGTTTTCTAAAACATGACGAATAATTTCGAATTCTGTTCCATTCAATTAATTTTTTCATCAAAAGTAAGTTTCCAAGAAAATTATATTTTAAATAAATTTCGTAGAGTGTAAATTACTCCGAGCGTAGCGAGGTATCTAAAATTTTTTTGAATAATTCATAATTTAATATACAGGGTGGCTCGGTTAAGGTGTGAAATATTGAAACCTCATATTCTACTTATCAATACGAACAAAAAATGTCATATTCAACATGGGCCCAAAACGCTTTTTTTCTGAGATATTGCCGAGTAAAGAACTGGAAATTCGGCAACGTTGCGCCTCGCGACGCCCGTAAAATGTTGCGTTTAACGAGACGAGCGTCGGGGTTACTTACGCGGAAGTTAATTACAGCGTTGCCACAAAATAAATTATGCTGAGATACCCTCCATTTTTTTGATTTTTTAGAAAAAATTTTTAGGTGAAATTTTTTTTATAATAATGAGGAATCATGAGAAATCATTAAATTCGATTTTTATTATAATTTTGTGGGATGGTCGAAATTTGATAAATTGCTTACTCAGCATCCAATAAATAAAAAAAACAGAAATTTGGGTTAATAGGTGTTAAATAAGTAGTACTACCCCTGAAGTGAATAAAATTTCAAAAAAATGATTTCTTGTTCTTGTTCGACCATTTTTCTGGTACAGAAACACATTTTTTACTTTAAAACACTTACTTATGAACCAAAAAAAAAAAAAATTGGTATACGTTTCTATGGACCTCCTTTTACTTTTTCCACCACCTACCCCCGAAAATTTTCACTGCTAGAGCAAAAATTGCCAATTTTGGGTGAAATCTGGGCCCCCTTTAAAGGCGAATAACTCAGTAATGAAGCGTTCATGACTCATCATGTATATAACATTTTTTACTCCAAATGATAAGTAGAATACGTGGTTTTAATGTTTCACACCTTAACTGAGCCACCCTGTATAAAAACACGCAGTTAAGTATCAATTTTATTGAACATTACGATCGACAAAAATTGAAAAAATGATGAATACAGGCATAGCAAAATTTTTCAAGAAAAAAGTAACTTTCAGTAACTTTTTTTGAGCAAAAAGTGACCAAAAGTGACCAAAAAGTAACCAAAAGTGACCAACAGCAACCGAAAATTCAATTTTTTTGGAGGGCAAATTTTTTTACAGTTTTTGGGGTGGGATTTTTTTGCAGTTTTCTGCAAACATTTCAAAGATAAATCAACTGAAAAGACGTGAATAATTTCATTTATTAAATTCCTTCGTCATAACAACAAACCAACTAGCAAAAATCAATTTTTTCATTTTTTTATTGAGGAATTTTGAAAAATAGCAATTTCTACGTGAAAATTTGAATTTTTGCCCGGAAGTGCGAAGAAAACGCGACTTTTGAGGGGGAAAAAGTAACCAAAAGTGACTGAAATCGAAAAAAATGACAAACGCCCTGAAAAAGTGACTCACTATGATGCCTCCAATAGGGTGGCACTTGTATACATGGACAAATTTTTCTTTCCACTTTTCAAACGATACCGGGCTGAATTTTATTAGACTATATCCCAACATGATGTAAAAAAAATTTCAGCTCAATTCATTCATATTAACACGTGCCCCACTGGCGTTGAAGTTTGAAAACACACATTAGCCCGCGCTTTCAGCGCTATTCCCGCGACGCGCGGTGGGGATTCATGTTATTCGGGCGACACGACGTGGTTCAGTTGAGCTATGAAATGAGGTGTGTAACTTTCGGAAGTTGACTGTGTGTGGGTCGTGGGGGTGTTTGGCACTAAAATAACTCCAGAATTTAGATTAAAATAATATTTTTATCAAAATTAATCAACATTTAAATAAGCAAAAAAAAAAAGTTAGATGGTTTTGAATTTATTTGGCGATAGTTTACTTATGTACTAGTGTGCTGCTTTTTGCAATTTTGAATGATCTGAAATACTTGATAATTTTTTTTTGAGCCAAGTCTAACAATTTTTTTTTGTTTGACGGGCTATGATACAGGAAATAAATTTAAAAAATGTTCACAATTTACTCAAATAAGAAAATGAAAATTTTAATTATCTTGCTGATGATTTAAGATTAGTCAAAGTTTTTTGAATGCCAAAGGCGCTGAGATGTTGACAAATTTGATATGAAACGAATTTCTGGACTTCTTTGCCAGTTATTTCAGCTCTAAAGAACCGATCATACCAGTTGAAACGTTCGTACATTCTGATGTCGGCATTTAGGGAAAAATCTAAATTATGAATTTGAAAAATTGCAAGATTGGTAGAACAAACAATCAATATAGGTACTCTCTAATTCTGTCTGTTTGAATCAGCAGAATATATTTAACTGAAAATTAGTGATTTTTCTCTGATCTTTCACTCAAAATTAGGTGCTAATCTTTTCTCAGAAACTGGAAAGTGAGTGAGAAATTAGTGTTTTTTTGGCAGAAAAGTCGATAAAAAATCACTGTGTTTCAGTAAAATTTGTTGCACTGGTTCAAAAAGGCAGAATTCCATCAAATTTGACTGAATCAGATTTAGAGAGTAATATGTCAATTTGCAAAGTAAATATTAAAAACCAGTAATTTTTTCTCTGGCCTCTGACAAAATTACTGATTGTTTCTGACTAACTTGGAATTGACTGAAAAGATTGTGATTTCTGACTGAAAGATCAGTAAAACAATGATTTTCAGTGAAATTTGTTTGAAAAATCATGTTTGAAAAGAAAGAAAGAAGTACTTTTTTTTGATATTTTTTTTTATTAAAAATTTCTTTGGAAAGCTCAAGGAGGGGACTCGAGCCCCCTTAACACCTCATTGGGTGCACTCATGTTGAACTATAGTATTACAATATTTTTTCTTTTCTTTCTTTTTTTGATCATTTCAGATCATTCTCCAGAAATCAAATCGCTAATAGTAAACTAGCTAATTTAAAGTCGCTAACTTTATTTTTTCCGCATTAAAATATTAATTTGTATAAAAATATCATTTTAATCTAAATTTTGGAGTTGTTTTAGTTCCAAACATCCCCCATGACCCAGACACAGTCAACTTCCGTAAGTTACACGCCTCATTTCATAGCTTAACTGACCCACGTTGTGTTGCCCGAATAACACGAATCCCCACGACGCGTCGCGGGTAAAGCGCTGAAAGCACGGGCTAATGTGTGTTTTCAAACTTCAACGCCGGTGGGGCACGTGTTAATATGAATGAATTGAGCTGAAATTTTTTTTACATCATATTGGGGTATATTCTAACAAATTTCTGCCCGGTACCGATAGAAATTCGAAACTTGAAAAATAAGTGCCACCCTAGCCTCCAATTAATAAATCAGATAAAAGCTGTAACAATTCGGCCCGAGCAGATCGAGGGCGAAATTTTTTGAAAAATTAAAAATAAAATGAGCAAAGAAACACTTTTTCAAACTATCAAAGTATCCTTTTTTTGGATTTTCAAAAAAATTCCAGAAAAAATTCCAAAATTCTCTGACTTTTCCCAGTTTTTCAGAAAATGGACACCCTGATTGAGGATTTTTTGGGAGATCTACCATGGAAAACAAACAACCTGACCAATTTTCGCCGAAATCCAGGATTTTTTTCGATTTACCCTAGTGAGTTTTTTATTAGAACATACCTACGGCTACATCTGCGGCTGCAGTCGAATTGCCAATTGTTGAAGACGAAACCCAACCATTCACCATCAGCTGGCTGGCTATATAGATTTTCCGGAGCTGTTCAAAGAAATACGACATATTATGTAACTAATATTACGTTTCTTATCAACAAAAAATGTACTTCGTATTTCTCCCTGGGTACAAAAATCCTGGTTTTCCAATTTATCGCGTAAAAAAATAAAAATTGCCGATGAACATGCACGGAAAAATGTTGAAAAAAGACACAATAATATGTAATTACTTAATTCAAAAAGAATAAATAATATTCTAAGTTAGAATTTCAAACTTACCAAATGCAAACCAAGTACGATGAAAGTACCCGCTCGAAGAGGTATACAGCAACATACTTCAAACGCCATTGTCTCTTGGTCAAAACAGCGAATTCTTCGAGGGGAAAAAATTGAGAAGAAACGAACGACAAAAATACCGAAAACAGCACAGTTAATGGACAAAATCGAAATAATTTTTCAAATTAAGGTAATTGAAAACATCAACGATCGATTAAAATTCGATTTTAAAATAAATAATCACGTTCACAATTAACGAATTTGACTTTTTTAACACATCAAAGAGCTCAACACGAATGATCACACACGAGTCATGCACCAACGAACTGAGGAACTGATACTGAATAACTGAAATACGCGAGGAAACTGAAAATGGTATAGCCACAATAGTCCTGAAAGGCGCCGAAAGACTTCCAGACTTCGAAGGGCTCACACAGGTTTGAACTAGCATGAGACCAAAATGAGACGTTCTACTTCTACGTGATAAGAAACCGTGGCAGTCGATTGTCGATTCTAAGAAAAAGTTTTATCGGGTTGGAATTCGAGCGTAGGTGCAGTAAGGCACCAAATAGCTAAATCCGAAAATTACGTTTCACAATTGATAATTACTGATTAATTTTATTATTTTGCAATCATTTCCTGTCCAATTTTACCCCTTTTTTTCACGATTCGATTTCTCAAGCTTTTTTGAATGACGTGTGAGAATTGGTATTTTTTTCGCTAATTGACCAAATATTCTGAGAAACATTGCAGGGCGAGAGAAAAAGCATTTCTGATATCTGGCAAGGGTCAAATTTTTTGGGAATTTCTCAAGGAGAAAAGTCAAAATATATGATGAAAGTTCAAAAAAACGAGTAGTGGTGCGTGAAAATCAACTGTCGTTTTCTTTACGATTTTTATATTGGAAATTTCACGAGGGATTGCAAAAAAATTGGTTTGAAGGTCGAATAAAGTCCTCCCCCATCCCACACCCCCTACCGATGTCCCAAAAACTAAAAGTTCGAAAATTTTCATCAAAATTTCAAGTTTTGGGTTTGGAGCTATTTGTATGGGGGACTGAGAAGCGTGATACAGGTCTTCAAACCAACGTTTTTGAATTTTTTGTTAAATTTTTTAAAAAAATCAAGTGAAGTAAGTACGTCTTTTTTCATTTAAACTTTTATTGTTTATTTGGAGCCATTTTTTGGGACACTTGAGGACTTAATACGACCTTCAAATCAGTTTTTTTGATATATGGTTAAATTTTCAATGAAGTTTATTAAGAAAATAACCAAGGATTTTTTTTTCAAACTTCATTTTTTGTGTGGGACTAGTTTTAGGAAACCATGGACCATGGGGGCATGATATGGTCTTCAGACTTTTTTGGATTCTTCCTTAAATTTTCCATAAAATTACGATAGAAATACCAAAGTCATCAGAAAACTCAAGTTTGGCTCAAGTAAAACGAGAGAAAAAATTCAGGAAATTTGAATTTCAAATACCCATCAAAAAACACTGAAAAAAATTTCCTGACTTTTTTTACCAACACTCACCCACTATTCTAAACAATGCGTAAAAAATTAAAACACCGACTCAAGAAATTTATTACATTTCTACAGTGACGTACCGATTGGGTGGGAGGGGGGAGCTTCCCTCCTGAGGAAATTTTTTACTTGCGAGTTGGGAAAATTGAACAGTTGGGATTAATTTTTTTGATGAAAAATAATAAATAAAATGGTTAAGGTACCTTCATATTTTATAAGTTGGAAATCAACAAAATGTTCACTTGTTCCAACTCAAAATTTGTAATTTTTCCAACTCGAAAATGGTAAATTTTCCGACCCAAAGTTGGTAATTTTCCCAATTCAAAATTAGTAATTTCCACAACTCAAAATTGGTTATTTTTCCAACTGAAAATTGGTCGTTCTCCCAAGTGATGAGTAAAAATGTCAGTTGGGACGATTGGTATTTAGTTTTTAAATGAAAAATGATCAAATGAAATGGTTGCCTATTTTAAAAGTCTGAAATCAACAAAATTTTCACTTGTTAGTTGGGAAAATTAGTCATTTTCCCAACCTTTTCCAGCTGAAAATTGATCATTTTCACAGCGAAGAATTAAACCGTTGTATTAATAAATGCTTTTTTAGAAAAAATAATGATTAATTACCTTGCATTTTAACAATTTTCATTCGTCAACTAAAAAATTTTTATAGTTGTACTTGTAATTTAAGAGATTTTTTCCCCATTTTTCTTTAAAATTATTCCAATTAATTTCATTGTTCTTGTTCTCCTTAAAACTTATTTTTGATATTTGAAAATCCAATTTTTCAAAAGCTTCGGTCTCGCTACGTTCGGCTGCTTTAATCATTTTACAGTAGAAGCAGTCGATTTTTCATTAAAGTTTATTCTTCCAAAACACTATTTTATTGCACATTTAATTTGAGGTTTTCTAAAATTTTCGCCCTAGCTTTACTCGGGCCAAATCCATCTCCCTATTCTTTACATTGAAATTACAAAATTTTATTGATGTAAAATTATAATGTTTCTTCGAAACTCCGCCCTTTCTTCGCTCAAGGCAAATAAACTATTTCGTATGCTTTTTCAGCTACAATGATATTGCTTTTAAGTTTAAAAAAATCAAATAAAAATTTGGAGTAACCAATGAGAAATTTATTCAGATTTTTTATCTCAAAAAGGGTCTTATAGTAATGGGTTGTGAAAACTTCAAAAGTTCGCAAAAATAATGAAAACGAGTAAAAAAAATCAAAAAACCTCACGCGCGTTGGAAAAATTGGTACCTACAAATCGCCTTATTCGAAAAAGTGCAGTTTCAGATTTGTACTTACATGTAAATTTTAAGAAATCAGTCGGAAAAGTTTGAAAAAAATTGGTTCGCAAATTTGAATCTCACCCCCCTCCCCCGGAATTCTGATATTGGATATATGTAGTTGGGAATTTTGAAAATTTGAGTTGGGATTTTCACCCCTCTCCCCCCCCCCCTCCCGGGAAATGCCTTCGGTACGTCACTGCATTTCGAGCAAAAAGAGAGTAGAAATTTTAAAAATTCGAAACTTCGAACACAGATTAACGACATTCTGGGTGTGAATCATGTACCCCAAAAAATATAACTCGCTGGAATAAAAAATTTATCAATTTTTAACATTTGACCAACTGAGGAGATGTTGAAAAAAGGATCCGGAAAATAATTGCACTATGACCCGATTCGGCTCTCGTTGTGTTTGCCCAATGCACATGAATTTATACGACATACTCGACAATTATTATCACATTATCTCATGAAAAAATGATCCCCTTTATTATGTAAACTTTCTCTTTCATTCTATACTTGAGTAAGGGTACAATAATGAGAAAACTTACTCATTTTCATTTCCTGAAACATGCTTTATTCTCGAGATAATATTTTTGAATCACTCACCTGCAACAAAAAAACAAAATAAAGTCGATTAATTAATGCTGATAATTTCCAAGCTTAATTATGATAATTTATCAAGAACATATCTGTTCACATCGTTATTTGCAGATTCAATGATCATAATTTTGTTTATGATTTTCTGAACTGAAGTCGAATAAATGGTTGGAGAGAGGGAGTAACTTCAATCGATGAAAAATGCAATACGAGTATTATGTAGATTTGCACATTTTTAAAGATACTATTTATTTATTTTCTATCTACAAAACTTATTTTCAGGGATATAATTCGAATGAAAAATTACGTCAACTAATGAGATCTTTGGAGATAACGAAGAAAATTGATTACGTAATCAATTGTTTGGAAATGACAAAACGACACACATTGAAGGTTGATAATCGTTATCAACATAGAAAGATGAGGTACGCAGTGGCGATTGAAGTCGAAGAGTTCACCGAAGCTAAACATTTTTTACTTTCTAATCATGGTCATGTTATTAATACGAATTTACCAAAAAAACACACAAAATAATATCAGGTTTACGTCTCTTGTATTCATATTACTTTTAAAAATTTCTTCTAATTACTCATTGTGTTGGGAAGAAATTTTAAAAAACATGAAGTTGAAAACTTTTTTTAAAAATTAGTAATTTTCGAGTTGGAAAAAATAAAAAAAATATGGATTTGAAAAAATTTGAAGAAATCCAGGTTGGAAAAATTTTTAATAGATACTAAAAAGTTTTCCAACTGTAAAAATTTTTTAATTAAACATCTTTCCAAATTCATATTTCTTGGAATTTTTTCCAATTCAAAAACTTTTTCCAATAATTTAAAAATTTTTAACAGTTTTTTAAAACTTTGTCATGTTTTTTAAAATTTATTCTGACTAAGTAAAACAGGAATTGAACCTCGTTTTAGGATAGAATTTAATTCAATTTACCTATTTTTCTGGACACGTTTTTACCAAAAATGCGTACTTACTTGAAACAATTTCAAGCTTTGAAAAAATCAATGGAAGTCTGACTTCCCTAACTTCCCTTGGAAAATCGCCTCTGGAAGTACGTCACATTCAGTTAAACCCCTTAAATATTTTTTACATATTTGAAAATAAAACAACACGCAAGTAGTGAAAGAAAATTAAAATTTGACTTGGAATCACCGAATATCATAAAAAATATAATTTTTTACCCATGTAAAGGGTGTTTCAGAATAAAAAATTAAATCTTTTATGTTCACCAAGTAATTATGCAACACATATTGAATTCACGGTGGTATACTTGCCTACCCTCAAAGCAAAAGGGACGAAATTAATTTAAGTTAATTTTTTAATTTTTTAAGGATTTATAGCTCAAAACATTCATTTATGTTCGGACTGTTGGAAACATAGATTAAGAATACTCTTGACCCATGATTGGAAAAGGGATTCAATAAGTAACCTTTTGATTTAGTAGGTTATCGTGAAAGGTCAGCAGAAAGACGTACAACTGACCAAGTTAGCAAAAAATCGTACAATGGAGTGCAAAATGTCTTAAATAGCCGAAAAAAAATCCATCGCGATCTAGATTAATTACTGATGTTCCTGAATGAGAAAAGTTCGTTTTTTGTTTTCAATAAGCAACGCGAAGGCTGCTTATTGAGTATTTTTTAAAGTATTTCATCCGTAAAAAATTAGTTCAACAATGAACATAATTGGAAATTACATTAAGAAGTCGACATTATGAATAAACTTTTTCAAAACAATAACAAAACAATAGTGAATATCTTAAACTTCGTCAACATTGACACGTTGAATAGGGTGCATCCTGCATAGTTTTAAAAGTTGACATAAATTCTGTATTTTGGAATTTTACGATTCGCTGTTGGCTGCACTGGTGCATAAAATTTTCATAATTTTTTTTTTCAAAATTTACTTTCAGTGATCCAAAATAAATTTTTGCTCAATTACTTGATGAAAAAAAATCATTCCAGCTTATAGTGCAGTCGCAAACTGTAAAAAAATGGCTATTAATGAAAGAAGCATGAAAGTTGGTATGATACACCACAAGACTAAAACAAAATTTTAAAGAACGTGAGCCACTTTCAGTTTACCATAGGGGGTGCAGGGGGGTGGTTTTTTGAGGCTCCATCCCCCTCATGTGGTGAGGTTGAGCAAAGTCGGCGTTTTTGGGGTCAATTTCATATATTTCAACCTCCCTGAACACGATTATGCCATTACTTTCAAAAACTGATGATTAGAAGTGCCCCAAATTTCAAATTAAAAGTCCCCCCATTTACCAATATTTATGAAAAAAAAAACGAAAATCAAAGTTTTTCGCCCTTACACCTTACACAATGATCAGGAACAAATTTTCAATACGATATTCGGATAGTAGAGGTCAAATCCGATCTATAGACTCGCATCCGAGCTTCACAAGTCTTTAAGGGGAGGAGTAGGAGGTGCTACAATGTCGTCAATTTTGATGATTTTTCGAGTATTTTACAGTTTTTTTGAACATTTTAGTCTCTGTACATGATATAAAAGATTTCGGACCATTTAGATTTCCATATATGACAAGTATACACCTAGACCAATTAATCTGGGCATTTGTGAGTGCGCCCAGAACCGCGGTTGATGAGATAGGGCGGGTTCAAAATTTCATTAAATTGGTAAGTTTTTTGCATATGTAATGCACTGTCTTCGTTGACATGTACATTTTGAATTATTTGATACCTTATGTTTGATAAGGCGTTCAACTTTTCATATATAATGAATTATACTGTAATCGAAACCCCTTCCATCTTCATTGGGGTGGGGCTCGGGGTGGAGGGAGAGCAATTCCAAAGAATTATATTTTTTCAGGACAATTATAATTTTCACGAATTCTGTATTTTTAATTTCCTTATTGTTGAAATATAAACCGAAGGTACTTCAAAGGGGTAGCCTATAGGTACGTATCCCTTGGTATCCATTTGGGTCCTTAAGGAGGGGTTGGGGTAGAATGAAAACTATGCATACTATAGCGTGTGATATGTCTAAATCTACGTTTTCAAGGTCGTAGAACACATATCTGGCAATATTTTCATGTTTGGGAGCAAAGGGTGAGTAGGGGGTGGGGAGGGGGGTTGTTGGGGTTAAAAGCAAAATTTTGTCATTTGAGTACGAAAAATGTGAAATCAAACCGCTTTGAGGTCACAGAACACGAATTTTAAGTCAGATTGTTCACCTATAGGAACCCTTGGTGGTGGGGTAAGGTGTGGGAAATTATATGTAGTATGTCAAAATATAGGTATTTGAGGTTGTACAACACAAATCCTGCAAAATATTTTTTGATTTGGGTGTAGTGGATGGGAGGTCGGGGATGAAGATTTTTCAAAATTGGAGGCAAGGGGCTCCGCGAAATCTCATCCTGTGGAAACCCATCGATTCACATTTCAGTCATAAGCGAAAAAGAAGCACGCAATCCGCAGGATTTTACATTTTTCGTACTAAAATGACAATATTTTGCTTTTAACCCCAACAACCCCCCTCCCCACCCCCTACTCACCCTTTGCTCCCAAACATGAAAATATTGCCAGATATGTGTTCTACGACCTTGAAAACGTAGATTTAGACATATCACACGCTATAGTATGCATAGTTTTCATTCTACCCCAACCCCTCCTTAAGGACCCAAATGGATACCAAGGGATACGTACCTATAGGCTACCCCTTTGAAGTACCTTCGGTTTATATTTCAACAATAAGGAAATTAAAAATACAGAATTCGTGAAAATTATAATTGTCCTGAAAAAATATAATTCTTTGGAATTGCTCTCCCTCCACCCCGAGCCCCACCCCAATGAAGATGGAAGGGGTTTCGATTACAGTATAATTCATTATATATGAAAAGTTGAACGCCTTATCAAACATAAGGTATCAAATAATTCAAAATGTACATGTCAACGAAGACAGTGCATTACATATGCAAAAAACTTACCAATTTAATGAAATTTTGAACCCGCCCTATCTCATCAACCGCGGTTCTGGGCGCACTCACAAATGCCCAGATTAATTGGTCTAGGTGTATACTTGTCATATATGGAAATCTAAATGGTCCGAAATCTTTTATATCATGTACAGAGACTAAAATGTTCAAAAAAACTGTAAAATACTCGAAAAATCATCAAAATTGACGACATTGTAGCACCTCCTACTCCTCCCCTTAAAGACTTGTGAAGCTCGGATGCGAGTCTATAGATCGGATTTGACCTCTACTATCCGAATATCGTATTGAAAATTTGTTCCTGATCATTGTGTGAGGTGTAAGGGCGAAAAATTGTGATTTTCGGGTTTTTTTCATAAATATTGGTAAATGGGGGGACTTTTAATTTGAAATTTGGGGCACTTCTAATCATCAGTTTTTGAAAGTAATGGCATAATCGTGTTCAGGGAGGTTGAAATATATGAAATTGACCCCAAAAACGCCGACTTTGCTCAACCTCACCACATGAGGGGGATGGAGCCTCAAAAAACCACCCCCTGCACCCCCTATGGTAAACTGAAAGTGGCTCACGTTCCTTAAATTTTTTTTTTGGTCTTGTGGTGTATCATACCAACTTTCATGCTTCTTTCATTAATAGCCACTTTTTTTGAAAAATTTACAGTTTGCGACTATACTATTAGTGAAAAATTCATATTATTGAAATATTGCAATGTACAACTTTTGGACCCCCTGGTAGCAGCCTGAATTTTGATCGGAGGAGGACAGCGATGGTTCAGGGAATTGTAGAAACTCAAATCGCAACTTTTGAGTGCTGTGACGGCTTCTCGCACGATTTTGATTTTCTAAAAAACACAAAAAACTGCGTTTTTTTCAAAAGGAGGTGCACTTTGAGCACCCCCTGCTCCCCTCCCCTTACACCTGGGGGACTCAAATTTTTTTGGGTAGTCTCCCACTCAAAGTAAACCACCCCACCAAATTTGGTCGAAATCCAAGATATATTTTTTTTTCACTCCACCCTAATGGTTATAATTCAATTACCACAGTTTAGTACAGTCGACAGGGATGGGCAGGATTTAAATCCTTTTGGATTTAAAATCCATAAAATCTCAAAATCCGGATTTGGATTTTGGATTTAAAATCCACTCTCATAAAGGATTTTGGATTTTGGATTTAAAATCCACTCTCATAAAGGATTTTGGATTTTGGATTTGAAATACTTTTTTTTTCAAAATCCTTTATTTTAAAATCCATTAATTTTTGTGTATTGTGATCGGATGATCAGTAGGTATTCAGGTTTCAAGTTTAGGCACCACCACATTTTGTTTGGAAGTTGTATGAGTGAGATGTAGGTATATTTACCTAATATCCTTACTGATCCTACATTCCAAAGGCTTCCAGATCACCACCATACATCCACTTAGCCCACTTTCTCTTTTTTTCCTAGAATCGGGTATCGGCATTATATTTGTTGTATTTTTAAAAACGTGATTAGTTCAATTTATTTTTTTTGTGAAATTACTTTCAATAATTCAATTTACTTATTTGAAAAAAAAGTGAAAGATCCGCGAATTTTGTGGCTATTTTAAAGATGAATAAAAGGGATGTGATTGTGAATTTAGAAAAATTAAATGAGGAAAATGAAGTTTAGAATCATTTTTATTTATTTTTCTTCATTAAGTACCCTTTACGTAGATTTTGGATTTTGGATTTTGGATTTTGGATTTTAAATCCACTTTCGGAAAGGATTTTGGATTTTGGATTTTAAATCCGCTTCCGGAAAGGACTTTGGATTTTGGATTTAAAATCCATTTTTGCGAAGGATTTTGGATTTTGGATTTGAAATCCTTTTGTCCCGGATTTTGCCCAACCCTGACAGTCGATATAGGTCTAAAATGAGGTAAACCCGGGCAAAAATACAACTAAAGGTTTTTTTGCTGGAAATGGTCTAGGACCATGCCCTGAACAACATATGGAGACCCGGCTACATCAGACTTTATGCTTTCTCCCCTACGGTGGATCAAAGCCCCCCAAAAGGGGTTTTTGGCTTCCCACTCCTCAGATTTGAATTTTGGGGTAAAATTATCTCAGTGACTTTTTAATCTACGCCAAAATACCTACAAAATGCTTTTTTAAAAATTTTTGTAGGGTAAAGGGGGGCGGACTTATGACCATTCAAAGTTGCTATGTTTGGGGGGTTCATAGAAATATCGCACTTATGTTCAATGTAATGGATAAAATGCACCGATTTTGGTAATTTGTGGGGAAAATGATTTTTTTCAGCGCCCCATTGCTAATTTCTGATTTCCACCCTCCCAAAACAACCCCTACTCCTACCCCCTTACAAGTGCCTACTCCAGAAAAATTGATTTTTTACGGTAAAAAAGAAAGATAACTTGATATGATCAACATCAATAGTGAGCAAAAATTTTCAAACCCATTACCGAGTCCATATCTGTCATACAGATGCGGGGACATGACTTTGGGGGCACCCCCTTCCCTCTTCTCATAATCAAGCAATTTTTACATTATGCATATCGATTTCATATAAATTGAGGTCGCTGAACACGAATATTACGTTATTTTTGAAATTAAATAATAAGGAAATTATTTTTCTTTTCTTATTCAAGTGAAGAAATAAATTATAAATCGGTTGGAAATTCCATAATTATTTTTTTAATCACTTTGTATTCGTCAAAAATTCGATTTCTTTTAAACATTAAAGTGAATGTAGGCTTCTTTTTACCCCCTTCTTCTTGAAATCTTGGTATTTTAAGACTCAGAGCCCGTTTCTGGTGCCAGTGGTTCCGTGACCAAGATGGGAAGATGAATAACCTGAATTTTTTCATCCCATCGTAAAACCGTCATCCATAATTCTTGGATTCTTAGGGGGCTAAACCTAAATTTTTTTATCTTATTGCCAAACCGTGATCCATAATTCTTGGGCTAAATCCTTTCGCATAGCCACTTCGGAAACGTAATCCATCCATGATTTTAAAAAAATTCAATTTATTTAAAAGCTCTGTAGATCTTCGTAAAATAGGTTTATACGTTATGCAGGGAAATATAATCTAAAGTGAGCTTGAAAATAAAGTTACGGTTTACGGTAGGCTTTTAAAGAATTTATTGAACAAAAAATAATTATTTTTGATATCGCTATTCTAAAGAAAATCTAGTGACTAAAGCAGTGACGTCGGTAACTTTTTTTTGGAGGATACACTGTGGGCATTGAGCCTTTAAATACCAAGATTTTAAGAAGGAGGGGGTAAACAGAAGCCTACATTCACTTTAATGTTTAAAAGAAATCGAATTTTTGACGAATACAAAGTGATTAAAAAAATAATTATGGAATTTCCAACCGATTTATAATTTATTTCTTCACTTGAATAAGAAAAGAAAAATAATTTCCTTATTATTTAATTTCAAAAATAACGTAATATTCGTGTTCAGCGACCTCAATTTATATGAAATCGATATGCATAATGTAAAAATTGCTTGATTATGAGAAGAGGGAAGGGGGTGCCCCCAAAGTCATGTCCCCGCATCTGTATGACAGATATGGACTCGGTAATGGGTTTGAAAATTTTTGCTCACTATTGATGTTGATCATATCAAGTTATCTTTCTTTTTTACCGTAAAAAATCAATTTTTCTGGAGTAGGCACTTGTAAGGGGGTAGGAGTAGGGGTTGTTTTGGGAGGGTGGAAATCAGAAATTAGCAATGGGGCGCTGAAAAAAATCATTTTCCCCACAAATTACCAAAATCGGTGCATTTTATCCATTACATTGAACATAAGTGCGATATTTCTATGAACCCCCCAAACATAGCAACTTTGAATGGTCATAAGTCCGCCCCCCTTTACCCTACAAAAATTTTTAAAAAAGCATTTTGTAGGTATTTTGGCGTAGATTAAAAAGTCACTGAGATAATTTTACCCCAAAATTCAAATCTGAGGAGTGGGAAGCCAAAAACCCCTTTTGGGGGGCTTTGATCCACCGTAGGGGAGAAAGCATAAAGTCTGATGTAGCCGGGTCTTCATATGTTGTTCAGGGCATGGTCCTAGACCATTTCCAGCAAAAAAACCTTTAGTTGTATTTTTGCCCGGGTCATGTCCCCTATCGACTGTACTAGTTCTGTACATCATTTTCTATTATTTTGATCAAACAATGAATTGAAGAAATAAAAAAGGGGTAAATCTATATTTTCAAACGTTAAAAATCATTAAAAAAAAATTAACACCCGACGATTACAAAACATCGCGATTCATAATTCACACATTTCCAAGGATGTTGATTTAATTTCCTAGAAAGCATTTCTACAACATTAATTTATCATTTTTGCAATTAGACTTTCAAAAAACCCGAATTAAATATACGCCAATTAACGAGATATACCGAGATAACGACGAGAATTCAATTACCAGGAAATGAAAACATGACACATGTTGGATATCGGCTATCTTTACCAAACCAAATAAATAAGTAGATTAATGCACGTGATTAGATAAAAATTCATTCACAAATTTCAAACTCATACAAAATAATAGGTATCCAATTTAATATTTTTCCTTCGATACATATTATTTCGTTTCAATTTGGAATTTTGTTAAAAAATTTGTACTTAAACGCGAAGATTGATCAACAAATTATCGATTCCTGAAATAAATCATGTCAAGCACACTCGCGAAATCTCAATCGGATGTTTACTATAAGGAGGAAGTGGACAGTCAGAAATATCTTCTTTACTGATAAATTCATTGTAGGAGGGAGGAGGGGAAAAATGTAAAATTGCTTCTGCAAATGATGCCGATATAAACGACGACGATTTCTTCAATTTATCCCTGTACCAACGTAAAATCAAAGCGGATAGAATTTTGAAACCTGAAATAAAACGTAATTCGGTATCAAAAAAGTTCACTTGAAAAGAAAAAGATTCAAATTGAGGTACAATTTACTTACTCAGAGGAATCGATAGTACAACAAACAACATGGCTATTACGCTTTGCTCGACCAATTTTCGTAAGAACTCTGATTGTATATTTATAACCATCTGGTCGATTATCCTTAGCCATGTTGTCATCAAATCGACACTGATTAATTTAGAGTAAAAGTACATTAGGCAGGAAGTGTCCAAAATTAGCGCCAGGATTGCCGGTAATAACATATAAAATTCTTTCTGAAAAATTATTAAAATTGGGGTTATGAATAGAAGTTAAACTCAATATTTATTTCTTTGGATGATTTAAATAATTTTGTACTTTGTGGAGAGTTATGATAGCGCCAATGTATACCAGAGATATCATTGATAAAAAAGACATAATCATGGTGAATCCATTGCCAACTTCTGAAATAAAATAATCATTATGTTTGAATATTACGAAACAAAAATCCATTCAAGTTGTCTCATGAGGTGGTTGATTTTCCTCTAAAAATAAGAATACCAAAATTTCAGTCCTCTGCATCAATCAAAGGCCTCACGCTGGACCCGCCATGATCTTATGAGATTATAACATGCTAAAAACGAAAAAAAAATGGGAAAAATAATACAAAATTAACAAATATTCCTTGAAAATCTGAATACACAACTCGATATTGATTTTTAGAGGTGAACTTTGAATCCGAGGAATCATCATAGGTGGAAGGGAGAGGATGGGTTCAGGAGACTCTCAAATTGAGTAAAAATGGCTGTAATATGTACTTACTATTCGAGACCCTCAGAAATGTATTCCTAGGAAGATTCCTTGAGGTTCAATATTAATCTCTAAAAACCAAAATTGAGCCATGTTGAGATTTTTAAGGAATATTTGAAAATTTTGCATTAAGTAATTTTTAAAAATTTTATTTGGTTTTTTGAATGTCATCCAACGTCAACTCCTATAAAAAAAAACTCAGCGCAGGCCCTATTAATGTAGAGGTCTAAAAATATGGAGATCTTATTTTTAGAAGAAAATGAGACCTGCAAAATTCGGAAATTCGATTTAAAATACACCCTAAAATTATACTGTGCCTATATATAAATAATACATTTCAGTATCAGTTGGAGTGAAGATAACTTACGAGCAATTTTCGATCCATCAGAATCATTAAAGGCCAACAAATAAGCACACACCACATAAATATTCCATACCTATGAACGAAATACATACAAAAATGAAAATAAGTTATCACCGAAGTATCTACACTTGAAATGTTGAAATCATACATAAAAATTTTATACATTTTTCCAGCAGATGTAGGCTGATCCTTACAACAAAAATTAGCAGAAAGGGGAAGTTTCGTTTATAAGCCCAGTAGAAAAATCGGAGGGTATTTTGTCCCTTTTTGAGAATAGGCGAGGAGTTCAAATTTTGGTTTTTCGGTTATAACTTTCAAAATTACGCACCTACGAAAAAAAAGTTGAAACAAAAATTGTAGAGCATAAAAAAACGAGCAATTCTGTTATTTGCAATTTTTCCTTAAGACGTCACGGAGGAGGGAGCTGGGCTCTTCAGACAGAAATCAATTTTGAAAATTTCTCATGAACACAAATAATACCCAAAAATCGGATTAATCGACTTTAAGGGACGGTTCTTTTGCATGGTGCTCTCTTAATTTGAATCAGTCAAAAACTGAAGATTGACTGATTCAAATACATAGACAGAATTGAGTCACTGATTGGCAGTGAAATTCCACTGAATTAACTGTTAATAAGTGAAATTTCACTGCTAATCAGTGAAAAATTAAACTGATTCAATTAGTGGATTTTCATTTTTGAATCAGTAATTTTTTCCTCAACTACTGAAATGAATCGGTAAAAATTTTAATTTACTGATTGAACCAGTAAATTAAAATTTTTACTGATTCGGGCATCATAGCGAAATTTCGAAGAAAAAAAGTGACCAAAAAATGACCAAAAAGTAACCAAAAATTCGATTTTTTTTAGGGTGGAATTTTTTTACAGTTTTTTTGGGGGGAGGAGGAATTTTTTGTAGTTTTCTGCAAACATTTCAAAGATAAATCAACTGAAACGGCGTGAATAATTTCATTCCAGGTATCACCGAAATTCTATCAAAATTAAGTAACTTTTAGTAACTTTTTTAGAATAAGAAGTAACCAAAAAGTAATCAAAAAATGAGCAAAATGTAACCAAAAATTTAATTTTTTAGATGGGGGGGGGCAATTTTTTTGAAGTGTCCTGCAATCATTTTAATAATGAACTGAAACGGCGTGAATAATTTTATTAAATTCCTTCGTCAAAACTATAAACAAATAATAACTTCATTACAGTTGTAACACACAGTGTTGCCGAATTCTAATGTTGAAAAGTTTCCAAAAATGTTCCGGAATTCGTAAAAAGTTCTGGTTTTTTATTTCACCACTACCATAGATAAAAAAAAGAGGGCTGAGAATTCAAGACAAAATGTGGGGAGAGGGTCAAAATTCAATGAAAAAATTCGGTAATCTAAAAATCGATTTTTTTTTAGTGGTACTTTGGGAGGCAGATTACATAATTAATTTAATTATACAGATTTGAGCAAAGAAAAATTGAAAAATGACGAGATTTTTGGAACAACTAATTAATATATGACCTAATAGGTATTAGGTATCTACTCTCTAAATCTAAATCAGTCAATTTTCCTAAAACTGTGCCTTTTTGAATCAGTGAAATGAATTTATTTGCAAATCTGTGATATTTGAATTGTTTGATTGATTTATTTTAGTCAAAATTACTGATTTATTCTGTCAAATGGGGAATGGACTAAAAAATCAATTACTTTACTGATTTAAAAAAAAGAATTTTTTCAAAACTATAAATTTAATTATCAAAACATTGCCCGAGCAAAGCGAGGGCAATTTTTTTTTGAAAAATCATTATCAACTTTTAATTTTTTTTCTTGAAGAATTTTGAAAAATAACAATTTTTACGTGAAAATTTGAATTTTTGCTTGAAAATGGGAAAAAAGTGACTTTGGGAGGAAAAAAGTGACTTTTAGTGACCTTTGGATGAAAAAAATGACTTTTAGTGACCAAAGTCGAAAAAAGTGACAAACGCCCTAAAAAAAAGTGACCTGCTATGATGCCTGCGTGATTCATTTCAGTAGTTAAGGAAAAAATTACTGATTCAAAAATGAAAATTCACAAATTGAATCAGTAAATTTTTCACTGATTTTTACAGTGACTCGATTTTGTCTATTTCATCAGTAAATTTTGACTGATTCAAATTAAGAGAGTACATTCCATTACTACTTAGAATAAGAAAAATGTATACCCAACCCCTCATCTCAAAGTGGGGGGGGGGGTGGATCCTCTGTAGAAAAAGTCGTATTTCCCCCCCCCCCCCCCCCACACGTAGCTCAGCTAAAGTGTAAAATTCGAGGGGAATCCAAATTGCAATAGTTCGTCCCCAAGGCCATACAGAGAAAAAAGTAAAAAAAAAAAAAAAAAAAGTTCGTCTTTTAATGTTCTACAACGTATACTTGAACTAATTTTTCAAATTTTTCACTATAGCTGAGCTAAGCTTAGGGGAAGATAAGACTTTTTCTATAGAGGATCCTCCCTCCCACTATGAGATGAGGAGTCGGTTGTACATTTTTCTTGTTCAGCGTAGTAATAGGATGTGCTATGCAAAAGAACCTCTTCTAAAAGTCGATTAACCCGATTTTTGGAAATTATCTGTGTTTATGAGAAATTTTCAAAATTGTTTTTTCTGAAGGACCCAGCTCATTCTCATGAGGTCCTAGGGAAAAATTGTAAATAACAAACTTGTTCCTTTTTTCATGCTCTGTAATTTTGGTTTCAATTTTTTTTTCGTAGGTGCGTAATTTCGAAAGTTATAGCCGAAAAACCAAAATTTGAACCCCTTCGCCCCTCAAAAGGTGGACAAAATACTCGCTGATTTTAGGGAAACTCTGGCATAGGTATTGATATACATACCCTACTGGGCTTATATAAGAAACTTCTCCTTTCTGCTATTTTTTCGGGATCAAAACCTAAAACGTCCGTACTACAGACCATTTAAAATTACTTTCTTCTCAAAAGAAGAAAAACTCACACTAGGGAAGCAAAATAATCTAATTATTTTTAAAAAATCATAAAAAGAACGAATTCCCACTGTATTCGAACTAAACATCCGTGAACTGGATTCACGCCTCATCATCTTATCTTTATTCTTATCAACGGGATATTCTAACTCGAAATAGGAAACGGCCATTATCAAGGATTTTTTTTAGAAATGACACGATTCGTAGCACGAAGCTATCTAGAAAAATCAATATTCTACCAAAAAATAAAGATAAGTTAGGAAGGTATATGATGGACATTACACCTACCACTTGAAACTTATACCGATAATTTTTATCTACCAATGCACCAATTTACTTATTCTCAACCTCTTACAACTGAACATAATAAAAATTAAAGCAAGAATGAACCGAATTAGGCTTATTGGAGGAGCAAAGCAAAAAATAAGAAAATTTCGACAAAATTGGAATTTTTAATGATTTTTCCAACTCAAGAGTAGGTACAATTTTTCCTATTTTTTCGTTCTCAGAACGAAATTTTTCAAAAAAGAATAATCATTTTAGAAAATTTTTTGGCCTAAACCTAATTTTTTCGACTAAAAATGCAATTTTACCATTATTAGGGGCGAGTTGTGATTTTTTCTACCCCTTCTGTTCTCATTAGCCCTGCAAACTGCAATCAAGTCTCTAAATTTCTCTTTTAGTTGACACTAGTCACATTTTATTCCCCTCAAGAAAAAAAACACTACTAGACTTATTTTACAATCAGTTTCAAAATAAATCCATTGATCTACTTCAATATTTCTACAAAATTATCATCTATCACTTTGAAAAATGACTAACATAAGAAGTAATCATCAAAATCAATCAACTTACGAAATTCAAGTACATCATGGTCAAAGCATTTATTCGAAATGATACTCCACAAAACATTCTGCCCATTTTACGAAACCTCATAAGGAAAAATTTCGATACAATATATTTTCCTGGGAAAAAATTAATCACCGCCGCTGCATAAGCTCATTGTTGAACTCACATAAAATCATAATCATTTCAAATCCACGCGAAAAAAACAAAGAAAGAAACATCCATCACGACTCAGCCGTTCGTGAAGAAGTGAGGAATGGGAACTCAAAACAAGAAAACCAATAGTACGGATCATTAGAAACGATATTAAATTAAGAGAAGATATCTAATTATCGACGAACGAGAAAACACATACATACGAGATATATAACTAGACTTATCCTAACTACATCCATCGCATACACTGAAACTTATCTTTGTTTACTTATCTCTTGAAAAAAATGACGTAAACGGTGGGAATATAAATTCGGATGACTAAACAGCTAAGTACATCTTAATTTTACCACTAATTTTGAAAATTATAAAAAATCATCACGTTTGAATATACTTCACTCAACACCGCAACATTTGATACCAAAAAATGACCTTTATAATTGGTACCTACTCGTTGCCTCTATCACGAAGTTACCCATTCATAGGAATATTTCAAGGAGAGGTAGGAACTATGAAATTTTTAATTTCAATTTTTTTAGATTTTTTCAAGGAAAAGGCGAAACATGTAAATAGCAACAATCGTAAAATCAAAAAATACATAAAATCGAAACTAGAGTGATAAAAAATTGAAAAATGGCGAAGGTTTGGAAGAATTCCGTCCAAAATAGAGATATTTTATGCAAAAGAAAAAATGTATGAAGGTAAATTTTTTTCGAAAAATTACAAAAGGCAGAGAAAATAACATTTAAAAAATATTTTACCAGCCATTTCCAACCCCCTCTCCTCGTAAATACCTACGTGCTTATAATTGATAAACTTATTTTATAGGCCTAAAAATAGAATTTCCTACATGGTTCCCTTTTACTCTATCTCGAAAAGCAAAATTGATAATGAAACAACAAGCTACGCAGGTGCAGAAAAATTGGATTTTATTTACAAACGTACTTGAAGAACGATTCAAATCATTGAGAAAAATTTCAATGCAAAACAAAATTTAATTTTTTCCAAAAAGCGAAATATTTTTTTCCGAAAATACAACGATAATTAATACCTATCTCCATAACTTATACATATGTACATTTTATTTTTATCCAACTCTGAATAATGTTCTTGACAACGATTGCATAATTCAAGTGCATAATAATGAAGAAGAGAACGTTAAATTCTCGAATATCACAGATCGAAACTCTAAATTTGAAGCAGATTTTTTACTTGATGAGATAAAAATGCAAGTTTTATCAGTTAACTGATAATGATAATTCAGTCACCCTCGTATGTGATTTTCACACATGCTTTTGAAAAAAATATATATATATTATGAGGTCGTTTATCTTTGTAGTCATTTAAATAAGTCACCTGACAATCTAAAATTCATTTATTTATCAACTTGTAAAATAATAACAATATATGTGACCTGGACTACTAAAAGGTACCTATAGTCACCAAAACCGATTTTTCGTTTTTGATCAATATTTATAGAAGAAAGTATGGTCCTTCCAATGACATAAACCGCAGACTCCAGATTTCATTACTTTTGCTGTAAAGTACATTAGTTTTTGCCAAGAAGCTTGATTTTAGACATATTTTCTATAAAAGTAAACTTTGAACTTCCGACTGAAATTCCACGAAATCATAGCTTTCTAGAAAAAAACTAATTGCACACTACAGAAAGGAAATTTTACGCTCTACAATTTTTGTTCTATTCATTTTTTCCGTACAACCCTTCCTTTTCTCAGAAAATTAACTTCAAGTGACAAAAGTTTTAAAAATATTGTAAAAAAAATCAACAAAAAATTGATAACTTTTGACACTTGAAGTCAATTTTCTGAGTAAAGGAAGGGTTCTACTAAAAAAATGAATAGAACATAAATTGTAGAGCGTAAAATTCCCTCTCTATAAAGTGCAATTCATTTTTTTTCTAGACAGCTATGCTTTCGAGATATTTCAGTCGAAAGTTCAAAGTTCAACTTTCAAAAAGACCTGTTTTTTTGACCGAGTTTTCCTCGGTAAGTTGATTTTGGCCTGCGGTCCCTTTTGGTAGTCCAAGCCACATATTATATTGAAAGATTCTTTAAGTAGGTGATTTTTTGCTTTCGATTTTCAATTGACTCTCCTGACCAACGTAGGGTAGGCAATTATTTATACACATGTGAAATTCTAATTGCTGATTGAATGTAAAATGTCAAAATACTCAAACACAATTCTAAAAAAAAAATTATTTACCTAATTTGATAAAAAAATAAATTTTTTAGCGTTTTTTGAAAAAAAAACAAAAGTACAATAAGTTTGGAAACCGGAAAATTGTCGAGGCACAGGTATTTTTTATGAAAATATCTGCACCATTAAAATTATTTCTCAAGATGTCTGGTGAGTGGTCTGCAACACTTTAGATTTAAATAAAACCGGGCACGATTAAAAAACCTCTAGATGAACATGTTGTCGAAACTGAATAATTTTGTTCTGATGATTTTTTTTGTCTAACATCAGTTTTCAACGTACTACCAATTTCCTTTGATCAGTTTTTTCTTGACTTTTTGAACAAATTTTTTAACAATTCCTTCAATTTCAAACTTGGGCAATTAGTAATAAGATTAAAATTTGTTCAGATTTCAGAGTACTAGCCATTCCCATGGTTAGAAAATTTATACGCAATTTTTTTGGAAACAACATCTGTCCTTCCAATTTTCGAGAAGGGCAACGTACGTAATCATCTAAAGTTTTTTTATTCAGTATCCAAATCTGGAATGTGGCAGTATTATTACCAGACCACTCATCAGACACCTTTTAAAAATTTTTCATCATTTTTTCCCCTGAAAAAAAAAAAAAATTTTCAAGTATACCTCTGAAACGGAGCAAATTGGCACGTATGATATTTTGTGATAAAAATACCCACCAAGGAGAACATCGTGAACTGATAGTGAAATACTTTGGGCTCAAACAAAAATTTCATAGAAAGGAGTGTTCAAATAAGTTTATCTGGTCCCTTTGAGAGGTTGAAAATTGGACATATTTATATCACATTTTACTGTTTTTCAATAACTAGATCAAATTTTCAAATTTCACAGAACTATGAGGTAATTTTGAATTGTCAAAAATTCTCCAAAATTTAAATCTTTGGTGTCCGGGGAAAAACTGACGAATGAAATTGAAAAATTTTCACGCTGCTAAAAAGCTAATAATTAAAATTCAAAAAATTTACCCCGGGTGAAATTTTTTTTTGGAAATAGGCAATTTTTAAAATCTACTAATATTTGTTTCCAAAACGATGGAAGCTGCAATTGAAGTGAAAATTGCACCAAAATGTAAAGGACTTCATATGTGGTATGACAGTGAGAAAGTAATACTCATCAGTTCAGATATCGAACCATTTGAAAAAAAAAACTGGAAATTTTTTCAAAAAAAATTGGACCTGTGCTGTCAAAAAAATCAAAACTTATATTCATGATGGAAGAAAAAAATTTATAGTTGGAAAAATATTTTGTGGAAAAATGAGGACTTGCGAGAAGGAAATTCAAGTAGTTAAGTATTAAATAATATTTGGAATTTGGAGTTCAAGGTCACATTCAACTTGAAAAAAATTGACAATTTGTTTTCCAAAAAAGAAAAATGGCTATTTTTAAAATAATTTTCACTCGCCGCCAACGTGGAGTTTCTCTTTTTTGGAAAACAAATTGTCAATTTTTTTCAATTTTTTTCAATTTGAATGTGACCTTGAATTCTAATTTCCAAATATTATTTGAAACTTACATGAATTTCCTTCTCGCAAGTCTCCATTTTTCCACAAAATATTTCTCTACCTGTAAATTTTTCTTCCAGCATGAATATACTTAAGTGTTGATATTTTTGACAGCACATCAGGTCCCATTTTTTTTTTGAAAAAATTTTCAGTTTTTTTTTGTGTATTTCAGCAGTGTGAATTTTTTAAATTTCGTCCGTCAGTTTTTCCCCGGGCACCAAAGAGTTGAAAGCCCTTGAAATTTCAGTTTAGGTTCTTATAGGTGAGTGTATGATAAATTTTTTTCAAAAAAATGTCAGTCACATTTTCGAGAATTTTTGAACTTTGATTCCGGGCAACTAGATAAAGGATAAATTTAGTCGAAGTGAGGAATTTTTACTACACGGTTTTGATCTAAACACAATCTCATTCCACTCTATTCAACTTGTAAAAAAAAATTGCAAAACAATCCGCATTCATGCTAAGTAATCAAAACTTCATAAATTTTTCGTTCACTCCTTTGCAGATATTTTAGTCCACTTTAATTAAAAAGAAATAAAAACAAAAGAATTCCGCTAACGACGCAATATTTAATAAAAAAAATTTAAATACAAATAATAATAAAAATTTCAATGAATTAACCCAACGAATTCCAATAACAAATAGGTACTCAGGCATCCTATGAATTCACACATACGTAGATCCTAGGTACCTATCTGGATGTTTACCTATCACTTTATTCAAGAAATATACAAAGAATAACGAAGCTATTAGTGTAGGCGAATAAGAGAAAAAAAAACATTTTTAGCTAGCCAAGATTTTATCGCCAAAAATTGTCGAGGGTGATCCCCTGACTAACCTCTAAAAAGTCCGCACCCCCTAGACCCCGTGCTAAATTTTTTATGGAGGCTCCACCCCCCTCAAAAATGGGTTTTCCCGAATAACTTCTCAGGATTTGGTTTTACGGCAAAAGTAGCTCAGTACTTTTTTGTTCTACACTCAATTTCCAACATTTTTTGTATGAAAATTTTTTTTGTAAGACCAACAGCAGAGGAGATAGAGAGTCCGGAAGGAAGGGGGTTTTGGAAAATATGATATCATTTGAAAACGCGATAATAGGTATAAAATCGTACTAAACTGTATATTTTGGGTATGAAAATAGTAGTGTTATGTAAATTGATGGTATTAATACAACTTGACCCACCTTCCCCTCCATATGTGCCTACCCCACCTTACCCACTTGTTTTTATTTAGCCTTAGTAATATGACTGAAGGGTGGGGAGGGGTGGACACATGGGAGGGGGAGAGGGTAAAAATGCTTCTTGATAATCTTTCCCCCTCCTATATGCCCACCCCTCCCAACCCTTCAGTCATATTAATAAGGCTTAATAAAAACAAGTGGGTAAGGTGGGGTAGGCACATAGGGAGGGGAAGGTGGGTCAAGTTGTATTAATACCATCAATTTACATAACACTACTATTTTCATACCCAAAATATACAGTTTAGTACGATTTTATACCTATTATCGCGTTTTCAAATGATATCAAATTTTCCAAAACCCCCTTCCTTCCGGACTCTCTATCTCCTCTGCTGTTGGTCGTACAAAAAAAATTTTCATACAAAAAATGTTGGAAATTGAGTGTAGAACAAAAAAGTACTGAGCTACTTTTGCCGTAAAACCAAATCCTGAGAAGTTATTCGGGAAAACCCATTTTTGAGGGGGGTGGAGCCTCCATAAAAAATTTAGCACGGGGTCTAGGGGGTGCGGACTTTTTAGAGTTTAGTCAGGGGATCACCCTCGACAATTTTTGGCGATAAAATCTTGGCTAGCTAAAAATGTTTTTTTTTCTTAAAAATTGTGCTTATTCGCCTACACTATATTGTTGAAAACGTCACTTCATCCGAAGAAAATAAAACTAACAAATTCTTAAAATCTGAAATTTTTTTGGTCATAGGGATTTCCAATCAAAAAATTTCTCTTCTTGCCTAAATAGGCTGAACTCACTAATTCGCAGTTGCGTTGGCAACATATTGAGGTGGAGCGTCAGATCTCACAACGTACGAATAACAAGGAAGCTCTTGATCGATGTCACAAGAATCACGTATATCAATTCCACGCTGCATTCGAGTCGTTTTCAACGACATTTTATACCCTTGCAGAATCATTATGCAGCCGAACTTGAAAACTGTAATATTCCCAACAAAAAAACAAAATTACGAGCTTACGTTTTACACAATAATTCGTAAGAATTCAAAAGAAAAATCATAAGAAAACTTACCCACTGATAAAAAACTTGCCGAGGTTAGCATAATCAACACAGTGCCAGGAGAAAATGACCTGTCCAAGTTTCTTTTAAATTCCATCATCGAATTGTTGGTGTTGTAAAGAAGTGCCGAAAAATCACTATTTCCACATAGTGGGATCTCATTCGGATGCATGTTATTTTCACCACTTTCACATTTTGCATAATATCGGTAACAGCTCCAAATTGACGATAGGACTGTCGAGATCATATCCAAAAATAATATCACAATGGCGAACGTCACCATGGTTGTTTTTTTCTGCAAAATTGCAATATTGAAATAGTATTTGAGTACACTGTCAGGTTTAATCCAATTACGTCAATAATTGGTTGATTAACAATAAAAGTTCATCGATATACCTTGCTAACAAAAACAATTGCAACCAGAAAAACCAATATTTGTAATATTGGGAAAAAAATATAATTCAAACTGAAGTTATTTTCGTCAAGCATCATCTCTGGCCCTAAATAAAATGAATAAAAATTGGGATTAGAGACAAATTTTCAATTTTTCGAGGGTACAAGAAAAATTAATTTGAAATTTACACCAACTCACCTAAATATTTTCTTCTGAATAAATTTTCATATTGAGGAGAGAAAAATATCACTTCGTAAAAATTCATAACCTGTCGTAGAAAAACAAACAATAAAATTATTCAACAGGTACCAATCTATTCTCAATTTGAGTAAATAATGAAAATAATTCACTTACTAAATTTACGTACAGCACTATAAGCGCAGACGTGTAAAACGAATTTCTGCTAGGTCTTGAATCCGGACTCCACATGATGATTGTGTGAATTGAAAACACAGAAAAAAATCACTTCTAGCTTTCACAACAAAGGGGAAACCCAAGATACTCAATTATAAATATTATTCAACGAATAAAGCAGGAAAATTTAATTTTGTTCGAATACTCATCGAAAATTATCGCGAAGGGAAATCAGCATCATGAGCAGTCAGAACACATCTCCAATAATCATAATTTTTTACATCCATATATCATTGTTGATTTCATGAAAAATCGCTCTCTTTTTATCAACAGGTATCCGGTGAAACAGAGAAATTTTTTCAAAAATACAGTCATAATTTTTACTAGAAAATTATCCTCTATATGCTGCACATACATAGCGATATAACATTCTGATTATGATACCGTTTAATAAGGTGACGCTGACTGACACAGCAGTGAAATGTAAAAATTAAAATTTTCCTCGATGCTCGAGGAGGGACAAACTTAGGATATATTGCAGGTATACGACAATTTACACATAAATTGAAGTTCAAGATAGCAACGCAACGTTGGAAATTATTTCAGTCATTTTTTACAAAAATTTCGATTCGAATTCCCACCCCATGCCCTCTCTATTCTGATGTTCATCTAAATACCTATTACCTAGGTACCCAGCTTTAAAACCTCAATTTAAGGGGGGGGTAGGTTTCTGATGTTGAAAAAAATCGTTTTTTCAAAAAATGCATACAGTACTCAGGAATTGGGACTTCCATGAGGGGGGACACTCAAACTACCAGCAACTCATCTGTAAAGTGACAAAAACCTGGAATTTCTTTGAATATTCCAGAGGCATCTTCTCAAAAAACAGAATTTCCTTTAATACATAGCCAGAAGTCAACATATTTTACACACTTCAAGTTTTTAATCTACAATCTATTACAACACAGAACTGTGAGCATTTCATTCATTTTTTTTTCACTTCAATGGAAATTTTCATGTTTTGATGAGTATAATTTTGGATTCAATTTCTACAATAGTAATACACTTCCCGTGTACTGTAAGCGAAATATGACGGCCAAGTAGTGAAAGTTCCGAAAAGTTCATTTTCCCCTTGTGATTTATAGTGAAAACTCTGTTTTCTCAAAAAAGTTGAGCTTGTCAAGTTTGAAATAAAAATGTAAATCAAATTTTGTGATAATTTACGGTCTGGCTTTCACTGTATGCATAAAATAAACTGTCTTTTTGAAATTCAGAAAGCTCTGAAAAGTTCACCTCTCTCATTGCGAGCATTTGGAGAAGACCTATTTCTCAAAAAAATTTTCGAAGGTTAGCCCAAAAAAAATTTTCGATTCAATTATTGAGATGGTCACGCACGTTTCCTCTACTGTATGCAAAATATGACGGCCAAGTAGTGAAAGCTCCGAAAAGTCCATTTTCCCCTTGTGATTTAGAGTGATAATTCTGTTTTCTCAAAAAAGTTGAGCTTGTCAACTTTGGAATAAAAATGTAAATCAATTTTTGTGATAATTTACGGTCTGGCTTTCACTGTATGCATAAAATAACCTGTCTTTTTGAAATTCAGAAAGCTCTGAAAAGTTCACCTCTCTCATTGCGAGCATTTGGAAAAGACCTATTTCTCAAAAAAATTTTCGAAGGTTAGCCCAAAAAAAATTTTCGATTCAATTATTGCGATGGTCACACACGTTTCCTCTACTGTATGCAAAATATGACGGCCAAGTAGTGAAAGCTCCGAAAAGTTCATTTTCCCTTTGTGATTTGTTGTGAAATTTCTGTTTTCTCAAAAAAGTTGAGCTTGTCAACTTTGAAATAAAAATGTAAATTAATTTTTGTGATAATTTCCGGTCTGACTTTCACTGTATGCATAAAATAACCTGTCTTTTTGAAATTCAGAATGCTCTGAAAAGTTCACCTCTCTCATTGCAAGCATTTGGAAAAGACCTATTTCTCAAAAAAATTTTCGAAGGTAAGCCCAAAAAAAATTTTCGATTCAATTATTGAGATGGTCACGCACGTTTCCTCTACTGTATGCAAAATATGACGGCCAAGTAGTGAAAGCTCCGAAAAGTCCATTTTCCCCTAGTGATTTAGAGTGATAATTCTGTATTCTCAAAAAAGTTGAGCTTGTCAACTTTGGAATAAAAATGTAAATCAATTTTTGTGATAATTTCCGGTCTGACTTTCACTGTATGCATAAAATAACCTGTCTTTTTGAAATTCAGAATGCTCTGAAAAGTTCACCTCTCTCATTGCGAGCATTTGGAAAAGACCTATTTCTCAAAAAAATTTTCGAAGGTTAGCCCAAAAAAAATTTTCGATTCAATTATTGAGATGGTCACGCACGTTTCCTCTACTGTATGCAAAATATGACGGCCAAGTAGTGAAAGCTCCGAAAAGTCCATTTTCCCCTTGTGATTTAGAGTGATAATTCTGTTTTCTCAAAAAAGTTGAGCTTGTCAACTTTGGAATAAAAATGTAAATCAATTTTTGTGATAATTTACGGTCTGGCTTTCACTGCATGCATAAAATAAACTGTCTTTTTGAAATTCAGAAGGCTCTGAAAAGTTCACCTCTCTCATTGCGAGCATTTGGAAAAGACCTATTTCTCAAAAAAAATTTCGAAGGTTAGCCCAAAAAAAATTTTCGATTCAATTATTGAGATGGTCACGCACGTTTCCTCTACTGTATGCAAAATATGACGGCCAAGTAGTGAAAGCTCCGAAAAGTTCATTTTCCCCTTGTGATTTAGAGTGATAATTCTGTCTTCTCAAAAAAGTTGAGCTTGTCAACTTTGAAATAAAAATGTAAATCAATTTTTGTGATAATTTACGGTCTGACTTTCACTGTATGCATAAAATAAACTGTCTTTTTGAAATTCAGAAAGCTCTGAAAAGTTCACCTCTCTCATTTAGGGCATTTCAAAATGATCTCTTTTCTCAAAAATTTTTCAAAAGTGAGAATAAAAATAATTTTTGAATCGATTTCCACGATATTCACGCACTTTCCCTTCACTGTATGCAGAATATGACAGCCGATTAGCGAAAGCTCCGAAAAGTTCATTTTCCCCTTGTGATTTAGAGTGATAATTCTGTCTTCTCAAAAAAGTTGAGCTTGTCAACTTTGAAATAAAAATGTAAATCAATTTTTGTGATAATTTACGGTCTGACTTTCACTGTATGCATAAAATAAACTGTCTTTTTGAAATTCAGAAAGCTCTCAAAAGTTCACCTCTCTCATTTAGGCATTTCAAAATGATCTCTTTTCTCAAAAATTTTTCAAAAGTGAGCCTAAAAATAATTTTTGAATCGAATTCCACGATATTCACGCACTTTCCCTTCACTGTATGCAGAATTTATGACAGCCGATTAGCGAAAGCTCCGAAAAGTTCATTTTCCCCTTGTGATTTAGAGTGATAATTCTGTCTTCTCAAAAAAGTTGAGCTTGTCAACTTTGAAATAAAAATGTAAATCAATTTTTGTGATAATTTCCGGTCTGACTTTCACTGTATGCATAAAATAAACTGTCTTTTTGAAATACAGAAAGCTCTGGAAAGTTCACCGCTCTCATTGTATGCATTTCAAAATGATCTCTTTTCTCAAAAATTTTTCAAAACTGAGCCTAAAAATAATTTCCGAATCGATTTTCACGATGTTCACACACTTCCCTTCTACTGAATGCAAAATATGAGGGCCAAGTAGTGAAAGCTCCGAAAAGTTCATTTTCCACTTGTGATTTAGAGTGAAAATTCCTTTTTTTTAGTTGTGTAAGTTGAAATAGATTCTCAGAGTAGTTGACAAGCGAGTGTTGTAAACACGAAAAAACATTGATTTTGATACCACTTTCGATAAGTATGAAAAGTTTTCAATTTAGCCCCTCCCCGCCACCCCCTCTATATGCCTATTTCAGATTTTTTGATGAAATCCCAACAGAAACGGACACCATGAGAAAAAATGTAGATTTTCATACCACGCCTGATTTTTTTTTTAGATTTTTTTTCACCTCGACACACCTCCTTCTCCCCCTCGTTGGTAGTGATTATGGTTTGAAGTCAAAATGACCCCAGAACTGAATCTAGAACCCTAAATGCTTCCTGAAGCGAAATTTTTATCCTATTCCCTTGAAAAGTCTATTTGAAGTATTTTTATCGATTTGCTCGATTTTTTTATTGGTTACACTGGGGCCACCCTAATCTGTATTCTACCAAAAAATGCAGTTTTCACGTTTTTTGAGTCTATAAACTTATCATTTGCTCACCGTAGTTGAAAATATGCTAAAATTTGGGGGGAAATTGAAGAGGTGTTTTTTAAACTTGGTAAGCCCAACTTTTTTTGGAATTTGAAGTCATTTTTTTAAACCCTCTTTTCTGAGAAGTTAGTTTTTCATGTATTTGCCCCATTTTCTCCGAAACTATACAACCGATTTTTTTTCTGTTTTTTTTATTGTGTTCAGGAGAGTTTTTTGTATAATTTAACAGAAGGATTTTCAAAACTGTCAATTTTTTTCAATATTTGCGTTAATTTAATTGCATAAAACGGTGCTAACTTTGCGTAAATAGGTGATATTTCTGGGTTAAAGTTGGAATTTCTTCAAACCCTCCTGTTAAAACATGGTTGATATGTTCCTGAATTGAACTGTACAAACCTGAACGTTGTAGGTCAAGAGGTTTCTGAGAAAATGGGACATAAAGTCAGATCACCGTTTTTCCATGTTTAATTGCTACCCTTTTTTCACCTTCCAAAAATATGTTTTCTTACATTTGTTAAACGTTGCTAAAAAAAATTATGTATGTGTTATATTTTTATATTTAATGAACTGTGGGCATTTTTTATCCCAGGATATCAAGTTTCTCACTTTTGAGAAATACGGCTGCATTCAAATCAACTTCTCAATTTTTTCAAATTTCTTTGGGTCAAGATTTTTTTTACTATTTTTCCACTACTTAAAAATAGCGCCTCTCCTACTGTGTGCATTCAACTAAAAAAATTTTAAACCTACCCCCCCCCCCCCCCCCCCTTAAAAATTATTACTTTCGATATTTGAGGCAGATGCCACTTTGATTTGATGTTTAGTTATTACCTATACGTAATTTGTGAAAATAAATTTTGAAAATGCGGAAAGAGGCCCAGAGGGAGGTATCAGTGATCTGGATCGAAAAGATTATTTCCTGAATTTCGTATATCTACGACTTTTGTTTGACATTTTTTTCAGCAAGAGTTTTATGAATTGACATGGAGGATTTTTAAGGATAAAAAATAATCCTTTGACGAAGGGGAGTTTCCTTTACGACCGTATAATTTATTGCACACCTACTTAATGGTAAAAATGATTTTTATGGGATTTTTCAATGAGTAAAAATGTTTTTTTCAAACTCAGAGAATTGGTAGGGACTTGAATGCGTCGTTTTGCAGCTATTTTCAAATTTTAATGGACCTCAACAAAAGATATTGTGACGTGGCCTGAAAGAGGTGAGGTAAAATTTTGAGATTTTTTGGCCAAGTTCAAGGTTCCCACCCATTTTCTCGAATACTAGTTCCCAAATGACCGAATTTCCGAATGGAAAAACTACCGAAAAAATTATTCACAAATCTATTTTCCCGAATTAAACAAACAATTGAAAATTATCCTTCAATTTCAGAGTATTTTTACAAAACTATTTTAAGCCTCTATCGAAGGTTTGATGAGACATTTTGAGATATTGGAATTCAAATTACATTACTGATATTTCAAATTGTTAATTTTATGAGGTTTTTAAAGGCAATTATTTCCATTTTCCCGTAGATTTTATCGTTATAAAATCAGTGAGACCAAGAAGTGATAAGTGGAAGAAGGGGTGGATCTAAATCTGAGAAATTCAATTGAAGCATTAAAACTTATAGCATTTCCAGAATCTTAATTTTGATTAGAATATTATTCACTCAATTAAAAAGAGTCTCAAAGTAGAAAAGGGAGGAAGGGATTGATGATCCAATTTTCAAATGAATACAATGCAAGCTGTGTTGAAATGTGCAATTTAATATAAGCATCACAAAAATATGCAAACTTCAAAATATTTAATGTTGATTTTCAAAGCTTGACTGTGCAAGGAAACATAATTTTAAGGTAATTTTGGTAGGAATTGAACTTGAACTGTAGCAAACTGTACCGGGGCAGGGGGAAGAGATTCCCTCAACGTGAAAAATTTTCAAAGAGTCTAAAAATTGGACTTTGTTGGATTCATATTTTTGTGTCAGAATGGTAATTTCATTTTGTGCAAAAATTTTAATCGGGAAAATAAATTCGGAAAAATCTCATTCGGGAAAATATATTCGGAAATACGAATTATTAAACGTAATAATAAACTACTATTTGAATAAAAAGTTTGTTTCTTTCAATTAAATTGAAGCATACTCTCTTATTTCTGAATCGGTGAAATTTCTAAAAAATCACTAAAAGCAAGTCAGTGAAAGAAAATCACTAGAAATCAGTGAAAATTCACTGAAAACTCGGTGATATTTATGGAATTTACTGGAAAATCTGTAAAATTCTTAAATAGTCAGTGAAAAATCGCCAAAAATCAGTGAATTTCACTGATTTTTCCTATACTGCAATTCTGACTATTTATCAGTGATTTTTCACTGATTCGAAATGAGGGAGTACGTTCCCAAACTGCCCTAACAAGGGAGGTATCCCAACTCGAAGTAAAATTTTGAGCCCAGACAAAAAAAAAATCGAAAGTACATCATAACAGGATCTCGCATCCAAAATTTCAGATGCTGAAGTTCATTTCTCGATTTTTGGCGAATTTTTGAAATTTCAAAATTACCTCTGCCTTGGGAAATATAAAAATTTGATCTAATCAACGAAAAAAGCTGAAATTTGGTATATACCTTATTTTTGACCTCCTGAATCGATTGAAAGTGGTTTCGAGACGTTTCGCAGCCACTAGAAAATTTTGGAATTTTCCAGCGCTGGAGAAAAGTCCATAAAAATGGCCCATATGCACTTCAGCACCCATAATCGCGGATTATCCATAATTATTGGTGACCTATCTGATCGATTAAAACACAATTTTCCAAAATTCGTAACTTTACCTCGATGCATGCGCATTAGGCGAATTTTTGAATTTTTTCCAGGAAAATTTCTTACCCAAAAATGCGAATTTGAACTCAAAGTTACGAATTTTGGAAAATTGTGTTTTAATCGATCAAATAGGTCACCAATATACAAAATACCGCGATTATAGGTGCTGAAGTGCATATGGGTCATTATTATGGGCTTTTCTCCAGCGCTGGAAAATTTCAAAATTTTCTGATGGCTCCGAAACGTCTCAAAACCGCTTTCATTCGATTCGGAAGGTCGAAAATAGGGTATATACCAAATTTCAGCTTTTTTCGTTGAATATATCAAATTTTCATTTTTCACAGGGCGGCGGAGGTAATTTTTTTGAATTCTTAAAAATTCGCCAAAAATCGGGAAATGAACTTCAGCACTTGAAATTTTGGATACAGGGTCCTGTTATGATGTACTTTCGATTTTTTTTGTTTGGGCTAAAAATTTTATTTTGAGTTGGGATACCTCCCTTGTCCCTTGTAAGTTCAAAATTTGTATTATGAGAAAAGGTACATAGGTGTACTGAAAAAAAATTATATCTGGGTCCCTTTTCTCATATACAGATTTTGGACTTGGGGCAGTTTGGAAACGTATGCTTCAATTGATAAGTAAAATTAAACAGATGGGAGTGTTTACAAAAAGAAAATTCAAAGTTTGAAAATTTTTTATTTTTTCTGTTTTTTTGGTTAAACATTTAGAAAATTTGAATCAAAAATTTAAATTCTTAAAGATTTTCCGAATTAATTTCTGAAGTATTCGTGAAAAATAGTGAATCGAAGAACATTTTGAATCAAATTTTCAATTATTCACGATTCGAAAATTTTAATGAATAGAATTTGAAGTTAAGATCTCTTTTTTTGTGCCTTCACACCATAATAAACGTCGACGCTTCTCACGATTTTTTTTTCAGAAAATTTTGAATCCTCAATAGGTATTTACTTATTAGAAAACTTGAAAACAATTTTAGCTCAGTCTTATTAGAAAACTTGTAAACAATTTCAGCTCATTCTTATTAGAAAACTTGGAAACAATTTCAGCTCAGTCCTCGATAACGCCAGCTTCAGTTTTTTTTTTTCGATTTTCGTTTATGAAACAAATGCCTAAACAAAGTTCTACAGTGCATATTTTGAAAAAATGGAAAAAAATTGATTCAAATCGTAAACTAGCGTACTCGTAAATTTCATGATTTCAGCAATTACCTACCTATTAAAATTATTCGTGATTCAGGATTCGAATCGAGAAAAATGGTTTTGACCTGATCAAAACAGAACAAAATAACTCTTTTTTTTTAATCGATCTGATCTGTTCTGTTCTTTATTTGTTCAGAGCATCATTTTGTTCAGTTTTGTTTATTATTCAGCCAAAACAAAAATTCTAGTGTTTTTATTTATTTATATGTTCACACTGTTCTGTTCTGTTCTATTTCACCAGTCCTGCAATCAACTAATCATCACCGAAGGAACAGCAAAATCAAAAAAATTCTAAACTATGAAATTTTGAGCTTTGGCTGAGAAAGAACGAGGAAAATTGACCAAAAAATTTCAAATTTTCGTCATTTTAAAATGATAACAATACAACAATTTTTTCCAATACCCATTAAAATTCATTAAAGCTGAAAAATAGCATACTCAAGTGAGGATCTGAATACCCCTCCTCTCCACTTCACCAACATTATCGCGAATTTTAAAATTTTTCAAACCAAAAAGCATATTTTCACTTCACGTGATTACGAAAAAAAATTTTATTCAACAAAAGCATACATCGGTACTTATCAAGCCTTATTATATACGTAGGTAGGTAGGTACAATGTATAATTGTAAACCAATGTCATAACAGTAACTAACATGGAATTTTGGTCGTACGCTTTATCCAGTCAGAAAATTTGGCTACGTTAGTATACACTCCAGGATAACTTTCGGCACATCCATGCCCAAATGATACAATTCCAGCCAAAAAATAATTTTTCTCAATCCGTACCATCAATGGTCCACCAGAATCACCCTGTGAAAAAATAATTACCATAGATGAGTCGATTTGAAATTCTCACATCTCGCGATAAATTAATCACACACACTGATGATAGAGACGAAGAGCAACACACCTGGCAAGAATCTGTACCACTATGACCAGCACACAATACTCGATCGTCAATCGGCGTTTTGTTATCATTTAGTAAACTATACTTTTTAGAACAAATTTTTCTGTTCACTATATTGATTCGAGCTTCTTTAAGTATATCCGAAGGGTTTCCTCCTAATAAGGAAAAAATTATTTCAGATTACAGTCAAGCCAAAAAAATTCTGGATTTCTGACGATAATAAATCTTTAAAATAATTATATAGGAATAAATTGGTATTATGGTATCTGTCAGATTGGTGATAACATACCATACGCTGTATGTCCCCATCCAGCAACATATAAGTTTTTATTAATATAGAATTCATCTTTTGTATGTTTCTCTTCGGTAAGTATGCAAATCGGATGAACGAACTCTGAAAAAAATAATAAAATACGAATGAAAAAAGAATCGAATATTTGAAAAATTATTTCACCTACCACTGAAGGGTACAGGTTTTTTTAAACGTATCAATGCGATATCATTTTCCGTAGAAATGTGCAAATACTGAGGATGAGTAAAAATTTCCAAATCATTTACACTGATATCGATAGGTAAAGATCCCTCTCGAACAGGATCGTTCAAATTTAAAACTCCAATCCGAGCCACTGTCCTATAAACAACGTGAAAAAAAAAATTAAAAAAATTACCAAAAATCAAACTCGTAAGTAAAGTGACACGAGATATTGAAACAGAACAGTAAAAAACTTACAAATTTCCATTTTTAACTTTGATGAAACAATGAGCAGCTCCAATCACCCATTCGTTGGAAATTAAACTACCCGCACAGTAGAACTTCGGGCCTGGACTCGATGAAGAACGATATCCAAACGCTACCATCCAAGGCCAATCACCTGAACCAGAAAACGTCTCATTATGCACCCAATTTCAATCTCTAGGTGCCAAATGATTAATTATAGCTGAATTTTTACCCCATTCTGCATTCGACCCTTCGACTATTTTTGTTGAAGAATCAGTATTCGTTGATTTGCCACATTCCAAGTTCGAGGAAACTGGAATTTTACAGCATACGTTATGCGATTTGTCTTCTCCACATTTAAATCTTCGTAAAAAAATATCTACGTAGGGTACGTAATATAAATGTGGACAGTTTCGAATAGGAATGCAAATTCCTGGCTCATTGTTCGGAGTCGTGCACGTAAGATTTTCTAAAAAATAAATTAATAATTAAAAAAATAACGGGAGAAAGTTTAAAAACCATTTGTTGTAAATCGTTAAGTTTAGCTGGATTGCAAAATTTAAATAAAATTGGGCACCACGAAGAAATTTTTTTAAGGAAATATGGAGTTTTAAAAAGAAATTGAATTAAACGAATGTTTCAAATATTGAAAATGAACAGTATTACGACCTTACAAAATGAAAAAGTTTCCATTATTATGAACTAGAGGTAACTGCGAAGACAAATTTCAACAGAGAATTTAAAAAAACAATTGAAAACAGAACAATTTGATCATGGTCATGATCATTTTTTGCCAAAGATCAGATCTAGAAAAGTTATCAAAGATACCTTGCAACTTTTTGGCTTCGAGAACAACAAAACTTCGACTTTTTGGAAAGGTGTGTAAACCCCCCCCCCCCAAGTCCATTTCTCGATTTTTGGCAAATTTTTGAAACTTAAAAAAAATTACCTCCGCCCTGCGAAATATGAAAATTTGATCTAATCAACGAAAAAAGCCAAAATTTGATATATACCCTATTTTCGATCTCCTGAATCGATTGGAAGCGGTTTCGAGACGTTTCGGAGCCACCAAAAAAATTTGCAATTTTCTAGCGCTGCTGGAGAAAATTACATAAAAATGGCTCATATGCACTTCAGCACCTACAATCGCGAATTATCCATATTGGTGACCTATTTGATGGATTAAAACACAATTTCCCAAAATTCGTAACTTTGAGTTCAAATTCGCATTTTTGGGCAAGAAATTTTTCTGGAAAAAATTTTAAAAAAATTTCCAGCACATGAGAGAAGAAATATCAATATCATAAATTTTTTCAGCTGCAATTATTTTAAGGGTGTGAAGTTTGGTAATCCGGTTGAATAGAGTTTTGATTGGGTACTTTTTAAATTTTTTCCAGGAAAGTTTCTTGCCTAAAAATGCGAATTTGAACTCACAAGTTACAAATTTTGGAAAATTGTGTTTTAATCCATCAAATAGGTCATCATCATCAATATGGATAATTCACGATTAGAAGTGCTGAATTGCATATGGGCTACTTTTATGGGCTTTTCTCAAGCGCTGGAAAATTTCAAAAATTTTTGGTGGCTCTGAAACGTCTCGAAACCGCTTCCAATCGATTCGGGGGGGGGGTCAAAAATAGGATATATAGGTACAAAATTTCTGCTTTTTTCGTTGATTACATCAAATTTTCATATTTCGCAGGGCAGAGGTAATTTTGAAATTTCAAAAATTCGCCAAAAATCGAGAAATTAACTTCAGCACCTGAAATTTTGGATACGGGGCCCTGTTATGATGTACTTTCGATTTTTTTCTTTGGGCTCAAAATTTCACTTTGAGTTGGGATACCTCTCTTGTTAGGAACGAAAAATTTGAAAAAATGACATGAGTGATTTTTTTTATGGAAATTACTTTTGAAAAATTGAACGAAAATAAAAAATAAACCACGATAGTATTTTTAAGTTTAAAAAAATCTGCAATGCTTTGAAATTGTATTTTGTAAATTTTAAACATTTCCAGAATTTATTCAGATTTTAAGGAAAATTAAAGAATAATACGACTTTAAAGGAGTAAAATTTTTATAAAATTGTTTTGAGGTCTAGATTCAACGTCGGTACAACCACCCCTAAGTACTCTCAATCAACTTTTCAAAAAAAACAAAAAACAAAAAACGTAAAACAATTCACTTTAGTAAGTAAAAGTACTTACCTTGTTTCATCTCTGGTTGAATTTTATAACATGACGAAGTTGTAAGACTCCAAAATAACACCACCGCGGTTACAGAATAAAAATACATTTTAAAATTTATGCTCAATAATCTGAAACAAAAAAACAACAGTAATGAAATGAACTTAAAAAAAGCTACTCAAGTTGTACATTTTAAAAAAAAAATAAAAAAACTCTAACTGAATTATTACTTGAAAATTATACTCACTTTTGGTAAAATTTTAACAAATAAATTCACAAATAATCAACAAAATCTCTAAACGTCAAAACGAAAACATCACTTCACTAGTAACTCAAACACCACCAACGTTGTATTAGTTGATTTTCATAGATTCTCAAGTACTTATATATTTACTAAATTTTATAGGATATACCCAAGTGCATCACGTTGAAGATTTACCAGAAGATGGAACAAAAAACCACACTACAGTCCGTTGATTTCTAAGAGAAAAATCAGGTCAAATCAGTTTTTAGCTAAAAAGACGCGTCATTTCAAAGAAAAAATTTACCATCATCATTTTTCTGACATGTGAATACCTACAACAAAGACAGAATTTCCTAGAAATTTATTCGAGATTTCTTGCCCTGAACACCCGTAGAAAACGTATGTAGGTATCTACTTACGTCAATAAATGTATCAACACTCAACACTCGTTACTCGAGCATTTTATTAGAAATCCTTATTCGGGCGAACATAGCCAAAAGAAACAATAACCAATTTGTAATCATTTTTTTTGAAAAAATAAAACCGCAAACCACACCATTTTGCCTAGTAAGTACAATGATTATTATGTTACGAGGAATTTTTTTCCATCCCGGCGAAATTTGAATTCCATATTTTTAATGGTAAGTTTTTTCACCAAAATTTTTCATTATTCAACATTTATGCCTCCCCCCCAAAAAAAACAGTTTTTCGCTTCTATCTCCTTTGGATTTGATTATGCGGTAAAAATATCTCAGTACTTTTTTGTTTTACAGTCAATTTTCAATATTTTTTATACGAACAATTTTTGTACGACCATTAGCAGAGGAAATAGAGAGTCCTGAAAGGAGGCTGGAAAATTCCAAAATTTTCTGGTAACTCCAAAACGTCTCGAAACCGCTTCCAATCGACACGGCAGGTTGAAAATTAAATATATGTAATACCAAATTTCAGATTTAATTTTCATATTTTGGAAGGCGATAAGGTATAATTTTGAAATTTCAAAAATTCGCCAAAATTCGAAAAATGAACTTCGGTATCTGAAGTTTTGGGTATGGGATTCTTTTATGATGTACATTCAATTTTTTTTCTTTGGGCTCAAAATTTTACTTTGAGTTGGGATACCTCCCTTGTAAGTATAAAATTGCAAAATTACACTGCATTTTTATGCAATTCCGATTTTCGGAAAAATTTATTAAACTTTCAGCAAAATAGAATATTTTATAGGCCTACCTACTTGGACTCTTAATGAACTTGGCAATAATTTCAAAAAAACGACATTGGTAGATAGAAATGATTCATTGATAATTTCTAGGTCATACAGTTTTTATACGTATGTTAACATTTTTTTTTCACATTTTGAATCACGTAACTAATCGATAATTCTGCGTATCATTAAAATTCATGAGATCAAGACCACAGTTGACGTATTTTACAGATAAACTGAACTTCGGCATCATGAAGATGAAAATTTTCATCTTACGTATATAGTCTTAAGACTATTACGAAAAAATAAAATAATACAAGCGAGCCTGGTTTACAATACCTACATTACATAAATGGACAAATAAGAACGAAGGAAAACAAAACGGATACGAAATTGACTCAGATATTTCAAACATTCTCGAACGAAAAATGAAAATTTTAACTGGGTTATACCAAGGTAAAAATATCACTTTTCCGTTGGCGAAAAAACTGAAAAAATGTGAAAAAATATTTCTCAAAATAATGATACTTGATATTATACCTACTCTCTCATTCCGAATCAGTGAAAAATCACTGATAAACAGTCAGAATTGCATCAGAGAAAAAATCAGTGAAATTCACTAATTTTCAGTGATTTTTCACTGATTATTCAAAGAATTCCACAGATTTTTCAATGAATTTCATAAATATCACTGAGTTTTCAGTGAATTTTCACTGATTTCTAGGGATTTTCTTTTACAGCCTTGATTTCAGTAAAAAAAATTTTACTGATTTATTACTGTGCTGCAATTCTGACAGTTTTTCATTGTTTTTTGATAAATTTCGCTGATTCTAAAATGAGAGAGTACCTAATTTCATAATGCAACTCATGAAAATCATAGATGGCAATTTTTTCTATATTTCTCCTAATTTTTGGAAATAATTAGCGAGTTCAACTCATTTTTTTTATTTTGAAAAAATGCCTCAATAGACGAAAAAAATGATGAAATTTTTTTGAAATTTTCTTTAATTAATTTTTTGATTTACTAAATACCTCTACTTAATAATTTTTAAGGATCTCTGAAAAAATTTTCATCAGTTATTTAAAAATTTTCTAAATACAAATAAGTCAGAATATAGGGCAGAATAGAGAGGGATAAGGATTGCATCGGTGGAGGAGGGGTGAAATTTTTACCAGGTCGTTCTGAGATCTAGGCACATGGAGATGTAGACACAACTTCCCAACTACCTCATTTTCAACTTTCAAAAAAAAGTGCCAAACGATCATCTCTATTGGAACCCCTCCATTTTTTTGCCCCCCCCCCCATTACATAGGCCAAAACAAAAAATAACGTTTTTCTGTGGGAAAATTCTATACTGATAGGTATGAAAGTTAAAAGTTTGATGTCACCAAAAAATGAAGAAGGCGGTTATGGGTCAATTGACATGTATTTTTGCATCTATAAATAAGAAAAATCGATAAAAATTCCAGTCGAATACTTTATTAATTCTTCGAGCTTTTGCTAAGAGATAATGGGAAAAAGTTGACCTAAAAATTTCGAAATTTTGTCATTTTATAATAAATTTTTTTCTAACGCTCATCAAAATTCATAAAAGGAGAAGAACCGCATATTCAAGTGAGGATCTGCAGCCCCTCCTTACTAACATTTTCGTAATTTTCAATTTTTCAACAAAAACACATAATGTACCTATTTTAGTCCAGTGGCAGATTGCATTTTTCTGGACATAAACGGCAAATAATGATAGAGGCGTGAAATTTTTATAAGGTAAACAAGGACATCATAAGAAATTTTTTGAGCCCGGGAGGCAATCGCCAAACCCCATAGGAAGAAGAGGAGGAGGTTTGAAGAGGAGGTTCTGCCCTCCTTTTTCTAAATTGAGCTATAGGGGCTTTTTTTGGTGTCATTTTCATACGTCTGAATCCTGCTGAGTTCAAAAATGGCATTACTTTCAGAATCCAAGGAAGGGAAGTCCCTCGAATTTGAAATTTCTCAACTAGTGTTTTCGCACTTTCCCTCAAAACTACCTAAAAATCACTTTTTTTTCAACTTTGCACAATTCAATCTACCCATCAAGTCCGAAAATCGTAATAAAAATTCGGTTGGAAGGTCGGCAAGTTGTGTAAAGTTGAAAGAATGTAATTTTTTAGGTAGTTTGGAGGGAAAATGCAAAAACACGAGTTGAGAATCTCAAAGGGTATAGCCGGATAAGGGGTGGTCTTGGCCCCAGCCCCGATTTTTGATCTAATTCCCCCAGATTGTGTACCTTGATGAAAAAAAATTCTTGAAAAAATTTTGGCCCCCCAACCCCCTCCCTTTCGGAGCTATGGCCATTTTATTACATCATTTTCAAGAATTTTTAATTCCAATGGAAGTGAATGAAATTTTCTGTTCTTTGGCACAAAGTTACATCTTGTAGAGGTCTATTCACGATAATTTTTTCATTAATTCTGGTGCCCTCCTTCATGAGGTTTTAGCCATTTGAAATTTTCAACTGTAAAAAAGACCTTAACAGCGAAGTTCGACTAAATTTTGAAAAATCCTAAAAACGTGTTTTTTGACGCAGATTCGCGTCGCGTATTCAGTTTTGGCGATTGAAGTGGCGCAAGGGCCGAAAATTGCGAAAAACCGTAAAAAATGTTATTGGCAGATTTTATCAAATTTTGAGTATTTTATACGGAAAGAAATGAGCAAATTAAAAAACCAATCCCGTATTCGTGTTCAGCAAGTCAAAATACCCCGATAAACACTCTTTTCGCGATCATTTTACTTTAAATCTCGAAAATTAGTTTTATTGTCTTGAAACATCAGTAAAAATAGTGAATTTCGACATTTAAAGTAAAATGATCGCGAAAAGGGTGTTTATCGGGGTATTTTGACCAGCTTAACGCGAATCCGACGTTAGTTTCTTCATCCGTCAAAAAACACGTTTTTAGGATTTTTCAAAATTTAGTCGAACTTCGCTGTTAAGGTCTTTTTTACAGTTGAAAATTTCAAATGGCCAAAACCTCATGAAGGAGGGCACCAAAATTAATGAAAAAATTATCGTGAATAGACCTCTACAAGATGTAACTTTTTGCCAAAGAACAGAAAATTTCATTCACTTCCATTGGAATTAAAAATTCTTGAAAATGATGCAATAAAATGGCCATAGCTCCGAAAGGGAGGGGGTTGGGGGCCAACATTTTTTCAAGAATTTTTTTTCATCAAGGTACACAATCTGGGGGCATTAGATCAAAAATCGGGGCTGGGGCCAAAACCACCCCTTATCCGGCTATACCCTTTGAGGGACTTCTCTCCCTCGGATTTTGAAAGTAATGACATTTTTGAACTCTGCAGGATTCAGACGTATGGAAATGACTCCAAAAAAAGACCGATACGATAGCTCAATTTCGAAAAATGAAGGCAGAACTCCCTCTTCAAACCTCCCCCTCCCCTTCCTATGGGGTTTGACGATTGCCTCCCGGGCTCAAAAAATTTCTTATAATGTCCTTGTTCACCATACCAAATTTCACGCCTCTATCATCTTTGCCGTTTACTTGCAATCTGCCACTGAACTATTTTTACTTCACATGAATGCGAAAAAAAAATTTATTCGACAAGTATGTATTTATCAAGCTATATTTTTATAGGTACAAGTGTGTGTAATTGTAAATCAATGTCACAACAGAAACTAAAATGGAATTTTAGTCGTACGCTTTATCCAGTCAGAAAACTTGGCCACATTTGTATACACTCCAGGATAACTAGTGGCACATCCATGCCCAAATGATACAATTCCAGCCAAAAAATAATTTTTCTCAATCCGCACCATCAATGGTCCACCAGAATCACCCTGTAAAAGAATAACAGCATAGATGAGTCAATATGAAATTCTCACTTCTCGCGTTGAATTAAGATGATGAGGGGAAGAACAACACACCTGACAAGAATCCGAATCTCCGTGACCAGCGCACAATACTCGATCGTCAATCGGCGTTTTAACATCGCCTAGTGATTTGTATTTTTCAGAACAATGTTCTCTTTTCACTATTCCTACCTCAGCTTTTTGAAGTATTTCCGAAGGAGATCCTCCTAAACAGGAAAACAATTTTTTACACTACAGTTTAGCCAAAAAATTCCGGATTTCTGACGATTATGAATCTGATTTATCTAGAAATAAATTAGTGTGGTGGTATCTGCCACACTGGTGAAACACAGGAAAACGTACCAAACTCCGTATGCCCCCAACCGGCCAAATTTAAGGTTTTTTTAAAATAGAATTCATCTTTAGTATGTTTCTCTTCGGTAAGTACGCAAATTGGACGAATGTATTCTGAAACAAGAAGTAAAATACGAATGAAAAAATAATCCTTGAAATTTGAAAAATTATTTCACCTACCACTGAAGGTTATCGGTTTTTTTAAACGTATCAATGCGATATCATTTTCCGTAGAAATGTGCGAATACCGAGGATGAGTAAAAATTTCCAAATCTTTTACACCGATATCGATAGGTGAAGCTCCATCTTGAACAGAATCGTTCAAATTTAAATCTCCAATTCGAGCCACTGTCCTATAAAAAGCAATAAATGAATAATTTTTAAAAAATTGCCAAAAATCTAACTCGTGAAGTAACATGTAATACAGGGTGTTTCATGAATCGTTTGACAAACATACATTTTCGGATATAACCGGGTACCACAAAAAAAACTTGAGATGAAGATGTTGCCTATTTTGAAAATTGAAGGGGCAAATGCTGCTTCAAAAAAAAATCACGTTGGAAATTTTTTCAAGCATGATAATGGATAGTACTTTAAAAACTGAACAAATTTTCACTTTATGACTTTTTGCCTATCTTTAAAATTGAAGGAGCTAGAAAATAAATTCTCAAAAAATAAACTGATCAAGGGAATGGTCAGTACGTTGAAAGTTGAAGAAATTTTGTTCTGTAGACTTTTTGCCCAATATCAAAAATGAAGGGGCTAAGGGTCATTAAAAATTAAGAAAATTATAAAAGTTTTTGAAGCCCATTTATTTTGTGTGACCCGGAGTCCCTTCATTTTCGGTGTTAGGCAATAAGTCTACAGAACAAAATTTCTTCAGTTTTCAACGTTCTATCAATTCCCTCGATTAGTTTATTTTTTTATTATTTTTTTGAACAATTTTTTTTGTAGCCCCTTCAATTTTGAAGATAGGCAAAAAGTCATGAAGTGAAAATTTGTTTATTTTTCAAAGTACTATCCATTACCATGATTGAAAAAAATGTTGACACGATTTTTTTAGAAGCACCACTTGCCCCTTCAATTTTTAAAATAGGCAACATGTTCATCTCAAGGTTTTTTTCGGTGGTACCAGGTTATAATCAAAAAATACGTTTGGCACACGATTCGTGGAACACCCTGTTTGGAAACAGGAGAATGAAAAACTTACAGTTTTAAATCAGTTTTGATATTAATAAAACAATGCGCCGCTCCAATCACCCATTCGTTGGAAATTAAACTACCCGCACAGTAAAAGCTCGGACTTGGACTCGATGAAGTACGATATCCAAAGGCTACCATCCAAGGCCAATCACCTGAACGAGAAAACGTTTCATAATGCACCGAAATCTAATCTCTACCAAATGATCATAATTATGGTTATGTTTTTACCCAAAACTGAATCCACCCCGTCGAATATTCTTTTTGAAGTTGAAGAATCAGTATTCGTTGATTTGCCACATTCCAAGTTCGACAAAACTGCAATTTTACAGAAAAATAGATTGTAAAATTTTAAAAAACTATATGTAAATTGTTAAATTTAGCCGAATTACAAAATTTGAATATAATATTGGAAAAATATTGTGGATATATTTTCAAAAAGACATTGAATTGGAAAAATATTTCCAACCTATAAAATCAACAGGTGACCACGAAGACAATCATTTCAACATAAATTTAAAAAAAAAATGAAAACAGAACTGATCGTATTTTTGCCAGAGATCGGAACTAACAAAGTAATATTTACCTACTTATTTTGATTGTATTATAAAAATTTTCTTCATTTTTTTTTCTATTTTTTACTCACGAAAAATTTGAAAAAGTATGGTATAAAGATTACACAGGACGACATTTTTAAACGTTTAAAATGCTTATTGAAGTTTAATGGATGATTTTTATAGTATTTTTTGCACTGATCACGAAAAACGCAGTAGAAAAATTCCATCGCCCGAAGATTTTTCACAATTTGAATTTTTCGTTTAACGGTTTTTTTGATAACTTTTGATACTTCAAGTCGATTTTCTGAGAAAAGGAAGAGTTGTACGAAAAAAGTGAATAGAACATGAATTGTAGAACGTCAAATATCATATCTAAATAGTTCGATTAGTTTTTCCTTAGAAGGCTTAGCTTCCGAGATATTTCTGATCAAAGTTCAAAGTCCAACTTTTTTTTAAATTGAAATTATTTCAAAAACTAAGCCTCCTAAAAAAAACTAATCGGACTTTACAAGTAGGAAATTTGACGCTCTACAATTTATGTTCTATTCATCATTTTTTTCGTAAAACCCTTTCTTTCTCCAGCAAATCGACTTTAAGGGTCAAAAGTTACATGGAAAAATGTAAAACAAATTTTCACCAAAAAATCTTCCAATTATAAAAAATCCTGGGATAATCGAGAAAAACTGTTCTTAATCATATTCGAACTCGGCACTAAAAAATATATTAGAATCACCTACCGCGAAACTTGAGTGATGGAGAAATTTTAAAATCAGCGTTAAATTTTAGACTAAAAACAATGATTAATACAAGAAAAAGAGAATTCTGTTTTAAATTTATTGTATAATTATTATATTATTTTTCACGCTGATAACGAGAAAAATGGTGAAAAAATCCAGGACTACAGGATTTTTCATAATTGGAAGATTTTTCGTTGAAAATTTGTTTTACACTTTTCGAGGTAATTTTTGACCCTTAAAGTCGATTTTCTGGGGAAAGAAGGGGTCCTACGAAAAAAATGAACAGAACATAAATGGTCGATCGTCAAATTTCCTATCTGCAGAGTCCAATTAGTTTTTTCCCAAGAGGCTTAATTTTTGAGACATTTTCAATTTTAAAAAAAGTTGAACTTTGAACTTAGAGCTGAAATATCTCGAAAGCTAAGCCTCTTAAGAAAAAACTAATTGAACTATTTAGATATGAAATTTGACGTTCTACAATTCATGTTCTATTCATTTTTTCGTACAACTCTTCCTTTTCTCAGAAAATCGACTTGAAGTATCAAAAATTATCAAAAAAAGTAGAAAACCCGTTTAACGAAAAATTCAAATTGTGAAAAATCCTTGGGTGATGGAATTTTTCCACTATTTTTCTCGTGATCAGCGCCGAAAATACTACGAAAATCACCCATCAAACCTCAAACAGCATTTTCCATGTCGATCTGTGTTATTATGGAAATTATCCCGAAAAAACTGAACAAAAATAGGAAATAAACCACGATAGTACCCTTTTGTAAAAGAAATTTGCTCTAAGACCATTTTTGGCGAATGTTTTAAGATTTTTTTTGTTAAATTTCATACATTTTTGAAACAAGTGTAGGTAATTAGATTTTAAGAGAAAATTAAATTTTAAAATAGATGAAATTTTTACAAGATTTCTTTGAGGTGTAGATTCAACGTCTGTACTAATACGTCCTACCCATTTCAAATTTCGAAAAAAAAAACGTAAAACGATTTACTCCAATAAGTCAAGGTAGGTACCTTTTTTCGTCACTGGCTGGATTTTATAACTTGACGTAAAAGTAAGACTCCAAAATAAAGCTATCCCGACGGTTAAGGAATAAAAATACATTTTAAAATTTACGTTCAATAATCTGAAACAAAAAAAAAAAAAACAATAATGAAATGGACTTGATGAAAATTCGGAGATTTCAGTAAAAACATTATGATAAATTTCTGAAACCTTAATTCATTAGCTACTCGAGTATGTACATTTTCAAAGAAAGAAAATTTAGTAAATTTAGTAAATTTAATTTATTAAAATTTCACTTTTTTACCATTTTAATTTTATATTTTTTCTGAATAAAAATTTTAATTTGAAAAAATGATATACCAGAATTTTAATTACCAATTTATGCAAACAAAAAAAAAATCATTTTTATTTTTTCATTTTTAATAACTACCTACTTATTTAATTAGCTGGATTATTACTTAAAAGTTATACTCACCGAATTGAACTTCTTTTGGTGAAATTTCTCAAGCAGATTAATTCACAAATATTCAACAAACCTAGCTTTACTTAGGAAACTTTACAGTTCGAAACACATCACTTCACTGGTTACTCAAACACCACTGACAATGTATTGGTTGATTTTCGTAGATTGTCGATATATTTATACATTTACAAAATATTATAATGCAGGATATAGGTACCTTAGTACATCACTTTGGAGATTTTCAAGAAGATGGAACAAAAAACCACATAAAAACTCGCTGATTACCTATCACGATAAAAATCAAGTCAGTTTTCGGTCGAAAAAGAGCATCACTTCGGAGAAAAATTCACTATCATCATTTTTCTAACATGTGAGTATAATAAAAACAGAATTTCGGGGAAACTTATTCGGTAGCCTACTGAACACTTACTCATACGTCAATTAATGTACCAACACCAAACATGAGAGGATTTTATTGGAAATTTTTACTCAAACTCGAGCCAACGCAACGTAGCCAAGAAAAATAAACATCAAATTTGTAGATTTTTTTAAACTGCTAATCACATCGCGTGTACCTACTTAACCAATTACAACGATTTTTATGTCCAATTACCGAAGTATAAATACGGAAATTCATCGAACAGAAAATTACAGAATTTTTGGAAGAAATTCCACTGGGAAATTTTTCCATTCCGGTGAAATTTGAATTCCGTTTTTCAATGATAGGTTTCTCCACCAAAACCTTTCAAAATTTAGAATTGAGATCACATTTCTCGATATATTTTTTTAGTAGTAGATAAAAACAAGTTTTTAATGACAAACTGATATTTATTCGCCATCGTAATAGAAGCTGCGTGCTGGTATGGAAATTATACTCGGCTAATTAGATAGAAAGGTAAATATAAGTACCTATGCCAAAAAATTAGCATGTGAATTTGTGTACTATTTCGATTTTCGAGAAAATTTATTGACCTTTCAACGAAATAGAATATTTTATAGGCCTACTTGGACTCTTGATGAAGTTGACAATAATTTCAAAAAATAGCCTCGATAGCAGATAGAAATGATTCGTCAAGTATTATTACGATCATACAGTTTTTACAAGTAGGTTTAAGTACATTATTTTAACATATTGAATCACGTAACTAATCGATGATTCTATGTATCATTAAAATCTACGAAATCAACACCACATAGTTGACGTGTTATACAAATAAAACGAACTTTAGAATACATAATTCGAAAAAAAAATATAAAATCACTTGAAACATATTTTAGTATTAGAAGCTTGGTTTACAAAACCTTGATAATTGGATAATCGAGAATAAAGGAGAAAAAATGAAAATTTCAACTCGATAAAAAATATCGCTTTTTCGTGTTTCTCAGACACGTGGCAAAAAAACTGAAAAAAGGCCTCTTGAAAATAAATAATGATAACCTCGTAAAAATCATCGAGGGCAATTTTCTACATTTTCCCCTCAATTTTTGGACAGAATGAGCGAGTTCAATGGATTTTTTTTTGATTTTGAAAAAAATTAATTAAAAAATGACTCAAAAAACAAAAAATGATGTAAAATTTCTGTCATTTTAAAAAAAAAATATTTTTGATTTTTTTACCGAATATTCATTCAAAAAACGTAAAAATTGATACATTTAAGGATGTCTGAAATTAAAAAAAAATTACTTAAAATTTTTTGCACACAGATAAATTAGAAAGAAACGAGGCAGAATAGAAAGACGTAAGAATTGAGTCTGAGAAATTGAGGGGTGAGGGGTGAAATTTTTACCAGGTCGATCTGAGATCTACATAACTAAACACCTTGAGGTGTAGACACAACTTCCTAATTACCTCATCTACAACTTCAAAAAAAAAAAAAAAAACGATCATCCTATTGGAACCCCTAAAATTTTTTGGCTCCCTCTACCACATTGGCCAAATGAGAGAAAAATTCTTCATTTACTGACATGAATGAAAGAGAAAAGTTTGATGTCACCGAAAAATTAAGAGGGAAATCAATCAATCGATATATTTTATTTTAAGACGCCCGACATGATCTTTATCGTCTACATTAAAAGTTGTGGATCAATTGGAATGTATTTTTACAAAAGGTTTTCTTCATGGGCGAGAAAAAATTGGCGCACTTGAAATGGCCACATGACCGCTTATGAAAATTGACGTTTTTTTCTCTCAAATGTATATACCTAGACTGTGACGGCGCACAGTAAAAGGGACCTTACGTCCAAAAACCACTTTTCGAGAAAAACGCGTTTAAAGTTTTGTTGTAATTTTTTTTCCAGAACGGAAATAAAATTGCGAAATTTTCAGCAAACAACCGTAAGGTCCCTTTTATTAAAATGAACTTGAACTTTTGAAATTTTTCGAGGTACAAATTGCTGAAGACTGTTATTTTGACCATTTTTGAAACAATTTTGGTATTTTTTTTCCAGAACATAAATAAAATTGCGAAATTTTCACCAAAAAACCCTAAGGTCCCTTTTATTTTCAATTTTTTTTTCGACTTTACTCGAGAAAAATTGGCGCAACTCGCTTAAAAATCACTTTTGAGGTCTGGGACCACTTCCATTCGAATTTTAAGGAAATTTCCTATCAGAATCAAAAAAAATTTTGACCTTCCTACCCTAAGGTCCCTTTTACTATGCGCAGTCACAGATATGTTTTATTTCTTCTTTTTTTTTTCAAATTTTCCCCATTTTTTTGAACGATACATCAACTTTAAATGCCCGACAATCCTTCAAAAATGCATTATTTTTTCATTTTTACGAAATGGAAGCGTAAAACTGAGTCCGCATACCTGGGACCTTTTTAGCTGACTGTACACAATTTACGAAATGGAAGCGTAGCTATTCATCTCAACAATCTCTATTATATCAGGGACTATGGCTAAAAATATAACTAACGCAGATTGTTATAATTTGAAAAAAAATCAACTCTTGAAGAAAAAAAATTTAATAGGTTTTTTTTTATTCATTCAGACTCCTCTAGCACGAAACGAGTGCTCATTTTTGACTCTGACACTCTCCCTATTTCCTCGATATTTAGGTTCCAAAACCCTCATTATACGTTCTCGTGACTAGTTTTGAGACAATATGCCAAGTCTTAATTTTTCATCGGATATTCTGGTATAATGCTTTAAGCTCAATAATATTAATTTAGGCAACTCTGTGATTTTTCAGGTTATTATCTTTATTTCGAAATAAAACGAATTTTTAAAGAGATTCAATTTTCAAATTTTTAAAACTAATTCACCACTCGAAAAAATTTAAAGTTTTTTAACAAAAAGTACTAACCTAACAAAACATACATTTAAGAGAAGAAAAATTTATAATTTTCACTTAAATTTTACAAAATTAGAGAATAGAGGAATTTCACCATTCTTACTCAAAAATACCTTTTCTTTTACTCGAGTTTCCTTTTTCCTTTTTTTAAATCACAAAATCAATCATCTTGATCATAAATTTCTCTAATTCATTGAAAAATAGAATACGATTAGCCTATATACTTATATAGACACAAACCGATTTTACTCTCAAATCCATACTAATTGAAAACTGCGTAAAAAATTTAAATTATTACGTGATAATAAATAAAACCATAAAATAAAACCTCCAATGGAGTAAAAACTTTAAAAAATACTGAAATAAGAATACAACGATGAAAACTTTACGCAGACATCTCGCCTATTCATTTTAAAATTAAAATCTCAAGGTACCAAGTCGGTAAATTTGGATGAAATAATAGTCTGGATTATATACTAACAGGGCTGTGAGGACTATGCACGTAAATATTTAATGCACGAGTTGCTTCTCTGGAAAACGAAACCGTTTCTTCAAAAGAAATACGATTTTCCCAATCTTTAGCATTTTCCTTCTCTTCAATTTTATTCAGGTGAATGATGAATGCAGAGAAAATTCGAATAACTTGAAACAAACAAAAATTCACGCAGGTATTTACCAATTTAATTTTAATTCGATCATAAGTTTCAGAATAGGTAAAAACTTACCACAGTTGGAAAGTAAAAGAACGTAGTAAACCCTGATTATGTTTTTAATAGCCATGTTTGAATGTGATTTTTCAGGTTTAGAAAAGGTACAATGTGCCACGAGGAAGATTGAAAAAATTGCGTCAATAAAAAAGATAACGATGGTATACGTCAATGTTGATAATTTCTCCTATAAAAATATAGGCAAATATTAATGACGAAAATAGAGACTACCATATACAGGGTGTTTCAAAGTGGACCGCGCTCCTTCCAACCAGTGAGTGGGCCACTCATCCTGAGTCGAAGTATGTATGTTTGCCTAACCTTCAAACTGCAGGGGCTGAGTTATGCTCTTTGAAAATTCTTTTTTTTCGAATTTCGTTTCGTACTTTCTACCGAGCGTTACTCGACAACCAAGATACGAGTAGGTAGAAAGTTGCGCTTTGCGGCAACGGATAGCCCACTTTCTGTAGAATTTTTCAATGCGGTTGATAAATTTTGCAGGTGAACTAGGGTGGGTGTATCGCATCAAATATTCGAAAAAAACGTGTAAAAAAGTTGACGATTTTTTCTATTTTTGTAAATAACTTAAAAAGTTGTCCTCTATTGAGTGAATTATTATTAATGTTTCTAGAAGAAAAAACTTTGATCTTTCCAATGGAGCAAACCCCACTCCTCTATCTTGCTTGAATCAAAAGTTATAAGCGTTTGATTTTGTAAAAAATACAAGAAAACCCTAACTTTTTTGATTTTTCAAATTTCAAAAATTTCTATCTTCGTAACTAAATGAGACCAGGATATGGGGGTTGCAGCATTCAATTAACCAAGTATTGCACTACATAAAAACGAAATAATATCTTCAAGTTATTCATTAGAAAAAAATTTTTGTCAAAAAAAATTCGAAAAATTTTTTATTAAAAATTTTTATTTGAAAAATTGAAGTATATCATTCTTATGTTGTGTAGAATTATACTTGGTAAATTCAATGCTGCTGCAAACCCCACCTCCCTATCTCATTTAGTCGCAAAGAAAGAAATTTTTGAACTTTGAAAAATCAAAAAAGTGGAGTTTTTCTTGTATTTTTCACAAAATCAAACGCTCATAACTTTTGATTCAAGCAAGATAGAGGAGTGGGGTTTGCTCCATTGGAAAGATCAAAGTTTTTTCTTCTAGAAACATTAATAATAATTCACTCAATAGAGGACAACTTTTTAAGTTATTTACAAAAATAGAAAAAATCGTCAACTTTTTTACACGTTTTTTTCGAATATTTGATGTGGTACACCCACCCTAGTTCACCTGAAAAATTTATCAACCGCATAGAAAAATTCTACAGAAAGTGGGCTATCCATTGCCGCAAAGCGCAACTTTCTACCTATCTTGGTTGTTGAGTAACGCTCGGTAGAAAGTGCGAAACGAAATTCGAAGAAAAAAAATTTTCAAAGAGCATAACTCAGCCCCTGCAGTTCGAAGGTTAAGCAAACATGCATACTTCGACTTAGGATGAGTGGCCCACTCACTGGTTGGAAGGAGCGCGATCAACTTTGAAACACCCTGTATAGTAAGTATACAGACCAAACAGCAAAAAGTGTTCAACCTCTATCCATTTTTTGGGGCAAAAAAATTTACCAGACATAATGTAGGTACTGGTCCAGCATTCCCAAAAACGGCAAAAATTTTTTAACCCTCCACATGGCAAGGGGGTGAGTCAAAAGGATTTAAGGGGCTAATATTAGGGGTGGGGGAGTTGGAAAGAAATTATCGCCATTTTCGGATCCAGCGCGAAATTTTAACCCATTTTAATAGGTCGCACCACTGAAATGAGAAAAAAATTTAAGGAGCTAATTAGGGGTGGGGGTAGAGGAGATGAAAAAAAATTATCGTCATTTTAGAATCCAGCGCGAAATTTTAACCCATTTTGATAGATCGACCACTAAAATAAGAAAAAAAAATTAAAAGAGTAAAGGAGCTAATTAGGGGTGCGAGGGGGGGGGGGGGTGGAAAAAAATTATCGTCATTTTCGGATCCAGCGCGAAATTTTAACCCATTTTAATATGTCACACAATTATTTTTGAAACAAAAATCGCAAAGTTGAAATTTGAGTAATACTCATACTTACTCAACATTAAAATTCAATAACTTCGAATATTGCAGGTCTAATTCGATCAAATTTCCGGCTTTGGGCGTATAAACATTCAGTCCAACGGAATATGACAAAAGAAATTTGACCCCTCTCACGTTTGAGGATATAAAGCCACAATGGGGTGAAAAAAGGCCAAAAATGACCAAAAATTACATTTAAGGGGCCCCAAATTGCTATTGTGCAGGTGTGCAGAGGAAAAAAATGCATGTTCAGTATCAGGGGACATTACTCTATCGAACCTCACTTGAATTTTTTTCCCCGGACCTAGGTCCAAAAATACCCCTTTTGCTCCTCCCTCCCCCCCCATGTCCAGGGTTGAAATTTTTTTCGTTTTTGGGAATACTGAACCAGTACCTACATTATGTTTAGTGAATTTTTTTTGTCCGCAAAAAAAAAACAAAAAAAACAGTATAATCAACTTCCCGAGCACTTTTTGCGGTTTGGTCTGTAGACTAATATGGTGGAGTTACCTATTTAAAACTTATTTTGTACAATCATCACGAGAATCAAAATCTTACTTTATTGATCCTTGCAATGGACACTATCAGTACAAGCAGTTCAATCCAAGTGATAAGTATGTTCGTTTCGAAATTGTAGTAATACCCTGTAGATACAGTACCGAGGTGTCATTCAACTTCAAATAATTAATTAAACTAATAAATAATAATTTATAGGCAGCATTTTCAACTAACCAAATTTATTTTGAACATTGTACTGTAAATTGGCTTTATCGAATACATGAAATCCGACCACAAATATACTCCAAACCTATATGCATGGAAATGTAAAAAAATAAACTATTATGTTGATAATTAGGTAAAAATTTGATCAACCTACCAAATTCAGCCAAAGAACGAGTAAGATGATTTTACGAGGAGACAAATTCCAACACATTACTTTAGCTAACATTATATTACAAAACACAAAATAACATAACCACCAGTGACATTTTCAACCGCGAAATACATCTAAAAATTATCACAACTTTTTGATAAATAAAATAAAAAAAATTTTCAACGTATAAAGTTAATTTTATGATTTGAATCATCGCGAACAACGCCAACGTTGTCCAGTAAATACAGAAATTTTCTCGAATAGAGGAAATCAACGAAGTTGTCATTTCCTTGATGAGTTATACCTACATATATATGTACGTACACGAGTCGTAAATAAAAAAGTTCTGATTAACTAGAAAATGACGATTAGAATATATCGAGTAAATAAAATCACGTAGGTTTAAAACTGGTCTTCATCTCTTTATTCAGGGTGGTTATTTGTATATTGTCACCAATAATTCTCAAACTCTTGGCAGACTTGTTATTCATTTAATTCTTCAGATTCATCTTTATTTTGATACACAACAGTAGCGGAAATCAATTTGAAAACTGCAACAGTAATATTCGAAATATATCCGAGTTTCAGGGTGTTACAATATCTGATTAAGCAATGGAAATTTTTTTCGAATTTTAGAGATTAAAATAGGATTTTCATTTTTTATTTTGAACGTATGAGAGACTTGAATAAGTGTTGATAAATTTGGAATGCAAGGGGGCCAAAATAAGGTAGGAGACTGGAGTCTCAAAATTTTCAAAATTTATAGATTTTTCAATTTTTTCATGATTTTAGAATTTTTAAATGAATTGGACCACATCATTTTGGGATACCAAAGGACAAAAATTGTTGAAGTACTGACAAATTGGCAAATTTTCAAAATTTGATGAGCGTAGTATCCTTTCCATAAATTTTTGTTCCCTCGAACGTCGAACCCTAAATTCACATGGTCTAGCACGCATTTAAATTCTGAAATAATGACAAAAATTAACAAATCGGTGGATTTTCCAGATTTGGATGCTTTAGTCCCCTCTTCTCCTCCATTTTTGTCCTCTTACATTTTAAATTTATTTCAACTATCAAATTTTACCATACTTTTGAATCAGACGATAAAAATTCCATGAATAAAGAGCATATCAGTCAAGAGTGTATACTGGGATGCAAGAAGCCAAAATTCGTACTATTTTCGTACCTTTTTCTTAGGTACTTCTATAGCAAAATTTTGTATTAAGTACATATAAATTTGAACCGTGATCAACTGCCCTCCACCCCATGAGATTTTTGCACGAAAAATTCAGAACAAACACAGAGAATTTGAATATACTCGTAAGAAAAAATTCACAGAATTCACTCCCCCCCTCCCCCTCAAGGGTACCCAACCAATTTCAAAGAACTGCGGCTGAAAATGTCACACAGACATACTCCTTTTTGGTTTCTTTTTACATATATCAAGACTTTCCTCAGTTCCTAGTCATAGGCTTAAAGGTCTGAAAAAAACTGATGTTATAAAATTTTTTTTGAATTAAATTTTTTTAACAGAAGAACAAGATTTTTAAGAGGGAAAAATTTGCAAAAAAAATTGAAGACTAAAATTTTGTAATTTTTTTTAAAATTTTAGTCGACAGCAGGAAACTGAGACTTTCCAACCTCTTCCCTTTAAATGTTTTCCTGCTCTCTACGTAGATACGTTTTTTTCCAACTTTTACTTTGAATAGGATTTTTTTTTGGAAATTGAGAATTTTATAGCTGCCAAAATGTTTATTTTATCAATGTTTGAATTCCAAAAAAATCAAGTACGTAAGGGTAAGGTAGCCCATTACCGACCACTTTTTTTTTGAGGCCTTGCCATTTCAAAAGTATAAGGGTTGGAAATGTGATTGATGGCCTAATGAATACCTACATCCTTCCCCTACAATTTTGAAAAGCCACGGGATCATCCGAAAAAATTTAGTATTTTTTATGAATTTTTTTCTGATACATGTCAAAACGCGAGGTCGAAATTTTGAGTTCCTAATATCGACCACCGACTGATTTTGTCCGCTATGAACGAAATCTACCGGAAATTTTTTTTCGTGTTCCTCTTTCACAGATGAACAATTTGAGACCAAAATGACAATCCTACAACCAAAATTCGAGAAAATTGAAAAAAACGAAATCGCTTAAAAACAACAGCTTATATAAGATTATAGGTGGTCGATAATGGGACACACCATAAAAATGAACTTTGAGTGAATTTCTTTTTTAGTTAAAGTTGTAATTAATAAAAAGCGATGATTACACCAGAAACTTTGAACTTTCTCAATCACAAAAACACTAGAAACATTTAATTCAATAATTTTAAGAAAGAATTCTAAGGCGTGCGAGCAATAATTGCTAAAAAAAAGTTTTTGGTCTTCCAACTTTTTCTTTTCTACTTTTCTCCGCGAGTTTTGGCTTTCAGGATGTCGGAGTGGTCTTATTTTTCCGGATTTTCACAGACAAATATGAATTTTTTTCGACTCGTTTTGGCCCATAACAGCGGAGATAGACGAGGTAGTCGACATTAGGCACCGATCGATAATGGGCTACCTTACCCTTACTCAACATTCATAAATAAAATTCATGGCCCATCAAATTAATTTTCAAAAAATTGATATTTTTAAAACAGAAATACATACAATAGGTCTTTTGAATGTGAAGCTACAAATTTAAAAAAAAATACAAATAGCGATTTTTAAAATAAAAAGTTTGATTTTTAAAAAACTAGATGCAAAAGAACAAATATTTATTAAGCTCGAGTGAAGTAAAGGCAAATTTTTTTTAGGTAGGTACCTACCAAAAAAGATATTTAAATCATAAAGTGTACTCAGTCATTTTTTTGAAGCATTTTGGTTGTATTTTTCAGATTGTTCTTTTCAATCAAATGCATCATTTTCGAACCAGTGACACCCAGCAAATTTAATAGTTGCTGAATGAAAAGAGAGCTCTAGCGCAGCGAGGAAAATTCTTTTGAAAAAGTAGAAATTTTGACTGAAAAAACTGCATTTTTGGTCAAAAATTTCCCATCTTAAAATTTCGTAAGTAATATTTGTATAATTTTGACGGTTTCCGTACTTTTTCTAAGGTCATTTTCGAATTTCATGCCTTTTTCGTATTTTTGTACCTTTTTCGTACTAGTAGACACCATGATCAGTAGAAAAGTAAATTTTAGCCATTTTTACTCAATCTGAGAGCTCTCTGAACCTCCCTTAGGACGATCCCCTTGAACCCAAATTTCAATCCTAAAAATCAAAATTGATTCGTATTTTCCGATTTTCAAGTAAGAGAAATTCCAAAAATTCAAAATTTCGATTCAAGACACATCCAAATACATATCACTCAACCTTAATAATTCTAAAAAAATCTGGCAAATCTCAGTAATAACACTTACGTAACACAGCAGGTAAAATCCAAAACGTCCTTGTAATCATACGCGATCTATACGATTCTCTGATGTAAGGATCATATATTCCAGGAAACATGGTATAAAAATCGTTTAACCAAAATATGTTTAAAACTGGATTAGGAGCAAAATACACATCTATTGTGAGGAAAACTGTATAAAGTGTGTCCACAAGTAACATTATGGCTACCAATAGCACAACCAGGGAACTACGCAGAGAACCCATCCAACTAGTTGTTTTGAAAAACACTGCTACGAAAACCAAAAAAAATACAGCGGTTTCTATGGAAGTGAAAATCGTTGTCATTGTTCTGCTGAAATGGCTATCTAGTCCTGCGAAACGAAAGAGAAAAATAAAAAATAAAAAGATAATAGGCCATTGAGAAGATTTCATCGAATTATTTAAAATGAACACCTACCTAGAATTTTCACGTACAGTGAATAATTGCAATCGAATATCCAACATATGGATAAGTAGATATTCCACATCTATGAGAAAAAATCGATAAAAAAAAATGACATCGATCATCTCAATCCATAATTCTTACATAAAAAATCTTAGGTACTAATTGAAGAACTGACTTACCAAATTGAAACCCAATATAATGTCGATTTGATGAAACCATATTTTTTTACCTATTTCAAGACACGATACTTTACTTAGGTTGCAATCACGTGATGATTTGAGAAACTTCATTGCATAAAATGAATCAAGTACAAGTATGCAATTCTAAATGTGTAATCTAGTTATAATGAACATCACTTTAGTACTTAGTCAAACAGAGCAATTACATTCTAATTCGACATAAATTTCGTAGATAACGTATGCAGATAATTCATCATCATACATATTCAATTTCTAAAATTAGACTTTAAATGAGAAAAAAAGTACCTACCATCCAGATACATGGAAATCGAATGAAATCATCTTAGTGATACATCGATTTACATTCTGAAAAATTAGTACCTAATATTGCACAATTACGTGTAGATATCAAATACATGAAAAAAAAACACCAACTATATCACATCGATATTTATTTCAATTTCAAATAGAAAAATAATAGTTTGATAAAGAAAATCAATCAGAATAATTCGTATTCGCAGAAAAAAAGGAAAATGGAAATTCCATGCACAGTGCCACACAGTTATAGATTGGTATTAGGGGTCATGAAAATGATTTAGGTAAGAAGCTCGTGGCAAATTAAAATATGATCAGAAATGAGTCAAATTAAGTACACAAAATGTTTCGAAGTCGAATTTTTCCCCCAAGCGTAGCTCAGCTGCAGTGCAAAATTCAAAAAAATGGTTCAAACAAAGGTTGTAGAGCATTAAAAGACGAACATTTTACTTTTTTTTTTACTTTTTTTCTACGTGGTCTTTGAAGCCAACTATTGCAAAAAGAAAAAAAAACAGCGCGGTGTTGAAAAATTTCTCATCAACTCAATAAATTCTCCTTTTCGGACCCAATTTGGGTCCAGGGGTCAAAATTATTATAAAAATCGAGTTCAGCACCCACGAAAACCCCAGAACTCCACTTGTTCGACCATTGGTTCGCTAGATTTTAAATTTACCAGGCTTACCCATGCGTACTTACTTCATTGAGGTAATGAAAAATTTTTGAACGCCGATTTTTTTTCTTTTTGCAATAGCTCGCTTCCAAGACCACGTAGAAAAAAAGTAAAAAAAGTAAAATGTTCGTCTTTTAATGCTCTACAACCTTTGTTTGAAGCAATTTTTTGAATTTTGCACTGCAGCTGAGCTACGCTTGGGGGAAAAATTCGACTTTTTCTTCAGAGGGTCTACCCCCCCCCCACTTTGAGATAAGGAATCAGTTATACATTTTTCTTATTCTATATAGTATTAGGATGTACTATGCGAAGGAACCCCTCCTAAAAGTCCATTAACCTGATTTTTGATGATTTTTCTGGTAATGGGAAATTTTCAAAATTGATTTTTTTCTGAAGACCCTAGCTCCCTCCCATGACGTCCTAGGAAAAAATTGCCAGTAACAAAATTGTTCGTTTTTTTATGCTCTACAATTTTTGTTTCAACTTTTTTTGAAAAACAAAAATTTGAACCCCCTCACCCTCAAAAGGGGGTCAAAATATTCACCGATTTTAGGGAAGTTTTCTGGAATATTAAAATACATACCTTACTGAGCTTATATACGAAACTTCCCCTTCCTGCTAATTTTTTTGGGGTTAGGGCCTTATTTTAGCTAAAATGTCCGTAGGTACTAATAGGCCGGTTGAGTAGGATGATTTATCGGCCTTGGAAACCGATTTTGACTGTTTTTACCCCAAAAGGCTCGGCTATTTTACCAAATAATTTTGACAATAATTTTGGACCCCTAGCTCAAGTATTTTTTTTTGTGGGGGGAGGACTAAAATGTTCTTTTGTATTTTTCTCATTATTCGCTAAATACAAATAAAAATTTCGCGTTTTTTTAGATAGCTTCTAGTGGGTTAGAGGAACTCTAGAAATTTTTTCACAAATTTTTTCCCTCAAATTGAGTGTTATTTATCCATATGTATGCCACAAAAATTTTGAAAATCTCAAAACGGTGGAAACTTGTCAAAAAAACACTACCTATATGTAGGTATATTTGTAAATATGTACATTTTTTCTTACAGGGCGTCAGTTTCAATTTTTTTTGTCAAGCTTCCACCAGTTAAAAATTTTAAACATTTTTGTGGCATATCTATGAATAATTGACACTTAATTTGAAGGGAAAAATTTCATTGCACCTCTGATCCAATTAAAGGGGGGTTTAAAATTTTCAAAAGGGTGTAACTCAGCGAAAAAATGCCCCAAAATTTTGAAAAAAATCTTTAGGGTTCCTCTAATCCTCTAGAAGCTATCGAAAAAAAAACGCGAAATTTTTTTACCAGTATTTAGCAAAAAATGATAAAATTATGAAAAAAAAAACGTTTTGGTCCCCTCCCCCCCCCCAAAAAAAATCTCGAGCTAGGGACCCAAAATTGTTATCAAAATCATTTTCCAGAATAGGCGAGCCTTTTGAGGTAGCACCCTACTCAGCGGGCTATATCATTTAAACTAAAATTACATCACATTCTAAAGTAATCACAGATCAAAAACATCTAGGTACCTTATTCAATACCTGCCAGCGTTTTTTTTTTTTTTTTGAAAAAGCCATTTTTCATATGTACTTTTACCATTTCTCTCTATATTAAAAAATCAAAACCGTCTAGACGATTAGTCTACAGTCCAAGAGGCAAAAAGTGCTCTAGAAATCGAAATTAGTGTGCATTTTCGCTGGACAAAAAAATCAGTTTGTTTATTGTAGGTATGGGTCCCGTAGTCCCAAAAAACCGAATTTTGGATTTTTGCCCCGGCACAATAGGGAGCTGAGCCCTGAAAACCCCCCTTTTTTCTCAATTTTTAAATTTGACTTTGGACAAAAAAATTTTTCACATTCTGGTAGCAGACACTCTCCTGACTCCAAATATATGTCACATCCCTTGGGTCACGGGCACAATGGGGTGCTGGGCCCCCCAATGTGCGATTTTTTGCCAAATTCGATCATTTTTGGCACAATAATGCCTCTGTAGGCGTTATGCGGTATGCTGGACAAAAAAAATTAAACGCAATGTATTCTTGGGTTCATTCCGCGTCCAATGAGCCAAAGTTTGAGGAAAACTGTGGGCACAATAGGCCGTGGTGGAATTTCAAAGTTTTGAAACACGCGATTTTCTCCCCCTTTGTTGAAAAAATAAGTCATGAAAAAAATCTAAAACTTGGGTTGCGACATATCAAAATGGGTTAAAATTTCACGAGCAGAACGAAATTATTGATGAAAATTAAATTTGAGCAATTTTAACCCATTTTGAGCCCCAAATCGGGTCAATTTTTGAGTATTTTCAAAGGATTGACATGTGACCTATGAAAGTAGGGTAGAATTTCACCAGAAATTCAACAAAACCATCCAAATTTTTTTTGAGCAACTTTTGAGAATTTTGAGCCTTAAATTGAGTTAATTTTTGATTAATTTCAAAAAATTGACATGTGACCTATGAAAGTGGGGTAGAATTTTGCCAGAAGTTCAAAAATATCATCCAAAACTTTTTTGAGCAACTTTTGAGAATTTTGAGCCTCAAATTGAATCAATTTTTGAGTATTTTCAAAGGATTGACATGTGACCTATGAAAGTGGGGTAGAATTTCACCAGAAATTCAACAAAACCATCCAAATTTTTTTTGAGCAACTTTTGAGAATTTTGAGCCTTAAATTGAGTTAATTTTTGATTAATTTCAAAAAATTGACATGTGACCTATGAAAGTGGGGTTGAATTTTGCCAGAAGTTCAAAAATATCATCCAAAACTTTTTTGAGCAACTTTTGAGAATTTTGAGCCTCAAATTGAATCAATTTTTGAGTATTTTCAAAGAATTGACATGTAAGTGTAACCTATGAAAGTGGGGTAGAATTTCACCTGAAATTCAACAAAACCATCCAAATTTTTTTTGAGCAACTTTTGAGAATTTTGAGCCTTAAATTGAATCAATTTTTGATTAATTTCAAAAAAATGACTTGTGACCTACGAAAAAGGGATAGAATTTCGCCCAAGGTTTTAAAATGTAATCTAAAACTTTTTAAACAACTTTCATGTTTGAGTAATTTCAAGCGCAAAATATTTAATTGGAATGCGAAAAAATGAACAATCCAAAGTAATAAAAAAGAAAATAGAAAATTCAAATCAATTACATTCAGTTGAAAAAGTAAGCGGGTTTAATTTCATTCAGAAAATTATTCGATTTTGATTTTTTGGTTTCTCTATGAAATTTTAATCCATGAAAGGTACTTACATCTAAAAATCTACTAAACTAAAGGCTTAAAATTCTCAAAAGATGATCAAAAAAAATTGGATGGTATTTTTGAATTTCTGACGAAATTCTACCCTACTTTCATAGGTTACATTTCAATTCTTTGAAAATACTCAAACATTGATTCAATTTGTGGCTCAAAATTCTCAAAAGTTGCTCAAAAAAATTTGGATGGTTTTGTTGAATTTCTGGCGAAATTCTACCCTACTTTCATAGGTCACATGTGAATCCTTTGAAAATACTCAAAAATTGACCCGATTTGGGGCTCAAAATGGGTTAAAATTGCTCAAATTTAATTTTCATAAATAATTTCGTTCTGCTCGTGAAATTTTAACCCATTTTGATATGTCGCAACCCAAGTTTTAGATTTTTTTCATGACTTATTTTTTTAACGAAGGGGGCGAAAATCGCGTGTTTTCAAAACTTTGAAATTCCACCACGGCCTATTGTGCCCACAGTTTTCCTCAAACTTTGGCTCATTGGACGCGGAATGAACCCAAGAACACATTGCGTTTGATTTTTTTGTCCAGCATACCGCATAACGCCTACAGAGGCATTATTGTGCCAAAAATGATCGAATTTGGCAAAAAATCGCACATTGGGGGGCCCAGCACCCCATTGTGCCCGTGACCCAAGGGATGTGACATATATTTGGAGTCAGGAGAGTGTCTGCTACCAGAATGTGAAAAATTTTTTTGTCCAAAGTCAAATTTAAAAATTGAGAAAAAAGGGGGGTTTTCAGGTCTCAGCTCCCTATTGTGCCGGGGCAAAAATCCAAAATTCGGGTTTTTGGGACTACGGGACCCATACCTACAATAAACAAACTGATTTTTTTATCCAGCAAAAATGCACGCTCAATGAACACTTTTTGCCTCTTGGACTGTAGACTAGATCGCGAACTGTGTTCGAGATCTCGGAGATGTGTTGGTGTTGTATTTACACGAACTAGGTCTTTGTGTTAGTGCTGAAACGAGTTTTAGAACCAGAAGTAAAGCGTTGCGTTTGTAGTGGTGAACTGGTGAGGGTAGTTTGACGTTGCAGTGCAATTTACCTGTATCGGGGTAGCTAACACTACCTCTCTATGCACACCCACTGCGCAAGGGCGCACGTTATTCACTCGCGAAACAGATTATTTATGAAGACGAACCACTTTCACGGGAGTTTCTCCACTGATAAAAATCCTAAAATTTTCTGGAGACTTCGTAACATGTCGAAACTGCTTCTAATGAATTCGGGAGATCAAAAATGGGTCATTAAACCAAATTTCAGTTTTATATTGTTAATTTTTGATTAAATTTTCATATTTTGGGAGATGAGATAATTTTGAAGTTTTAAAAATTTGAAAAATCAACTTCAGCACCTGAAATTTTGTACATGAGGTTTTTGAGAGTTGTTGACGATCAGAACAATATGCTCATGGAACTCTTCCTTGAGGTAGTGATTAGTGGCGTCGGAAGCTGGGGAGGGTATAAAAGGTGGGCATGGAGACTTGAAATATCAGAGGATTTTAGGGGGAGGGGGTCTCACATCTTGGAACCGTGATTTTGTTCGTACCCAAGCGAAACGAGGGCGAAGTTTTGAAAAAATAGGACTTTTAATGTCCAAGAAAGACGTTTTTCATGTTTTAATGCTTTAAAAATCCCTATCTGATGTGATGGTGGGGGGGGGAATACATTTGATACATTGTTCCATGAAACTGAGCAAAAAATGGGAAAAATATGAAACGAAACATGCTCCTTCCTACAAAAATACTTGACCCAAGAGTGCAGAACTGTTATCAAAATTTTATTCAGCATAGGCAACCCTTTGAGCGTAAGGCTGGTCGAAATTGATTTTCAAGGCCAAAGCACTCTGCTAAACCGTACGCTCAAAGAGTTGTCTATGCTGGAAAAAAACGTCAACAATAATTTTGAACTCCCAACTCAAGCATTTTTAGGGAGAAGGGCAAAAAAAAAAGTTGAAAAACACTAGCAGCTTAAGTGAGCAGGTTTAGGGCAGCGAGCGAGCAGCCCGAGCGAAGCGAGGGCGCGAGCTGGCGTATGGCGGTGGGGGCCGCGAAGCGGCCTAGGGGGCGGAGCCCCCTAGTATTTTCCATATTAGAAAACCCACCCCTTCTCTGGTATTCAATTCATCAACAAAGCAGCCAACTAGAATTAATTTTGCTGACTTTAATTTTAATTAACACAATGGCGAGATCATTTCAAGACTTAACATTCGAACACATTTACAAATGTTAATTAATACTGGAACAGTTGGCAGTCAAAGGTGTAGCTTCAAATTCAAGCAGATCCACCTTGTATAAATACGTGAACGGATCTAGGTCTTTTTCTTCGCAAAATTCTTCATTTTTTTTCAACCATAAATCGTCCTCTTCATTTTCATATTCTTGTTTATGTTTATTTTTATTTGAACGTGTTATAAAACCAGCGATAATCTTTATACCTATGAAAGAAAAAGGGGTAAACGAATTAAACAATATGCAAAAGCTAAGCGCTTGATCGAAAGAATTCGTAATTTTTACCTAATAAAGCTAAACATCCGACTAATGTCACAATGATCGCGACACATGCAAACGAGAACGACACGTAATATTCAATTATTACAGGAGCCATGATATGTGGACTTCCAAGGAACTTCTTTAAGGTTTGTTTGAATCTTCAATGGTTCGGGAAATTCGAATAATCTAGGAGCTAGAAAAAGAATCCGTCGTTACTTTTTTGTTGCAATTTTTCTACCTCTATCGAATCTTTGAATGGTATTTCACCGCATATCGTTTGAAAATACAGTTTATGCCAAAAGAAATCAGTTTTGCCAAATCATAAGTGCAATTTGAAATCACTAATTCAATATAAATAAAATCACGAGTGTCCATGTCAGCATGTAGGTAACATGAGTTGCTGTATCGCCAGTATGAAGGCGTTATAGTACTACACCTACACGTTGGACGTTTCGTTTACTGAAAAAATTCAAATTCCTTGAAATTAAAACCAGTCACAATCAACTTTTTTTTCTAAGTATTTTTAGCTGAATATAGAAAATCAAAACGAAAAGCTGAAATTCGATTCAAGTTGTCAGCAATCAACACCCTTCCAAGCGTCAGTCACCATCGAATCGTCAAATCGGAAGATTTTTCGAAACGAAAACGTCATTAAAAACATTAAAAAGCATACAAAAATTAAATATTAATTATTAATTAAACCTAGCTGACTACCTAGTTATCTAGGACTTACCTTACAGATATATTTTCTGATAAAAATTTGGCAGTGAAATGAGAAAATACACAGTTGAATACCGTATCACGATGATTAAAATTAACAACAATCAAACACTGAAATCACGCGAGCTCAAAAATAAATTCCACATAACGTCACAACTGCTCGTTTAACGTTTTCGAAATGGAAAACACCGACATTTCCTTTGGTCTGAATCGAAAAAAAATGGAGGAAATTATTCATCTTTGTTATCTAATTTACGATGAAGCGCGGATATTTTCAACACACATTTGTATTCAATTTTAAAATAATATAAGCACACATGACCGTAGCTTTATTTGGAAATGACCCATAATTAAGAAGATAACAGATAACCTAATACTACGGTAAAGAAATTTTAAAAAAATGTACGAATTCAAACTTATCATTTTTATTAGAGATGAAAAATTCACGTCTCTTGGGAATGAATACCACTGTAATAAATACTCGTTTTGGTTTATTAATATACCTGGTAGAGAGGTAATTAGTACAATACGTCAATACTTAATTGTAGGTACATGAAAAATAAAGTCACATGTACTTTAATTTAAATAGGTACGGTGTACGGTATATGTACATTGCAATGATACGATAATAAGAGTACAATGTACCTATTGGAAAGTGTTAAATTGAAATACCCCCTCCCCCCCACGTAGCTCGGAAAGGGCATTTTTCATTACAAAAATGTGAAAAGAAGTAAAAATTTTGCTCTTGAAACATGATTTTTCAAACAAATTCCGCCTTCTTGAATAAAAATATCTAAATCTCAATCAGTCTTTTAGTCAGGTCTCAATCGTACAAAAAAAGGCTTCCGCGCGAAATTTTTGTTAAAATTGATTTCATGATTGATTCTTGTTTTGGACACTAAAACAAAGAAATTAAGCCCGTATGGCCTTTTCCCCCCTCTCCCTTTCCCCAGGGTCCACCCCAACATTTCAAACGTGTGTATCGCCTTATCTATGGGTTGTAATGAAAAAATTGTCAAACAAAAGTTGTTCCTCAGCACCTAATGTACATTTTCATTTCTCATCAAAATCCATTTTGGAGCAACTCCTGCCCCCCAAATTTGAAAATAAAACAGTTTTCATCAAACTTCAAAATCACGTTTTCTTCATTTTAAAGGAAAAGTTTCGGAGATACGACAAACTTTGTAACCACAAAAAGTATTCAGAATTGAATTTCCTTTCCAATGAGTTTTATCGCGACCATTTTCGTCAACTTTTTTCGACAGGGTGGATCTCTCCCTCTCCCCCTTATCTCAAATGTTGAACACACGAAAAAAAATTGAACGATTTTTGTTTTTCGATATCTGAAGCATAATTTTATTTATTGTCGGAATTCATTTTGGAGCAAATTTTGTTTGTGGGTCCAAATTTTGTGAAAACGAGGAATGGGGGAGAGGTCCACTCTGTCGGGAAAAGTTGATGAAAATGGTCGCGATAGAGCTCATTGGAAAGGAAATTCAATTCTGAATACTTTTTGTGATTACAAATTTTTTCGTATCTCTGAAACTTTTCTTTTAAAATAAGGAAAACGTGATTTCAAGATTTTCTCAAAAACATGTTTTGTTTCTAAATTTGGGGGGCAGAAGTTGCCCCAAAATGGATTTTGATGAGAAATGAAAATGTACATTAGGTGCAGAGGAACAACTTTTGCTCGAAATTTTTTTTGTTACAACCCATAGATAAGGTGATACACACATTTGAAATGTTTGGGGGATGGTCCCTGGGGAAATTGGGAGGGGAAAAAAGGGCATACGAGCTTAATTTCTTTGTTTTAGTGTCCAGGACAAGAATCAATCATAAAATCAATTTTAACAGGAATAACGCGCGGATGTACGATTGAGACCTGACTATTTGATGAAATTCTGCTTTTGAGAATCAGTGAAAAGATTTTCATTGAAAATTAATGATTTTTGACTGATCTTTCAGTCAAAAATCACTGATTTCTCAATTAATTCACAATTTGTCAAAATAAAACCAATATTTTGTCTGAAGGATCAGTTAAATTAATTTCACTGATTAAAACAGGCGAATTTTACTAATTCAGATTTTAAGAAGTGTATTGATTGTTTGTTCTAAAAAATTCCGCAATTTTACAATTTTTCTTCACTTAAATCTGTTCATGTATTATCCAGCCTGCTGAAAATATGTACCCTAACTACGCCGCGCCGCGTCAGCGCCCTTGAAATTACAGGTTATTCAATGTCGTCATTGAAAGACCCCTCTATTTTTCCTCGAATTTTCAGCTCTTCCCATAAATAATTTACTTACTAAAAACTTCGGTGTATTTACGATGGAATACGTCGAAAACAATAAGCTTAATTTTTCTTAAATTGGAAATTTCGTCCAATAATTCAACTCACCTGAAACAAAAAAAACACAAAGTAATATTGATTAATTGATTGTCGAGCATATCGATGAATTTTTTGTAGGTAAGTACGTAAGTAGTCATTTTTAACGTTTTAAATTTTAATTACAATTTTCTTCTAAAAATGTCTATTTGAAATTTTCGAACAAAATTCGAATCTGCTTCAGCAAAAGTGAGTCAAAATACCTTTTAGAAGAATTTCAGGATAACACACACAAAGAAACATGGATTTAGCTTACAATTAGTGTAAAACAGTTCTTTGCCATGGCCAAAAGTGACTCTAGTCAAAAAATGGACTTCGCAGGGTTTTTCAGGATCCGATTGATTATCATACCTCCTTGATTTTGTTTTTTATCAAGTAAGTATCTAATTTTTTTCTCAATGATTTGTTTTAGAATATTTACGTATTATTTCTCAGTATATGCGAGTGAATTGGTTATTTATTTCGCAAAATTAGTTTTCTCTTACATCTCAGGTACTATCAAAAATCGTATATTTTTCTTAAAACCAAAAAAGTTGAATGTATATCTGTGTTCAAAAATGTTACGATATGAGAATTTGGCAAAAAATTTTAGTTACCTATTATTTAGGATTCCTTCTTTTTTGGTTTCTGTTCAACAGTGTAATATGCTTTTCGTGATTTTTTAAATTTAAAATTAAAATTTTCGTTTTGAATAGTATAGGTAGTAGGTACCTACATTTTATCAACATTAAACACAAAATAATTCGAACTAAGTGACTATGTTATAAGAAAAAAAACAATCAATACAGAACACAGAATTTAATGACCCCACTTCGATTAACAGAAAAAGGAGAATTCGAAGAAACAATTCAACATTCCTAAGCCATTAGAGGTAATTAACTTCGATCTAAATGTACGAGTACATACGACGAAGATGTTTGTGTACTTATTTCAATCTTTCATTCGTTTTCGAGTGGCTGCAAAAAGAGTAGATATTTACTTTGAAATTTCGATTCAAAGTTGAATTTAACAGTGCGATGCTATTCTGCTAATTTAAATCTCATTTTTAAAATAAAATTTACATTTCAAGTACGTTTACCAACATCACCATTAAACGCAAGACTATACCTATTTGTCGAACTAGGAAGGTACAGTGGTATGTATTTTCATTGAATAAGTAATTACATATTCCTGATAGGTATTAGTATATTAGGTATTAGCCCTATAAATATTTTCAATTATATATATGAAGAAATATCAGTTATACCTACAGTTCTGCAGTAGGGTGGGCTGAAAAACCAAAAAATTCTATTTTTAAAAGATTTCCTCCGGCAAAAGTTGTTGGCTAGATAGACTAAAAAAATAGAATAAAAAATTTCAAAATCGATTCATAGAGCCTTCAATTCTTCGGAAATATTGTCAAAAATTAAACATTTTCAGAAGTTTTAAAAAATTTCAACAAAAAAATCAAAATTCACTAAGATTAATTTTAGAGCTTAGTTAGGGCCTATTTAAAGCAAAAAGCACAATTTTTCTGAAAAAATCCATGTTTTATAGTTTTTTTTTAAATTCCTCATATTTCTTCCCCTCTGAAAAAAATTGGAAAAAATTATAAAACACAGATCTTTTTCAAAAAAAAACGTGCCCTTTGATCTAAATAGTCACTACAGAAGCTCTAAAATTAATTTTGCAGTCAATTTTAAATATTTTTTTCGAAATTTTTGAAATTTCGAATTTTTGGCAATTTTTGAAGAACTGAAGGCTCTTGCGCGATCGGTAGATATGAATCGATTTTGAAATTTTTTATTTTATTTTTCTAGTCTATCCAGCCAACAACTTTTGCGGGGGAGTAAATTTTCAAAAATCAGAATTTTTGGCCCACCCTATTCTGTAGTGGACTCCCAAAAAGGACTTCTCCAAAATGTCAATAAAGTTGTAAAATTATTATTTTAGAATTTAGGCATGAAAATGTTATTCATACGTCAGCGTGGATGGATATTACTCCTAGTTATTTGGACATTAGTAACCATTTTCTGTTTGGAATGTTACGCTAGTATCTATGTGTACGACCTCCAAACAAACGAGATAGAATTTGAGACTCATGTCGTATTTTCTTACGAATTTGGGTCTCAATGGCCTCCGGAAGGACACGTGGTATGACAATTACAAATTTTAACGGTTTAAAGAGAAATATAAATTATTTTTGCAGGTATATAGGTAGTGTGGTGCATGGAAAATTCATGCTAGAGTAGATTATGATCTGGATATCTTTACTTCGAACGAAAGTTGAGATTTTAAGCAATATATCTACATAATCTGGAAATAATTCGGGAGCATAAAATCCAAAATTGAAAAAAATTATTTATTTATAACAATTCTACTACAACATTATGTTTCTTGTTTCTTGACCATTTTTTAAATAAAATTTTGTTGAATTTGACTGCTAACTGACAAGAATAGGTAAATATTGAAAAAAAAAGTTTGTATTCCCCAAGATAGGAAAACTTTTAAAACTATGGATATATTTTTGAAAAATAAGATAACTACAACAATTTTCAAAAGCTAGCAAGTAAATATTACAACTGAATTGATTTGAAAAATTTTTCAAATTTTTCGAAAATGCAAGGATTTTTTTTCCACAAATTTGTTTATTTTTTGAAAACAATTAACGAGCTAAACTTCCTCCGCCAAGTTTTGTCTGTAGTCCAATGATATTTTTATGGTAAATTGAAATAATTCAAGTGATTGCGCAATTTTAGTAATATTTTGAAAAATTTAGTTTTGAATTGCTTAGAAGGGAGCTACTCGAGGTCTGACACGCCAAATGAAAAAAAAAATTACAAGCCTATATAGAGTATCACAAGAAACTTCCACAGCCAAAATTTCAGCCCCTAAAGTTGACATGGAGGAGAGTTATGGGGGTTGGACTTCGAAAAAATCGCCTAATACACTGAAAAATTACAAAAATCTAAATTTTTTTACCTCGAACTAACCTCACTATAGGCCATCAGGAGTTTTTTTTGTAACAGTCATAATTTTGTAGAAATTGTTTCCTGACATGACGTATCAAAAAGACCTATTTCTTATCTATAAAGTAAGTATATATTATGAGTGAAAATTCACCCCCCCCCCGGGTAGTTCGTGGTGTAAAACTCAAAATTTTTGTAATTTTTAGGTGTATTGGATTATTTTTTGCAATTCAAACCCCCATAACCCCTTCCCATGACAACTTTAGGGGCTGAAATTTTGGCTGTGGTCGTTTCTTGTATTGTTCTACAAGCCCGTAGAAATTTTTTTTCATTTGGTTGGTCAGACCTCGGGTAGCTTCTTTGTTAGAAAAGTAAATTTTCAATTCTTCATAGCCTAATTCATAAAATAGGCAAAACATATTACTTATTTTTACCTAAACAATCGTGCTTTATTCACAATTACACGAGTAATATATTACAAGTTGAAAAAATACAATTTCCGTTCATGAAACTCAACTTCAAATAAATTATCAAATTAAAGCTGATCGCCCAAATACATTGATCAAAGGATCGATTATTTTGATAGGAAATTTGAGAAAAAAGAAACATAAAAAATTTAAAATCAAGTCAAGCTTGCCTCATTACCTTCCCAAATGGAGAACATTTCAAAATTATGTTTTTTCTGCAGGGTATGACTGTTGTAGCTGATCCAGAAGACGGATGTACATCCGTAAAACCTCCGCCTAACGCGACGGGTATCAATCAATTAGGTAAATGGTTTGTACTGATGAAAATCGGAGGTTGCGATGTCACCATAAAAGCCAGAAATGCTCAGAATGCCACTTACGATTTCATAATCTTTCATAGAGACGACGATTGGATATCTTGTAAGTATAGGTATACTTTTTTCTTGCCATGTGGCCGTGGGTCTTCTGTAGGGACCGTCCAAAAACGCGGAGCGGAGGCATGTCACCTCAACCCTTCGAACTATTTTAACTATAAGAAAAAAATGAAAACCCAAAAAACAAGAAACATATTTTCAAACATTTTTGACATTTTTTCTAATAGATTTTCAGATATCCACCTATTCTGTTCCATAATTAATAATATTCAATTTATACTTTATTTCCTCCGTTTTTATAGCAACTGGTGAATACCTACCTAGTCCAAGTGAAAATTCAATGATAAATTGTTAACCATTCAATAATACATAAATCATGTTGAAACCTCTCCGTCTCCATGCAAATATCTGGCTCACTCGGTCCATGTAAAACAAAAATAAATTTGTACCAGCGCAGCGGCGGTTTTGGAAGGGAAAATCTGAGGAAGTCAGAAAGTTCAAAAAACTCAACATTAAAAATATCTGTTTTGTACGAATTTATTTTAAAAACATTCGAAATAAGAATTTCATGTCTTTTGTGTCATTGGAAGTTCTTTTCCATGACGAGGAAGAGTAGTGAAGGATAATGTTCGATCGATAAACGACATTGATCCTCCACTAAAATCTTCGCTTTTGCTCCGAAAATCCCGAATTGATTTCATCGGTGAAATTTTCTCAACATTTTTCAAACTTTGATTTTTTATCATTTTTTTAAATTTCTTATGAAATACATAATTATGTATTTTCCAACTGTAATTTTTTTTAATTCAAATTTTCTCAAAATTTTTAATTCAAATTTTCTTAAAATTTTTAATTTAAAGTGTTTTAAAATTTCTTCTAATTCGAATTTTTTTTATAATTTTAAAATTTGTCTTTAATTTTTGTTGACCTCGGAATTCTTGAAAAAATTTCAACTACATGTTTTTTAAAATTTCTTTTGACTAAATAATCGGATGGCATTTTTATTAGAGTTGAAAAAAAATGAACTCAGAAATTGGAATAAATTTGGGCATATATCGTTGAAATCTCGTTTTTGGCAAAAATAATAAATTTTTTCTGAATACATTTTACAAAAAATTGGTACCTATTACGAAAAATCTTCAGTTTGAAAAAAATCAATGGAAGTCTGACTTCCCTAACTTCCCTTGGAAAACCGCCTCTGATTTGTACCTAACTTAAAAAATCGAAACTCTTTCAAAAGTCGCTTCATTCAAATGAATTAGCAAGCTTCAATTTCAATCAATCATAGCGACAGGTGGCAGTATGATCACCATAAAGCAAGATCATCGACTGACTTTAAATATTTTTTCAATTGACTTTATAGGAATTTAACGTAAGGGATACAAAAACAGATCGTTTGTCATTTATAGATAGTCAACACATGGTATTTGACAATACCACGAGTAAAGATATCAAAATAAATGCCGTACTTACACTCACCAGTTACGCCGATGATATCAGACAAAAATTTTTATATGGTAAAAAGTAAGTAAAAACAAACACTCATTACATACATACGCTACATATCTTATTTTACCAATCCGAACAGATATAATTTTTATAAAAGGCTGCATTTAGAACAAATTCATCAAATGGTTCGTTTCGAGTTGGAGACCCGTCAAAAAAAAGTTTGGTCTCTTAGCTCAAAAGAGTGCAGATCCAGCGTTCTTCATACTAAGGACATTTTCAAAAAATCGCACCCTTTTATGAAAAATTGATACTATTTTTTTACATTTTAATGTTTGAATGGTGGATCGAGCTTTGGTTGCCAAGATGATAGTATTTTGTTTTGAGAAATCAAAAATCTGAATTTTCAACGCAATCTTGAACTTTTAAACGAGCAAGTGCCCTCTTGAACACAGGACGACGTAAATTGAACCGAATACGCTTTATTAATCAGTTTTGTTTTGTCTTACGTCACGTTGAGTTTTCTTCGAAAATTATTCCGCATCAAGACTCCCTGATAGCAGGGCCGGACGGAAAGGGGGCAGGGGGAAAATTGCCCCATGTTTGAAAATTCCAATTTAGTCGGAAAATTCTGGTTTCAGTCGGAAATTTGCAACTCAGCATAAAAATCAAGATTTTTGAATTTTTCGACTGAGATCATCATTTTGCTGATTCAAGTCGGTAAAATTTGAAGTTTGAAAATATTGAAACATGTATTCGATATCAATTACACAGGTCGACATGGAAAATGCTGTTTGAGGTGTGATGGGTGATTTTCATAGTATTTTTCGCGCTGATCAAGGAAAAAATAGTGAAAAAATTCCATCGCCCGAGGATTTTTCACAATTTGACTTTTGACACGTCAAGTCGATTTTCTGAGAAAAGGAAGAGTTCTACGAAAAAAATGAATGGAACATAAATTGTAGAACGTCAAATTTCCTGTCTGTACAGTTCGATTAGTATTTTCTTAGGAAGCTTAACTTTCGAGATATTTTAGCTCAAAGTTCAAAGTTCAATTTTTTTTAAATTAAAAATATCTTGAAAACTAAGCCTCCTAAGGAAAAACTAATTAGACTCTTCTGGCAGGAAATTTGACGCTTTAAAATTTATGTTCTATTCATCATTTTATTCGTAGGACCCTTTGTTTCCTCAGAAAATCGACTTTAAGGGTCAAAAATTACATCGAAAAGTGTAAAACAAATTTTCAACGAAAAATCTTCCAATTATGAAAAATCTTGACTGCTGGAAATTTTCAATATTTTTCTCGTGATCAGCGTGAAAATAATATAATAATTATCCATTAAATTTAAAACAGCATTTTCTTTTTCTCATTTTAATCACTGTTATTAGTGTAAAATGTAGCGCTGATTTTAAAATTTCTCCATCACTCCAGCTTTTTTTTGTAAAAACAATTTTTTCTTCATAAAATAAACAATTGAACACATATTCCCTAATTTTATTTTAAATTAAAAGCTTCACAAAAAAACTTACAATTTTAATTTTACAACATTGAAAATTATAGTTTTTCTCGATTACGCCAGGATTTTTTATAATTGGACGATTTTTTGTTGAAAATTTGTTTTACATTTTTCTATGTAACTTTTGACCCTTAAAGTCGATTTGCTGGAGAAAGAAAGGGTTTTACGAAAAAAATGATGAATAGAACATAAATTGTAGAGCGTCAAATTTCCTACTTGTAAAGTCCGATCAGTTTTTTCTTATATTAGGAGGCTTAGTTTTTCAGATATTTTCAATTTTTAAAAAAGTTGAACTTTGAACTTTGAGCTGAAATATCTCGAAAGCTAAGCCTCCCAAGAAAAAACTAATTGAATTACTTAGATAGGAAATTTGACGTTCTACAAATTATGCCCCATTAATTTTTTTCGTAGAACCCTTCCTTTTCTCAGAAGATCGACTTGAAGTGTCAAAAGTTATCAAAAAAAGTAGAAAACCCGTTGAACGAAAAATTCAAATTGTGAAAAATCCTTGTGTGATGGAATTTTTTCACTGCTTATTTCGTGATCAACGCGAAAAGTACTATAAAAATCACCCATCAAACCTCAAACAGCATTTCAAAAGTTTTAAAATATCGACCTGTGGAAAGTGTGTAATTTCCGCGGTACTTTTATCTTTACACCATCATTTAAAAATTGAGTCGGTTTGAGATTTCCCCCCTCCCTTGAAAATCTGAGTCGGAAATTTTGGAATTTTGCCCCCCCCCCATTTTCGGACTTCGAGGCGTTCCTGCCTGATAGGTCTCCAACCCAAAATAAAATACCTATTTGGATTTACAATTTAATCAAAAGCTTTTTTCCACTCCACCCATTGTAAAAAGATACCTAATATGCATGTAAAAGGTACATACAAAGATTATAGGTAAAGATAATCACTACGATTGTTCACAGTGTATTTTTCCACATCACTCCAGGCAACGACTATTGCTTTCAACCACGGTGGTACAAGAAAGGTATGGTAATTAATTCGACCGCTTGTGACGAATGGATGAAAGATCGTTATAGTGGCGGTAATATCGGCGAATTGAAAACAAATGAAACTCAGCAGTTGCAATCGAAAACACCAGAGTAAAAAATCATTCCGGTCATTTTTTTAAATTGAGATTTCGTTGACATATAAATGGGAAAAATTACACAAAACGCTTTGATTTCGACAAACTAATTTGAAAAAAGTTGACAACGTTATTCAGAATACCTTTTTTTTTTTTTTAATTTTTCCTAAAACGTCATTCAAAATAATATTTACTGAATTATGGTACATATGAATGATTTCAAACGCAAGTAATTTCTCTATCGTCAACAATATGCAAAAATTGATAGAATAGAAATAAAATTTTAAATATCCCAGATCGTTATTGATGAGGTAAACACTTAGGGTGGAGTGAAAAAAAAAAACATATCTTGGATTTCGACCAAATTTGGTGAGGTGGTTTACTTTGAGTAGGAGACTACCCAAAAAAACTTTGAGCCCCCCGGGTGCAAGGGGAGGGGAGCAAGAGGTGCTCAAAGTGCACCTTCTATTGAAAAAAACGCAGTTTTTTGTGTTTTTTAGAAAATCAAAATCGTGCGAGAAGCCGTCACAGCACTCAAAAGTTGCGATTTGAGTTTCTACAACTCCATGAACCATCGCCATCCTCCTCCGATCAGAATTCAGACTGCTACCAGGGGGTCCAAAAGTTGCAGATTGCAATATTTCAATAATATGAATTTTTCACTAAGCTGGAATGATTTTTTTCAGCAAGTAATTGAGTAAAAAAAATGTTTTCGATCACTGAAAGTAAATTTTGAAAAAAGAAATTATGAAAATTTTATGCATCAGTGCCGCCAACAGCGAATCGTGAAATTCCAAAATACAGAATTTATGCCAACTTTGAATTGATTAAGTACTTTTTCGCTTGAAAATAATATGAATTTTTTTCACTCACTAGAAGTAAATTTCGGAAATTTTTCGGAAAATTTTGTATATCAGTGTAGCCAGTTATAAATTCTACAATATGAAATTTACGTTAATTTCGAATTAATTTTTTTATTGTTTGAAAAATTCACAATAATTTTGTTTTCAGTCATCAGAAATGAAAATTTAAAAATGATTTTTTGAAAATTTTTACGTCAGTGCAGCCAGTGGCTAATTGTGATATTCCAATATTACGAACTCGAATGCATTTTTTTCACGCGAAGGATTCATTGCAAATAAATTGAAAAACCAAACCTTTTTGAAAAAATTCGAAACTTTTTTTTAAAACTTTGGTACCTAGCTGTTCGCGTTCATCTCCGCATACAAGTTGAGAGGTATGTACTCAAGTTGAATCGATTGTGTATAATTATTAATATTTCGCCAAAAACGTATTTGTCTTCAAATTTTCAAAAAAATTGTCTTGTATTTATTTTTATGCCTGCGAGAGAATATACCAGTTCTGTTTCTATTGATCTGATTAAAAACAAAAATAATACTGTGCTATTTTCAAACGATAAAAAAATTAATTTGAGATAAACGTAAATTCCATAGAGTAGAATATACAACTGGCTACACTGATATACAAAATTTTCCGAAAAATTTGCGAAATTTACTTCTAGTGAGTGAAAAAAATTCATAATATTTTCAAGCGAAAAAGTAATCAATTCAAAGTTGGGATAAAATCTGTATTTTGGAATTTTACGATTCGCTGTTGGCTGCACTGGTGCATAAAATTTTCATAATTTATTTTTTCAAAATTTACTTTCAGTAATCAAAAAAATTTTTTTTGCTCAGTTACTTGATGAAAAAAATCATTCCAGCTTAGTAAAAATTCATATTATTGAAACATTGCAATCTGCAACTTTTGGACCCCCTGGCAGCAGTCTGAATTTTGATCGGAGGAGGACGGTGATGGTTCAGGGAGTTGTAGAAACTCAAATCACAACTTTTGAGTGCTGTGACGGCTTCTCGCACGATTTTGATTTTCTAAAAAACACAAAAAACTGCGTTTTTTTTCAAAAGGAGGTGCACTTTGAGCACCGTCTGCTCCCCTCCCCTGGCACCTAGGGGGCTAAATTTTTTTTTGGGTAGTCTCCCACTCAAAGTAAACCACCTCACCAAATTTGGTCGAAATCCAAGATATGTTGTTTTTTTTCACTCCACCCTAGTAAACACTCAAGAATCACATGAAATACAGAAAAGACTGTCAAAATATGTGAAAGATGATTATTTTGGTTATATGTATTTCATTAATATTGTAATTCCTGTTCGTCTCCCCTCCTCCCAGCTGTAAATAAACCATTGGTATGGCAGTTGAGAAGGAGGTATGTCATAGGCTAAAGAAATAAACGGTTAAAAAAAAAAAGCTTCAAACAATTATGTCTTTCTAGAAACCAAAAGAGAAATTTTCTACTTTTTTTCATTTAGGTAGATATGTATATTTAATTTAAAACACTCTTGTTACGAATGAAATACATTTTAAAATATTTATACATTCTTCAATTATATCGATATGAGTAGGTGTCAAAAAAAATGAATGATTTTATCGCTCAAGTCTAAAGAGAATAGATATGATTTTCGACAACAGCACGAAACGTTTGAACATCCTGAAGAATTCTGTTCACTTACGGTGTGTTTCAAAGCTGACGAACTTTCTTCCAACCAGTGATTAGGCAACTCAACCTTCTACCCTTTGAACTGCAAGAGCTGAGTTAATTTTTGTATATAAACTAAAAACTAGGATGGGCGAATCGCAGCAAAAGGCTCCATGATGACCGATAAATCGAAGTGAAACTCCCTCAATCTAAAATGCCTAACAGTACACGAGATGAGATTTCGAGCACAAATTAAACAATTCATAAACGAGTATACACTAAATTTCGATCATTAGCTGGCGCAGTTTTGTAAAATCACGTTAAAATATTCTATCTGACGCATTATTTATGTCCATAAATAAACCCCCAATTAAAAAAAAAAATAACCGCTGAAAAGAGATTTCAATTTTGTCATCGACGATTTTGAAATCGAATAAAATCGCAACGAAATGAAAGAGAAATCTACATATTATACGATGTTATTTTGTGTCACACATAAGTGTACCAATGTAATGCATCCTATATTTTAAAAAAAAACAAAACAATAAACAAAACACAGAGCAAGAATAACAACTTACTTTCAACGATCCAACTTCTAACAGAAAAAGGGGTATTCGAAGAAACAATTCGACATTCCTAAGCCATTAGTGGTAATTAACTTCGATCTAAATGTAGGGTTGACGAAGATGTTGGTGTCAAATAAGTATAGTTACTCTAACTTATTTCAATCTTTCATTCGTTCTCGAGTGGCTGACTGTGAGAAAAGAGTATATATTTTGAAATTTCGATTCAGAGATTGACTTTAACAGTGTGATACGATCTGGCTAATATACAGTAGATGTCATTTTTAAAATAAAATTTACGTGATAAGTACTTTTACCAACATCACCATCAAACACGAAGCTATATTCGTCGAACTACGAAGGTATCGTATGTAACCATATAAACGTACTTAGTAAATTTTCAATTGATATGTACTTAATTATGCATGATAAGTATTAAATTAAATCATTCCAAAAATTTTTAACGAATATGAAGAAATATATTTTTATACCGACAGTTCTATAGTTGACTCTCAAAAAGAACTTTTCCAAAAATGTAAACAAAATTGTAAAATTACTCCTGGGTCGATGTCGTCGATTTATTTAATTTTTTCTTATTACCTATATTTTTTTAGAATTTAAACATGAAAATGATGCTCTTACGTCAACGTGGGTATTTATCAGTAACTTGGATAGTAGTAACCATTTTCTGTTTGCAATGTTACGCCAGCATTTATGTGTACGAGCTCGAAGGCCACACAATAGAATTTTCCACTAATATCGTATACTCTTACAAATTTGGTTCACAATGGCCTACGTTTGGACATGTGGTATGACAATTAAAAATGATAACGATTTTAAAGGGAAACAATCAGATAAAATTTCATGTAATCCGAAGAGAATCAGATAATATGGTTCAAAGTAGAAATTTTTCATAGGATTTTTAATTTTAAAAAAGTACATTTTTCATATTTTTTACTATCTACATTATGTTTCTAAACCATTTATTAAATAAAATTCAGTGGAATTTGACTGATATTTAACCAGAATAGGTATGTACCTAGCTAAATATTGGGAAAAATAGTCAATTTTCTCATGAAAGGAAAGTTTTTTGAACCATGGAGAGCTTTTGAAAAGCAGGATATTATAATTTTAATTATATTATTAAAATTGCTAGTGAATCAAATATTACAAATGAATGGTCTTGAAAAACTCTTCAATTTCTTTGGAAATGTGAGTTTTTTTTCTAAAATTTATTTATTTTTTGAAATTAATTTTAGTAAGAAGGAGCTATAGTCTACAGTCCAGACCCCGAAAAGTGTTCAATGGGTCTGCTTTTTTGGGGAACAAAAAAATCAGTTGGGGTATTCACAAAAATGAGCATTTTCGATTTTTGCCGGGTCACTATAGGGGGCTGGAGCCTAAAAACCCCATTTTTTCAAGTTGGCCGGGAACAAAAATTTTTTTTGCCATTTTGTAGCACATGCTCCCCCGAGTGCGAATATGTGTTTCATTTCCTTGGGCATGATCACAATGGTCCCCTAGGGCCCCCAAAGTGCGATTTTTGGTGAAATTTGGCCATTTTTGAAAGTAAAATGATTGTGTAGACGTCATAAAGCTCACGGAACAAGAAAAAATCACCTTCATGGGGACATGAACTCATTCTGAACCGATTGAGCCTAAATTTTTGGAAAACGGCTGGCACAATGAGCCGCAGGCGAATTTTAAAGATGCGCCCCTCGGCGATTTCTCAAAAAAATAAACAGCTACAAAATTTTTACAAAATGGCTATGCACGCGTGTAACATATCAAAATGGGGTAAAATTTCGCGAAAAATCCGAAAATGCCAATGAATTTTGATTTTAACCCCTTCCAACAATTTTAAGGGGTGAAATTTGGTCAATTTTTGACCGATTTTGAAAAATTGTCGTGTTACCTATCAAAATGGGGTAAAATTTTCCGAGAAAACCAAAAATACCAATAAATTTGTAATTCGACCTCTTCCAAAAATTTTAAGGGGTGAAATTTGGTCAATTTTTCAGTAATTTTGCAATCATTACTATTACGTGATGTATGAGAAAGAAAAATTTAGAGAATTTATTGCGGGAAAAAATTCAAATCAAAAGGGAAACCTAAGCATTCATAGCAAAATTAAAAATTTTCAAAAATGAAACAAATTATACCAGCTTGCATAATTTGTTTCAGTTTGATTTGCTATACCAAATCAAACGAATGAAAATTCGAATTTCTCCGAACTGAAAATTCAAAAAAAAGTCACATTTTATTGCCAACCACTCCCCTCCCCCCCAAAGAAAAATACATGACTTAAATTTATAAATTTATTTTTAAAAGATCTTCAAAGGATGAAAATTCACCACGTTTCCCTAATTTGGGTTTTCCAAAACATGGCCAATGATTCCGAATTCTGTTCCATTCCTTCCCCTTTTTTTTCAACTCTGTGGTCAAGGGCATTTCACAGCTCATTGAAAAATAAGTTTCCAAAAAGCTCAGATATTGAATAAATTCTGTAGAAAGAAAGAGTGTAAATTACCCCGAACGTAGCAAGGGGATTTTTTTTTTTGAATAATTCATGATTTATTACAGTGTGGCTGTGCATACAAAAAGGGGGCATGGTTCAAGAAAACGAGGTTCGAGTTAATCATCTATCCTTGTGTAAAATTTCACGTAGAATCCGATAAAAATATCGCCGGTTCGATTACTCGACTTAAAAGTACTGAAAAACGATAGAGCCTTAGGTGCAAATTTTTTTGGCAAGGGCCTTAGGTACAATTTTTTTCTTGAAAAAAATTACACTCAGGGCCCTTTCCGAAAAAAAATGCACCTAAGGTCCTTTCCTCGTGCACGGTTTTTGAGTAGAGCTCGGTTTGGAAAAACGGTACTCACTTACACTGATTTAAAAAAATAATAAGTAGATAAATTTTTTAAAAAATCCTCCCATTTTCGATGAAATCGAAGAGTTTTTCAAGGCGATTTAAAATTGTAATATTTTCTTATTAATTTGCCAACAATTTGGAAAATTTTTAACTTAGTTACTTGATTTGTTTAAAAAAAGAAACTTTCAATTTTTCATTGCCTAACGCCCAAAATAGGCAAAATATATTTTTACTTTGTGTTATTTACATTTACACGAACAATTTACGTTTTTCATTAAAAATACAAATTTCCTTTCGAGAAACTCAACTTCAAAGAAATAACAAAGTAACGCTAATCGCCGATATACCAACACTGATTAGAGAATCGGTTACTTCGATGAAAAATATATTTTTTGTCAGTAGTTATGAGAAATACATAGAAAAGAGAAATCAAGAATATTAAAAAATTGGGTCGAGCTTGCTGCATAACCCTCTCAAATGGAGAATAATTCAAAAATTATGTTTATTTTTACAGGGTATGACAGTTTCAGCTGATCCAGAAGACGGATGTACACCCGTTAAACCTCCGCCTAACGCAACAAATGAATTTGGCAGTTGGATTGTACTGATGAAAATCGGAGGATGTGATGTCACCGTAAAAGCCAGAAATGCTCAAAACGCCACTTACAATTTAGCAATCATTTATAGAAACGAAAATTTCATATTTAGTAAGTGTACTCTTGCTATGCCCTGAGGAGGCGTGCTACCTACCTCAACTCTTCGAACTGCTTCAATTATGGTAAAAAAAGGAAAATTCAAAAAAAAAAGCAGTAAGAAACATGTTTTCTGTAATTTTTGGAATTTTGTTTAATAGATTTTCAGATATTTTCTTATCTCTATTCTCTTCCGAAGTAATAATTCACATCTGTTACAAAGTACCTAACCATTTTTTGTTATTTTTATAGGTCCTGAACACATGACATTCGATAATTCAACCGACTATTCGGACATCAAAATAAATGCAGTACTTACAGTTTTCGGATATGGTGATGAAATCAAACGAAAATATTTATATGATAAAAAGTAAGTAAATATATCCATCAAGTGATTCTTTTCGAGTTGGAAACCTGCCATAAAAATCAGGGACTAGGAGTCGGCTCCGGAGTCGGAGTCAAACTGACTCCAAATTGACTCCGACTCTGGCTTGACTCCGGAGTCAACCGGAGTCTGGAGTCAAGGTAACAGATTGACTCAGGAGTCAGGTCTAAAATGGACTCCGGAGTCAAGGTGGAGGTTAGGAGCCAGGGTGGGAGTTTGACTCTGGAGTCGAGGTGTGAAAGTGACTCCGGAGTCAAGGTGGAGTCAGGAGTCAGATTTCTCTCCTGACTCCGGAGTCAAGCTGGAGTCAGGAGTCAACTTTTTGGCTGACTTTTATTCCCTGATAAAAATGTAATAGTCCTTCAGCTTGAAAAGATACGAGGCCAGGGGTTTTCAAAGTATGGGGCCAATTTCAAGAAATCACAGCTTTTAACGGGAAAATTCTAATTAAAATGGCATAGAGAAAATGAAATGGGAGTCACAACGTCACAAGGTACAATTTGAGTATTATCGACTCGTTCTGCCTGTTTGACATCACTTTTAGGAGGGGAATCTAGCAAATGCCCGTTGAAAAGTTGCAGATCGTTGAAAAAAATATTCGAATTGAAAACGAAAAGAATTAAGAAATACTACACTACAATTAAAGTGTACAAGTGTCAAACAAGAGTGTAGGGAAGAATGGGAAATCGTCGAATAATGTCGAAATCCCGGTAATAAGGGTAAAGTGCCCTAACTTCGACCGCTTCCTAATTTCGACCACCGGCCGATTTCGGCCGCTATGGACGCAATCTACACAAAAAAAATTTCATGTTCCTTTTTCATAGATAGATGAACAATTTGAGACCAAAATCACAACCCTACAGGCAAAATTAGCGGAGAAAATTGAAAAAAACAAAATCGCATAGGTGAAAATTTTTTTTACGTATTCTTTGATTTCAAATTATGAATAATTTTTTTAATAAATTCTACAAAATAATTGTGAATTGTGATGGGACATGGTGTCAGATTTCGATAAAATCATCGTTTTTGAAAACAACCGGAGGTACGCAACAAAATTTTTCACCAAAGTTCAAATTGTTTGGGGTGCCCTAATCTCGACCGGTTATACTATCTTATGTAATCTGTTTTTTGAATGCGATTTTGTTTTTTCTGATTTTCTCCGCGAGTTTTGGGTGTAGGTTTGTCGTTTTGGTCTCATTTTGTTCATCTGTGAAATAATTTTCGGGTAGATTCCGCTCTATGCGGGCGAAATCAGCTGGTGGTCGAAATTAGGAACCCAAAATTTCAAAATCGATTTTTGAGTTTCCTCAGAAAAAAATCGCAGAAAATACAAAAAATGATTGTATCGGCTCAAAATTTTAGGGAGTGGTAGAGGAAGGATCGAGGTATTTTTTAAGCCATTTTCGACGTTTCTACCTCAAAAAGACTTCGATTGGTGGAAGTTTGAAAAAAAGTGGTCGAAATATGGCAACCTTACCCTTAAGGAACTAGGAAATTTACATTTACTAAAATTTAAAGTTGGCGGCACTGAAATACAAAATTTTTATTTTTTGTAACGAAATTTTTTTTTATCATGTTTAAATTCTAGATCCAGCTTTGGTTGCCAAAATGAGGGTATTTTGTTTTTATAAATCAATAAAAACCTGAATTTTCAACACTATCTGCAATTTATAAACGAGTACCATAGGTAGTTGTCATCTTAAATGCAAAACTACGTGAATTGAGGCTACCCATAAGAAATAGCACATATGGTATTGTAATTTGATCAAAATTCAAACCTCCAAAGTATGCTTTTTTCCACTCCATACATACATTTTAAATAGGTACATAATATGTACATAAGAGGTTCAACGACGATAAAGATAATTACCACGATTGTTCACAGGATGTTTTTCCACGTCACTCCTCTTGACGACTACTGCGTTCGAGCAATGTTGTTTAAGCATGGAAAGGTAACTAATTCGACCGACTGTTCCGAATGGATGAAGAAATTGTCATAATGGCGATAATACCGGCGAATTGAAAAAAAGTAAAACTTAGCAGTTGTAATCGGCAACGCCATCACGCCATCAGAATGAAGAAAATCATTTCGGTCATTTTTTAAAACGAAGGAGATTCCGCTGGCATAATAATATGATGAATATATTTTTTCTTTTTCATTTATTTGGGTTCAGACTAAGTACTTGGTTTATCAGCTCATGAATATATTTTTAGGGTTCCCGGCCTTCGAAGGCCGAGGAGCCCTATTAAAATCACTCATTCATCATCTTTGCGATTCTCTTTAGATCGATTGAAGAATCTTATTGGCTTATACCTCGATGACGTCAAGCTGCATCGTGTTAGTAAACCAATTAGAAGAGAGAAAATATAAATAACGGAAGTCTATTTTTATACATGGGACGGATAATTTTGTTTTGTGTGGAGTAGTTCCTTTTTCTGAAATTTTCAGTTTGATTTCAACTATTTTTTTCCAATTTCAAATTTTCCTGAAATGTTATGCAATTTTGCGTTTTTTCCTTTTCTCAACATTTTTTCCAATTTAAATTATATTTCTCAAAATTTCCAACCCAGAATTTCCGAAAGAAATTTGAATTTTTTGAACAATTTTTTCAACTTGAAGACCAATGCCAATAACCAAAACCCATGTGAAGAAAAAGGGACCTAGACCTAATTTATTTTCATCCCAGAAGCTTCATCAATATTAATTGAAGCGTCCGTTTAAAAAACAACCATAGTCCAGAATCTGTACATGAGAAAGGGAAAGGGGACATAGGTGTATCGAAAAAAAGGTTGCACCTGGGTCCCTTTTCTCATATACAGATTCTGGACTATGGTTGTTTTTTAAACGGACGCCTCAGTTGGTCTTTACTTCATGTTCATACATTTAAAAAAATTTCGACTTCAAATTTTTTTTCCGAGTTTGTTGAATTTTGACAATTTTTTAAAATAGTAGTCAAATTCCGGGGACTCTATTCCCAGGTCGCCTGCGACCCTGCTTGTATAATCTTAAATTATAGAGATAATTATGAATTTAGCATCCCGCGTAGCAAATGTCGATATGAATTTCGATGTAAATGTTGATACATTGAAATCTGTGACTTTTCGTCCGATAGTGTCGATATAATTATTGATGGTTTCCCGTGACAATTATCGAGGCATTTGTCGAGATAAATACCTCGATAATTATCTCGACAAAACATCAACAATTAGATCGAGACTGTCGAACAAAAAGTGACCGATTTCGATGTATTGACATTTATATCAAAGATTGTATCAAGTTAATTTTTTTTCTGAATTTTTTCAACTTTTTCTATGCTAAATCGTGAATTAATTAGTTTTAACTTTTTTTAGCTAGAGTTGTGATTTATTTCGAGATTTTTTTAAATTTGAAATTTTTTGGGAAAAAAATGGTAATAATGAATAATTTTTTTAAATAAAAAAACAAAAACAGTGTCCAATCGGTTTAGGCTTTGAAATGAGATTTTTTCAAATTTTTTCATGTTAAATTGTGTTTTAGTTAGTTTTTAATTTAAAAACAATTCTCAATCATGTAAAAAGTTACAAATCTTTCAAATTTAAAAATTTTTCAACTTACTCAAAGTATACAGGTATAATTAATAAATTGACTTTTTAATTAATGGAAGGGAATATATGTGAGCCTGGATATAGAAACCACCCTTAGGTGTAAAAAATTGATTTCAGAGTTGACACTGATTTTGGGCGTTTCAGAAGGTATAGAATCAATGGAGAACCTCCACTCAAAAACCAAATTTTTACACCTAAGGGTGGTTTCTATATCCAGGCTCACATATGTAAAAAAATAATTGATCTAGGGTTCAAATTGAATACAATTTTTTTTTAAATTGAAAAATCATATAAAATTTCTCAAAAACAATTTGAAATGTTGTAAAAATTGTCGACAAAAAATATAAAAATTATGTAAAATTGAAATACAACAACCTAAAAGTTCATAAAAGATCACCTATAATTGTTTTCGAATCTTTTAAGTAATTTTTTTTTTGAATAACTTTTATACATTCAATTTGAACCCCACCTCAAATAATTTTTTCACTTTTTTAAAATCTTTTTTAGGCGTAAGTAAAATTGTATTTTAATTAATTAAAATTTTTTTTAAACATTTCATAAAATTTTTTCCTTTTTGGAATAACGGAGTTGTGATTTCTTTTGAGATTTTTTAAAATATGAAATTTTTTGGAAGAAATAGTAAAAAAGAATTTTTTCAAATTAGTAATACAAAAACAGTGTCGAATCAGTTTGGACTTTAAAATGTGATCAATCAATAATTTTTTTTTAAATTGATAAATTGACTGAATTATTGCAACGAATTTTTGTAATGTTAGGTCAGTCTTTAACATTTGATCGAATCAATACATTTAAAAAAAATTGATGAATTGACTAAATCATTTCAACGAATTCTTACTCAACTTACAGAGGTCAAATCAATTAATAAACCTTTTAATTAATTAATGGGAGAGAATATAAAAAATTGGTTTGACCTGGGGTTCAAATTGAATGCAATTGATCAAATTTTTAATTATTGGTAGTAGTCCAGTTAAATTAGGATTTCACTTGGAATAAAGTAGGGGAAAAAATTTTTTCGAGCCAAAGTACTCAGGAAGTTATCCTTATCAACATACAAAAACCCGGACAAAATCGGCTCGGTGCATTTCCCCCCAGGTCCACATTTTTGCCCCTGAAATCAGGTTTTTGCATTTTTCTCGTTTCCTGTCACTTTTTTTTGAATAATTAGCTCTATACAATTTTGAAGAGCGTAAAATTTCACATAAAATTGATTCTATGAAAATTTTTCTAAGAACCCCCCCCCCCCCTACACGAGATACGTCCCTCCCCAGTATACCTTTGGTTTTTTATCGTATAAAATTGCTGTTTTAGCGATGTTATTTTGAACAAATGCAATAATATAATTTGTTCGCCCACTCGGTGACGTAGGTATATGATGCTAGGGCGTAACTGTTTTTACTGTGGAGCATGCCGTTATCTATAACCCCCCCCCCCCCAACAGTCGCAAACTGCACATTTTTCAAGAAAAGTGGCTTTTATGAAAGAAGCATGAAAGCTAGTATGATGAACAACAAGATCAAAATAAAATTTTTGAGAACGAGAGCCACTCAAAATTTACGATAGAGGATACGAGGAGGGGTGGTATTTTGAGGCTCCAGCCTCTCTATGTGGTAAGGTTGGGTAAAGTTGGCGTTCTTGGGGTCAATTTTGTATATTTCAAACTCCCTAATTACTAATTTTTATACAAAAATGTACCCTAAAATCGCAGTTATTTGCCCCTACACTTTACACAACGGGCATGAAAGGTCAGGAACGAAAAATCATGTTTAGCGGTTTAATCAAGTTTTTGCTATAATTATTTATACTTTTTTTTTTTACATTGTTTTTAACCGTTTATTGAATTTCAAATAATTTCATAAAGTGGGATTGTCGAAATTACTGTAATTAGTTAGCGAAAAATCGATCCTGGATACTATAAATTCTCGCCAAGTCAACTCGAACCAATCGTTAAAAATTAGGTACTTTTTTTCGTATTTTTTGAAAAAAATTTATATCCACCAAAATACTGTTTTAATATTAATTTTTTTCTTTCAAGAACGAATTCAATTTGTTCATATTATGTATTTTTCCAAATTAACTAACCATAAGATAAAATTACCTCAATTTTTGCTGTTTGATAATCAGTGGAGTCTGAGGTTTTTGGGGAAGGGGAGGGAAAGGGAAATGGGGGGGGGGTAGAAGAAACTTCCAATAGGTCATATAATAATGATTTTGTTCATGCCTGAACGCAGTGAAAAAAATAGATAAATCAACCGACACCCTCCCCTCGTTTCACAAAAAATTTACATTCATCAAAATTGATTATTGAAAGGAAATGAATGAAAATATGATTTTTCAAAAACTGACCGTTTATAAGAAACAGTCAAGTTTTGAAAAATCGTCCAAGTTTCGGAAAATTCTCCGATTTTTGGAAATCATCCCATTCTTAGAAAATGGTCCAAGTTTTTTCCTCTCTCGCCGTCTCACTCCTCTCGACTTCAAGCCATGTATCCCTTGTATCCTACTTTCCGACGCCACTGTAGATAATTGCAAGAAAATCAGAATAAAAAGAAATTTAATTCAAATTTGAATAGAAAAAAATCCTGAAAAAAATTCACCGTGAAAGGAATTTAGCGAGTTTTCACAACAAAAAAAAAAATGCAAAAACCCTCGATTCTTTGACTAAGAGTAAGACTCGGGAAAAACCGCGATGCGAAACGATATTTCGTCATCATTTTAGCGGGAAATTCAACCGATTCTTATCTACGAGTACATACATTCATTTCTGCTCTGCTACTGCTGGTGGATAAATTTTATTATTACGATATAGTTCCACATGTGGTAGTGTATATACCTCAACTTAGTACGTACTATAATTATACTTAGTTAGGTTTGGCGAATTTTGATTTTTTTTTTCAGCTAATTTTTAATTTGATTAAATGGCTTCAGAAATGAAATGTTGTGGCTTATCTCTTCGTACGACTACTTTAATCACACTCTACATCAATATTGTAAGTATTTAAGTGCCATTAAAATATCTACTTACCTACGTTGCATTAATTTGAAAAATGAAATTTTCTTGTTTATTGAATCTATATTTAATTAAAAACTTTGATTTTTCGTACAGTATAAAAACACAATTCAAAAAATATTTTTTTTTACTCCAGTTCCGCACTTATTTCAGTGATTAAGGCCCGAATTTTAAATCATACCTTAAAAGTTAAGGTAGCCTTAAAAATTCCTTATCGCATTTTCAACCAATCAGAAAGCACGAAACGGTTCCTTAAAACCATTAAGGTTGCCTTAATTTCTAAGGAATGATTTAAAATTCGGGCCTTAGCTTTACCTGCAATTTACTTTCATCTCTTTTTCGCTTATTTCACGCTTTCACGAATTGAGTGAATCCATCTAAGTATATTTCATACAATTAATCAAAATATTTACCTACTAACAATTTTTTCTTCTTTTTTGAACACAGTTGGTCAATATTTGTACATTATTCAGAACTATGAAGTTTCAACATGAATCTGCTTATAGAAGAATAATGGGTAATACCGTAATACTTTATTTCAAGTTTATAGTTGTATTAGAATGCGATCTCAGGAAAAATGAAATAAGTAGAAAATTACCTTTAGAATTCCATGTCGAAAAAACATTTTTTTGGAAAAATCTGTTTCAATGTTTCGTAATTTATTTTGATCCCGAAGATTATTTTTAGGGATCATCTTTCAGTTTTCTTCAAATTTACAGCAAACATGCCACAATAAATTAATTAATTTTTGTAACATTTTGTGCACTGGAGAGACAAAGGGTTATCAAATCGGTTCACAAAGGTGTTATCGATTTTCAAAAGAGCCTTAAAATCAATCACTTTGATTTCAAATTTTCCTTAAATATTTTTCTTTTTTCTCAGATCGCATCTCAATTATGCCTAAACCTATATCGTATAACTGATTTGGTATTGAGACATTTTATTCATTATGCAGGTGAAGAATTCGAGTTCGGAGTTAATGTAATTCTCACTTGTGTAGAAATAGGAGTATTCATAGCAGCGATTGAAGCTCTTCGCAAAGTAAAATGCATAATATACTATCTTCAGGCATCATAGTGAAATTTGGTGGGAAAAAAGTAACTTTAGTAACCCAACAAAATTTTAAAAATAAATTATAATTTTTCTTGAAATTTTTTACCTTTGCTTCGTTCGGGACAAAAAGACCGTTTCATAGGTTTTCAACTAAGTACATACAATGTAATTACATACTTAGGGAAAAGCAATGAATTGAATGGCAGGGAGACGTGGTGAAAAAATCTAGTTCAATATGCAAATTTGTGCCATCTATCCCCGCCCCCAAAAAAGAAAGTCTGTTTCGTGCCAGAATAAATTGATTTTCAAAATTTTTCAAAAATCGAGTCGGAAATTCTGAAACTTTACCCCTCAATTAATTTTATTTCAAATTAATTTCATCCATAAGCGCACCCAGGGGAGGGAGTTCAAGGGACTCGAGCCCTCCCCCAAGCTCGGAAAGGAGATTTTTTCATTACAGAATTTGAAAAAAGTGCGGTTTTTTTCGCTATTCAAAAATGATTTTTCGAAAAAATTTTCGCTCGGGCAAAATATTTTATTCATTATATTTCTTGAATAAACATACTAAATTGTTCTCTAGAAAATTTGAATCAGTCTTCGATGAAATTCTGCCTTTGAGAATCAGAGAAACTAATTTTCAGTTAAATTCATTTCACTGATTCAAGCAGGTAAATTTTACTAATTCATATTTCAGAAGTGTATTGATTATTTGTGCCAAAAACTTCCGCAATTTTTCGATTTTTCTTCTGGGCGCAATTATAATTTCATCTCTAAAGCTGGCAAATTTCAGTTTCAAAGTTGGAAAAATCGAGACTCCCCCCCCCCCCGAAAAAATACTTCGCTACGCCATCACTGATTCTCCATTGACTTAGGGGAAATCACCGCACCTCTGAATATTACACGTATCTCTTTATCGATACGATTTCTAACTATCGTCTCTTTAAATCACTTGCAGAAGAAAACTTTAGCTTTGAAATTGACGCTTTCACTGGTACTTTTGAACATATTCATCATCATTTGTCTCATGTACAAATTACCTCGTGCTGAAAATGCAGTTGCTGTAGTAAATCAAGAAGCGCGTTTAGAAATAGAACAATTCTTCGGATACTTCAACGTTAAATTTGAATATTTTTACACCATTGGCGAGTTGGTGATGTGTTGCGTATGGGCTGTATGTTTGGGTAAGTGTAATGAGCTCAATTGAGCTTGAGCATTTTGTACAGTATTTAATTCGCGTACCAGGACAGACGTGCTCATTGCTTGATCTTTGTTCATGGTTCGAATGCTGATTTTTCTATTTTGCTGAATTCTGTGTACCTATACCTACGTGTAGATATTAATGTTTTGATTTTATAGTTTTCCATCTTTCTTCCGCGGCGATTGTGTATAAATTCCAAGTGGAATTGAAGGAATCTCTCATTGCCGAAGGACCGGTTTCTCACCATCAATGTGCAAGTTCAAATCCACCTCCTCGTTACACTGTTTCACCAATCGAAATCGTCTCTCCGCCTCCTTACAGTGTCATTGTTTAACTAGGTACCAATTATTATGTGTAAAATAAATTGTTCGAGTATCCATGTTATTTCCTTCAATTGTGATTATATTTTTAAAAACTGGTTCAAAAACTAACGATACCTATATCAAATAACCTAAATGTTTCGTTTAATGAAGTTGAGAAATGAGTGTATTTTTTGATTAAAATCGCAATATTCGTTCGTGAAGAAGATATTTACCAATTTACCTATAAATATAAAATGAGTATACCTATTATAAAAACCTATTCTGACATCGAAACTGGAAACCATTTAAACTGAAATAAAAAAATAAGTAAAAATGTGGAAAGGGTAATATGGTCCTATGTCCCTCCTCCACCTCCTACAGTGGTGGTGCCCTTTCCCCTAGCGAAGATTTCAACCCTCGAAGCATCTTGGATGCAAAATCAGCAAAAGTGGTGGTTTTGCCTGTTTTCATTTTCGCAGTGGGGAATGATTGGGGATTTTAAAAAAATTGATGAATTAGTTGAATTTTTGCTTCAATTTCCATTCATAATACCAAATTTTATAATTTCCCATCAAAACCAGTTTAAAAAATTGAAAAAAAACGTTAAATTTTTAAAAAATAGTCCAATTTTGGGAAAATATTAAAATTTTAATACAATTTGCGAGAAACTGTAGAACTTTTGAAAACTTATCAAAATAGTGGAAGATACTACAACTTTAAGAAACTGGCCCATGTTTTGAAAAATTGTCCAATTTTTAAAAAATCATGTTTTGAAAAACCTTCAAGGCTCCAATTTTTAAAAAAAATTCTCATTTTTTAAACCTTACGCAATTTTTGGAATGTAGTCTGATTAAATCAGAACAATAAATATGGTATATAGCGCAGGTCACTTGGATATTATCAATCAGTGGCGTCGTCAGAATCGAAAATTGGGGGGGGGGCACAAAAGGGGCCGTGTGTTGGACAACTTTTTTTTTGCTTTTTCGAAATGGAAAAGAGGGAGGGAAGGGGAGTGGAGACGTGACTTTTTTCACCTGCTAAAAATGGGGAGGGGGTAAAAAGGGAGCTTTTTCTGCTCTTTCGTCTCAAATCGATCATAGAATTGTGATTTTGTTCATGTCCGAGCGAAGCGAGGGCGAAGCTTTGAAAAAATTGGATTTTTAATGCCCTAAAAAGACATTTTTTCATGTTTTAATGCTTTGAAAATCCTATCTGATGTAAGTGTAATGTAAATTTATAAATACAACATAACTTTTGGGGAGGGGGGAAAGCGGGGGCCAGAATCCCCCCCCGACGACGCCTCTGTTATCAATATAAAATATAATATAAGAATTTTAAGATGTATTTGAAAAATGAAAAATAAAAAAAACATACGTTTAATTAGTTTTTTGAATGGAGGGGAAGGGGGACTTTCTATGGTTTCACCGTTTCAGACTCATAATTGAATTTTAAAAAAATAGGTGATTTTGGTGATTTTTCAGGATTTTGAGGAAATGATTGTGGGGATTTCACCATTTTCCATCTAGCAGCACTGTTGACCAGTGAAAAATTCGTTGAAGGCGCGAAAAAATTTCAAAATTCTCCGATTTTTTTTAGATTTTACTTAGAACGGACACGATACTCCCTTTGAAAATCCCAATCGTGATCGCTATGTAAGTCTCCCACAAGAACATATTTTTCCGCTTCAAAATATTCAATTTTCTGAAATAGAAGGGAAGAAGGTTTACAATTTGAGAATGGGGGTTGAAAATTTATGAGGCCGAGCGCAGCTAGGACGCAAATTTTTAGAAAAAATGTTCAAAAAGGTGAAATTTCTTTACTTTTTTCGTTTTGTACAAGGCGAAAAAAAAAAAAAAATTCGGAAAAATTCGCAACTTTTGATGAATTTTGGGTCAATTTCGCGACCTTTGCGACCGGTAGACACCCTGTCATTAGTCTATTAGGTTAAAACTGTTCGTTGAGCTGAATTAGTTCAGGTGATCGTGTATGATTCGAGTTCAATACATCGGATTTCACTACAAACGTTCATTGTTCGGTAAAGAGATTAGGATTTCGGCTGGTCCTAACCCGCAACCCAATTGCGGCTCGACATCGACAGATTTATACGAACAACCTTCCATCGTCGCTTTTATCGTTCAGAATTTCCGTTGGTGATTTTTTTTCTCACACGTGATCGTATAAATGTATCATACCGACAGAACTCATCATAAAAATTTTAGTCAACAAATGATTAGATATAGAACATGAAAACATCATGTAGGTAGGTATTTCCTTTGCATGTTTCAATGTAATTTCAAACGTATCGCGATTTTTTAGCGTTTTTTTTAGCTTGATGAATTTATAAATTTTTGAGCTCAAAATGCCTTCGACAGCTTGGTTTGACTATACGCTGCCAAAAAATGTTATATTTGTGTTGGTCATCAATGTGGTAAGTGTGAATATCAGTTTCATTTTACTGCTGTCTTAATAATTTATAGAATATTTACCAGTATTAAGTACCAAAGTTTTTCTTTTTGCTGTTAGGTTCCTCGAGGAAATAATTTTCATATTTTTAAAGGAAGGGGAAAGAGAGGGTGGAGGGAGGGAGGGAAGGGCATCTCACAATCAAAGGGAGGGGATATCACAATCGAGTCAAAGGGATCGATATTGAAAATATCTAACGCATATCTCTCTATCCGCAAAAATTCAAACGAATTACTTTAGGTGCCTAGCTGCCTACATCATACGTATTCTCCAATTTAAAGCCACAATTTATATTACTGGTGAGAGGAAACTAGCGAGATGTGTATTTCCTCCACTCCCAGTGGCAGACTTCCCATAAAGAGAATTAGGCACACGCCTAAAGCCAAAAAAATACGAAAAATTTGTTTAAAAATTTACCTACTGCACTTTTTATTTACCAATCCTCAAATTTAATTTTTAGTGAAAACATAAAATATCTTCACGTTGATGAGAGAAATGGTATCTAAAGTAGGTAAGCAATGCATGTTAAATCATAAGCTGTATCCAAAAAGACGGATAAAGGGGGCCATTGTCCCCCAAGAGGTTGAAAATGTTTCGTCATAATGCTCCATAAGTAGTTATATTTTGCTTTTCTAGTACGATTTTTCGAAAAAAATGTCGTCCCCTCTTTGCTTGGGCAGTAATTTTATTTTATTTTTTAGGTTTTGGGATTCTAATTTTCAAATTAACTGAATTTCAGATTATTTGTGTGGAATGACCTCCTGCACAACATACTAAAACTTATACCCCGCAAGTGCCCGGCAACCACTGCAAGAGGGTAAAAACCACCCTCAAAATCAGTTTTTCGTAGTTTGTTTCCGCCGAAATATGTATAAGGTTTAATCAAAAATTGTGAAGAGAAAAACATTTTACTACGTGAAATTTCCTACAGAAATTTAATACAACTTTTTGAAAAATTTCCCTTTTCAATCCATTTTGGAGGGGTTGAAAACGACGATTTTTCAAAATGTCATTCCACAAAAAAATGTGAAATTCAGATTTCTAAGAATTTTTTTGAGGTTCAAACTTGAAATTACTTACTGTATTAGTATAAAAATTTGTATGAAAAAAAATCTCGTCATGGTGCGCGCCATACTGCACATTATTAGAGTCGTTGTAAACGGAGTTGGTTGAAAGACAGCCTCCTTCCTTCGAATCTCATTCCCAGCAGTTGACCAAATTCGAGTAAAAATCGTCAAAATTGCTATTTAAAAATATTTTTTCGTTGTAAGTAGATATGTAGTTGGCAAAAGTTTGAAGTTTGGAGAATTCGAGAAATTTTTTAAACTGACAGTTTCTGATATTAATGAAAATATCCTCAACGTACGACCATGAAAAATGTGAATTTCGGATTACTTAAAACTATTGAAAATATGTAAATTTTGAAACTTTTTAAAAAATAACAAAAATTCAGGAGGGAGAAGAATTAAGTGAAGGGGTGGGGGGGGAAAGTGAGGTTTCTGTAGTATTAAAAAAGAGCGCAAAATTATGAAATCTGCGGCGTCGCAGCCTACCTTCCAGGGACGGTTCGAGCACAACTCTGGAGGGGGGAGGGGGTGAAAAGATAAAATTTCAGACCAAAAAATTTAACAAGCAAAAAAAAAGTCGTCAGAATATTTAATTTGCCAACAGGACACCGAAATTAGCCGACTGGATATCATTTTCACGGAATATATGCAGATTTGCCGACTTTGAAACACGTTGGGGAGATGCCCCCCCAACCGGCCATGCTTACCCACTTGTACTCTAACCATATCTAAAAATTGGGAATTAAAAAAAATTGGCATCAGTCTGATCAAACTGGAAATTTTTTAAAAGATTTGTACCTGAATTAAAAAAAAAAATAGGAACCATTTTGTAAAAGGTCGATAACTCGATAAGTTTTGAAAATATAAATTTTTTGAAATTAGGTATTGTAAAACTTCGAAAAAATTATTTAGAATACCTAATTAAAATTGATTTGCAAAATTTTCGATATTTTAAGGATACCTACTTATCGTCTAAAGATCGATACTAGGCAGAATATTCTAAATTAGTAGGTTCTTCTTCTTACCTAACTAATATTTTCAAAATACTTGATGTAAGTATGTATAATTCAACAGAATTTCCAAAATTGAAAAATGGTCAAATTTTAGGACAATGAAATATCAGAAATGTAAAAAAAAAAACATCTTTTGATGAAATTGCAATTTTCCAAAATTTTCCTTTTCCTTTTCTTTTGATTAAAACATAATTCTTTTTCATTTTTAGAATTCTTTTTTTAAAAATTACCTCAAAATTAAATAAGTATGAATTCATTTAGGTCTTGCTAGTTAAAAAACTCTAGAGTGCGGTTTGATGCTTGGCTCAAAAGTAAAATCAATCAAAATAAACCTCGACCTCCATTTTATTTCAATTGTAAAAAATTAATTCTTCAAAAAAATTGGTCAAAACGTAGGAAAAAAAACAGAAATTTCATTTTTAACAAATTGATAATGAAAAAATTCGAACCACTTACAAACCAAGTGAAAAAAATTGAACATAATATCTCCCAATTTGCTTTAGGTACTCCTCAACCAAGGGAACAGAAAACTTCTTGTTGTTACAGAATATAGATAACAAGATAACAGAGAATTTTCATTTTTTGGACCCCCCCCCCCCCCCAAAAAAAATAGGTATTTGCTGAAAATTGACAGCATTTATCATTCCTATTTTTCTTATTCTCTGGGATCTTATTCTTCTTTCTTCAGCAGTATGAACTAATTTTCTTAATATGGTATAAAGTTAACTATTTTTTGAACTAATGAAATTTTCCACTGTTTTTATTTTTTACAGCTACTCAATATATACGTCTGGATATTATATTTAGCTTTGGAAACTATTCCTGATTTATATGATGGTAGGTATCGAATATCGACGATCTGTACTCTCTCATTAATAAATCAGTGAAAATTATTGAAAATCACTGAGAAACAGTCAGAATTGCAGCACAGGAAAAAATCGGTGGAAAATTCTCAATGAAAACACATCAGTAAGAAAAATCACTGGAAAATCAGTAAAAATTCACTGAAAAGCCAGTAAAATGTATGAAATTAGCAGAAAAATCAATGAAAACCGTTGAAAAATTAACAAAAATTCGCTGAAAAGTAGTGAATTTCGCTGATTTTTTCCTGTGCTGCAATTCTGACTGTTTATCAGTGACTTTTCGCTGATTCAGAATGAGAGAGTATATACCTAATATTACATTTTTTATCACATATTCAACAGATCAAGATTTTACTCTGGTAAAACGGGTAAATCTATTGGAATCGGCAATATCGATCTTCGCATGTTTCATCATTGAAAGAAGACATCGTTCGTTTACCAAGAACCTTATACAGTTTTTAACGTTGATATGCGTTGTAACGTTGTTCGTTTTCCATACACTATTCAATATTCCAATTTTGACTGGCCTGGTCAACAAAAAAGCGTGGGACCCGTCGAAGGGTATTTGGATACAAGTGGGAATCATCGTTTTACTCACAGATTGCGGTGAGTGGTTCAATCCTACGATCTCAGGCACAAGCGAATTTCGACAGTACTAATTGAAAGTTTTCTTTTGTTTGCAGTTTTCAAAATAATCGCCATTTTGGTGTTCTACAGTTTCTTAGGCGGTATTATATCAATAATCGACCCACTTACGAACGACAATTCTTCCGAACAAGGTATTCTTCTGGATGATCACGTAAATTCGACTTCGGAGCCTCCTTCCTACGACGAATGTACATCGTCGATGCCACCTTCTTACAACGATATTTATAAATTTTGAAATTATATTTCAGAAAATGATGATGATTTTTTGTGTTATTCATTTTGTATTAAAATTCGTACGTTTAATTGGTTCAATTATTGGGAAAAATTTCAGATTTATTCGATTCTACAAAAATTAAAATTTCGAAATATTTTTTTATCTGATCATCCGAAAATTTTGGAACATTATTCCATTTTCCATTAGTTCATTTTGTACTCTCTTAGAATTGAATCAATGAAAATTCACAAATGAAATATCCAGAATTGAGTCATTGCAGAAATCAATAAAAAAAACTACTGATTTAATTAGTGAACTTTCAATTTTGAATTTTCAGTAATTTTTCCCCATAATTACTGATTCAATCAGTAAATTGAAATTTTTAATACTGATTCATTTCAGTAGTTATAAGTAGTTATTGAGAAAATTACTGATTCAAAAATGAAAATTCACGAATTTAATCAGTAGATTTTCACTAATTGGCAGTGAAATTTTACTGATTCTTTGGTATTTGGTAACTTTAATTCTGGCCATTTCTTCAGTGAATTTTCACCTTGATCTTTCGACGATGAAAGCCAAATTCACGATATTTTTCGCAAAATTATAGAAATAATCACGAATAACATAAAACACTCATCACCGCGTCGATTTGATGTGAAATTTAAACAGAACTTTGATAAGAACCGACCACTGTAGAATTTACATCGAAGCGCAGTCATTTCTTCGCGGTCGATTGGGTAAAATGATAACAAAATTTGTAGAATATGACGAAGCTTTTGCGTGATTAGGTACATACATCATCAGTTCTAAGTAATGTTTAATTTTCGTGTAACTTCCATTTTCCATTATATTCAGCCGGTTTTTTCTTTTATTCGTCATAATAATTAGAAGGAAAATGGACGGAATTAAGCAGGTACCTATTTAAACTAATTATGGTGTTATTTCTTGCTTATTCGGTTTTATACTCCGATTGCTGTCATTAGGACGTTTTACTTTTTCATTGGCGCATTCAAAATGCTTTCCGGTTGTTACGGACTTCCGATTCGGACATTTACCGCGTTCTTACTTTGGATCAATGTGGTAAGCTTTTTATTTTTTGTTTTAAATTACCGGTAATCTTTTACTATTGTTTTGTTGGGAATTTACATCTCGACAAGTGTATTAGTTTTTTAAATTTCATATAAAAGGGTACCTCATGAAAATTCAATAACTGCGGTGGATAATTTATTGATACCCAAGAAGAAAGTAAAAAATTCTCGATTGAAAAATTTCAAACTTCATTTCATAAAATTAAAAGCTTAACTAAAAAATTTAAAACATCAGCCAAAAGTTTTGAAAATTTTCTAATTCAAAACGTTAACATTTATTTCGAAAGCTTATGTTTGTTTTAATTTGAGATGTTGAATTGTCTATCAAAAATTTTCGAGTAATTTATCTACTAATTTTTTTCACCACTTTCTCAAAAAAAAACCCTTTCCATAATTTTTTGGTGTTGAAAATTAATTTTCCATTCCATCATGTTTAAGATGATACCTACCTAGGTTCAAATAGGTGAATCCAGCTTAGACACGAATTTTGAAAATACTTATCGCTACGGTATGTTTGGGGAAACCAGAAAAAAATGTCAAACCCGAAAATTTTATCTTCCTCTCTCTTCTCCTCAATGCTAAAATTCGTGATTCTCGATTTAAAATTAACTGTTCATCACCTCGTTTAACAGAAAATTTGAAATTCTGCAGTGTACATATGTACACCTGACGTAGAAACCACCCTTGGGGGTCAAAAATTAGTTTTTGAGTTGAGGTTACTCTTTGATTCTACTCCTTCTAAAAGGCCAAAAATCAGTGCCAACTCAAAAACCAATTTTTGATCCCTAAGGATGGTTTCCATGTACAGGTTCACATTAGGAAAAATAGAGACGAATTTGAGGGAATTTTTGAATTTTACATTGCCCTCCCCTCCCCCACGAGCCTTTTAGGTAAAAAAATGAAAAATCCTGAACAGCATGTGGTTTATTTCGTTTTCGAAGATGCCGAGTTCAAAAATCATCGAGTTATTTTTGGTTCAGACCTCTACCATCTCTCATCCTCTCCCCTCAATATTTGAATTCTTTGTTCAAAAAAATAAATACAGAAGAGCATATTACTTGTTAGGAGTTCGAAAATGAACTCTTTTTTAGGTACGGTTTTCGACTCTCAAAATAGCTTTGTATTTTGCTTCCACAATTCTAAGTATAAAAAGGAAGAGGAATTGAGAAAAGAAAGTAAAATATTGAGCCGAAACAAATATAAATCGAAAATAAGTTATGAAAGAACCCCGTTATCCAAAATTTCAGGTATTCAAGTTCATTTCTCGAATTTTGGCGAATTTTTGAAATTTCAAAATCACCTCATCACCCTGCAAAATATAAAAATTTGATCCAATCAACGAAAAAAGCTGAAATTTGGTATACATCCTATTTTTAGCCTCTGAAACCAACTGGAAGCTGTCAAGACGTTTCGGAGTCTCCGGAAAATTTTGTAATTTTCCAGCATTACAGAAAAGCCCATAAAAATGGTCCACATGAACCTTAGCACCTACAATTGCATATTACCCAAATTGGCGATAGATTTGATCGATTAAAACACAATCTTCCAAAATTCGTAAATTCGAGTTGAAATCCAAATTTTCTGACTGTGTAATTATTGAGGTAAAAAGCTGAAAGTTGGTTATGGACTTTTTTCCAAAGTGCTGGAAAATTCCAAAATTTTCTAGAGGCTGTGAAACGTCTTGAAAACACTTCCAATCGATTCGCGAAGCTGAAAATAAGGTATATTTATATACATATGTACCAAATTTCAGATTTTTTCGTTGATTATATCAAATTTTCGATTACGGTATATTTACTCGAATCCAAGTTTCCGAATTGGCATTTCCCAGAATACCATTACCCCGAATGTTAAAATCCCGAATGCCTTTTACCCGAAAAAATTATCTCGAATTAATGAATCCGAATTGGAATTTCCCCGAATACCATTATCTCGAATGGTAAAATCCCGAATCCGTTTACCCGAATTTTTAAATCTCGAACATCCTTTTGAGGACTTTTGAGATATTTTCAAAATTTCTCTTCCATTTCTGAAAAAAAAAAAAAAAAAACGGAAAAAATTGGACAAACAACAACAAAAATTTTTATCCAAAGTATTTTTGAAAATTCTTCTGACTTGGAAAGGGCGTCGCGGAACCAGGTGTCGCTCGGGATTTTACCATTCGGGGTAATGATAGTCGGGGAAATGCCAATTCGGGTTCATAAATTCGGGATAATTTTTTTGGGGTTAAAAGCGTTCGGGATTTCAAAATTCGGGTAAACGGATTCAGGATTTTACTATTTGGGATAATGGTATTCTGGGAAATACTAATTCGGGTTAATAAATTCGGGATAATTTTTTTCGGATAAAGGGCGTTCAGGATTACAAAATTCGGGGACTTGGAGTCAGGCAAATGTCCGGTAACCAAAATTTTCATATTTTGCAGAGCGATGAGGTAATTTTAAAATTTCAAAAATTCGCCAAACTTCAAGAAACGAATTTCAGCACCTGGAATTTCGAATAATAGAATTCTTTTAAGATGTACCTAGCTACCTACTTTCTACTTATTTTTGTTTCGAGTCAAAATCTTACTTTGAGTTGGGGTTGGGGTACATCCCTTGTCTTGCGGGGCAACCAAAACCAGCAAAAAAATTAAGCAAAATCGAAATATGCCAAGGGTCAAAAATAAGATGAAGTGTAATATTGATCCTAAAATTATAAAAAATGTTCATAGCTTTTTTCTGTTTTTTGTACAGATTGTGAATCTTTATAATATGATACTGATTTCGTTTAATAGCCACAACCCAGAATTGGTAAAATTTCTAGGTAGGTAAATATTTTTACGTAATTTTTACTAAACGAATTTAAATGTTTATACTTATTACTCTCTCAATTTTGAATCAGTGAAATTTATTTAAAAAAAAAAACACTGAAAAGCAGTCAGAATTGCAGCACAGTAATAAATCAGTGAAAATGTTTTCACTGAAAGCAAGTCAGTGAAAGAAAATCATTGGAAATCAGTGCAAATTCACTGAAAACTGATTATAATTATGAAATTCACTGAAAAATCTGTGAAATTCTTTGAATAATCAGTGAAAAATCACTGAAAATCAGTGAATTTCACTGGTTTTTCCTGTGCTGCAATTCTGACTGTTTATCAGTGACTTTTCACTGATTCGGAGTGAGAGAGTAGATTTCAGATACCTATCGATATTACGATACTTATACAGTACCATTTTTCTCCTTATATTGCAGGAACCCATATCATTTATGATTGGTGGCTCATTTTGATCCAAACAATTCTCATGCTATGTGCGATCATTTTCATCGACAAAAAATCTACCACACGTGGCATAATTTTCGCTAAATTTTGGTCATTCGGTTTAACCGTTGTGTTTCTGGTTCTCGAAATCCAGGTCATTATTTCGTTTATGATTTTCATATATCAGCACAATTCTGTAGACAAGTATTGGAAGAATATTAAACATGATACAAAAGAATCCTCGCCTGTCCATTTATACATTACCGTAATAATGGCATCATTATGCTTTTTGGGTAAGTCGCTGCAGCGGTTCAGTAAAATTCTACATCGAATTTTGTTTTCCATTTGCAATAATCTTATTCCCAATATGTTTCAGCTTTTAAATCGTACTCCGCAGCGGTAATGTTCCACTTTGGAGATGTTTTCGCGAATTATCTATCGGAGACAGGTCATGATATTGGAAGTGATACCGATCAGGTTACTTATAGATCCAGGGATCAAATCGTTTCGATTTCATTGTCACCTCCTCCGTATGATTCGAGTTCGGCCGAACTTGGGATTCGATCAACAGATCTGACATCTTCGCCTCCTCCTCGTTACGTTGATGTGTTCAACTATTAGAAATGTATCTAGATGACAATTTTACTGAGAAATGCATTGTGAGGATATATTTCAATTATAAATATACGCCTTGAAGACTGATCTCTCTAAAACTTTTGAAATGTTCCTAATTTTTCACTTTTTTTCTTTAATTTTTTTAAAAAAACTTCATTGTTATTTGCTGTTTTAAATCGTTTTTGTCATTTTTCAACATGTTTTTTAATATTTTGTCCGAGAAATAAAATTTTTGATTCTTTTCAACGAGAGTTTTTTTGAGAGCAGATAGGTATGCCTATTTATTTCTTTAAAAAAGAACATGCAATTTTAAAACTAGTTTTAGGGCTGTTAGCTGTTACAGACAATATTGGGCATTTTTTTTTTCAAAATGAAGATGAAAAATATCCCTTCCTTCCGGTGGTGGCATCCTAAATTTTTTCCGGGTGTAGCAAAAATTTCCAAGGTTCAGTAACCCTGTCCGAAGAAAAGTCGGCAATGTAAAAAATGAATTCTTGAAAAAATGCATTTAATTTCATTTTGGCGGCTTTACTTCTAGCAAGCATAAGCGCACTCAGAAGTTATGTAAGGGAGGGGCTGAGAATTCAAAGAAAAAATGGGAGGGGAGATCAAAATTCAATAAAAAATTGAGATGAAAATACTGCCCGAGAGAAGTGAGGGTGAAATTTATTGAAAAATCATGTTTAGGGAACAAAAAAATACACTTCTTTTTGACATTCGTCAATTGAAATTTTGCAGTTTTTTTTGAATAAGAAATCAAAATTCATTCTTTCAAAAGTGTACAAAGCAAATTTGATGATGATTAAAATTTATTTGAGAGGTTGGAATGGGGGTAGAGAATTTTAATTTTATAATTTTTCGGGGTTATATGAGACGCAGCCAGGGATACCCGACCATATGTCGGAAAAGTAAATTTCGAGAAAAACGCAAATTAAGAAAAAATGACCAAAAATATGGAATTTTTTTTTATCAATTTGTATACTATGAACCCTCTACTTTCATATGAGAATAGGTTCAGGTCCCAAAAGTGTCATCTTCTTGGTTAAAAAACGAATTTTGCTGAAGGCCTATGAGAAATTGAAACTATACCATATGTCGGAATTTTATAAAAATATGTTAAAATTTACAACTTTCATTATTATTGAAACGTAGTAGTGTTCAACAAATATCCGGATATCCAAATACCAAATACTATTTGGATTATCCGGATATCACACGGAAATTGCCGAACAGCTCCGAAAACATCCCGAAAACGGTTGAACTTTTCCGAGAGTTCCTGAATTCTTTCACGAACCCTCACAAAATTTAAAGGTCGATTATCGAAATCGAAAAATCGAAATTGAAGAATCGATTATCGAAATCGAAAAATCGAAATTGAAAAATCGATTATCGAAATCGAAAATTCAATTTTTTCCCGTTGAAACTCTTCATTTCGATTATCCGGATATTTGTTGAACACTAATTTTCAAAGCATGATTTTCACCGTTTGGTTTGTAAAGTTGTTTGACTTGCACTAGATTTCATTTCTCAATGCACGTAATTTCAGGTTCGTTTTAATGAACTACAGTGGTGTACGATTATTAAAAAAAAAATTTTGTACCAAAAATGTCATTATTTCTTGAAAAAAGATGATTCCCGACATATGGTATGGTTTCGATTTTCGATGCCGGCAACTTCTGGAAGGGTCAATGACCTAAAGTGATGTAAGAAGACGTAAATAAACCATTTCCGATGAGAAAAGTCGTTTACAGAACATAATTTTTTTTTATTCATTGAAAACAGTTCCAAATTTTGTTTTGAGAAAAACGCCAAACAAAATTTGGAACTGTTTTCAATGAATAAAAAAAAATTATGTTCTGTAAACGACTTTTCTCATCGGAAATGGTTTATTTACGTCCTCTTACATCACTTTAGGTCATTGACCCCTTCCAGAAGTTGCCGGAATCGAAAATCAAAACCATACCATATGTCGGGAATCATCTTTTTTCAAGAAATAATGACATTTTTGCATGGCCATCTACATTTGACAGGCCATAATCCTCGATTTGGCAATCATGCAGAAAGGCGAGATTCCTGTATTTTGATTGGTTTTTCATGTCAGTGACGTCAGTAGATGGCCATGCATTTTTGGTACAAAATTTGTTTTTTTAATAATCGTACACCACTGTAGTTCATTAAAACGAACCATAATCGACCATGTTGAACACTACTACGTTTCAATAATAATGAAAGTTGTAAATTTTAACATATTTTTATAAAAATTCCGACATATGGTATGGTTTCAATTTCTCAGAGGCCTTCAGCAAATTCGTTTTTTAACCAAGAAGATGACACTTTTGGGACCTGAACCTATTCTCAAATGAAAGTAGAGGGTTCATAGTATACAAATTGATAAAAAAAAAAATTTCCATATTTTTGGTCATTTTTTCTTAATTTGCGTTTTTCTCGAAATTTACTTTTCCGACATATGGTCGGGTATCCCTGGCTGCGTCTCATATATTGAAACCCAAGTTTTTGAAGGTGTAGAATACACATTTGGGAATATTTTTTTCGGGATGAAGAGTTGGTGGGGTGGAGTAAAAGTAGTCTTGAAATGGAAAATTTTGAATTTCATAATTTTTTCAAGTTGTATTAGAATCAAAGTTTTTGAAAGTGTAGAATACACCTTCTAAAATATTTTTCTTTTCAGGCTGATGGGTTGGGGAAGAGGAGAGAGTAGACTTGAAAATTTTTGAATTTTACCATTTTTCAAGTGATTCATCAAAATATATGTTTTCGAGGGTGTAGAATACGAAGGGTATAGCCGGGTAAGAGATGAATTTGGCCCCAGCTCCGATTTTCGATCTAACCCCCCTCTCAAATAGTGCCCCTTGATGTAAAAAAAAATTCCGGAAAATTTTTTGATCCCCCCTCGCCATTTTGGATTCATGGCCATGATATTACATTATTTTCGGGGATGAAATAAATGGAATTTTCTGCAAATTTAGGTACCGTACATTCAACTTTTTTTTTCATAATTTTTTATTTACTCCTTTGTGAGGTTTTTGGACGTTTGAAGTTTCAAACATTAACTTAATAGCAAAATTCAGCTACTTTCTAAAAATGTCCCTAAAATGTGTTTTTTTAATGTAGATTAACCTGACGTATTCACATTTGGCGATTTCCTTGAACTAGGGACCAAAAATCTCGAAAGCTCATACAGAAGTGTTGTTTTTTGACAGATTTTCCAAATTTTGAACGTTTTATATGGATGAAACTGATCAAATGAAAAAACCAACGTCGAATTTGTATTTAGCAGGTCAAAATATCCCAATAAACACCCTTTTTACGATCGTTTTCCATAATGTATGAGAAGTCACTTTTTCACCGATTTTTCATGACAAAAAATGTGAATTTTCAGACTTAATGGAAAACAATCGCGAAAAGGGTGTTTATCGGAGTATTTTCACCCGTTAAACACGAATTTGACATTTTTTTTTTCTATTAGGCCATTTCTTTCCATATAAAACGTTCAAAATTTGGAAAATCTGTCAAAAAACAACACTTCTGTATGGTGTTTCCAGATTTTTGGTCCCTAGTACAAGGAAATCGCCAAATGTGAATAGGTGAGGTTGATCAACATTTAAAAAAAAACACGTTTTAGGGATATTTTTAAAAAGTAGCAGAACTTTGCTGTTGAGCCCCTTTTCACTGTTTAAAATTTCAAATGACTAAAACCGCATGAAAGAGTGCATCAAAACAGGTTTTAAAAAAAACAGAAGTTCATAGTCTAAAACAGGATGTCTATAAGATGTGGACCATTAGACATCAATAAGATATGAAATAAGATGTATACCACAATGTCTGGTCCACATCTTACAGACATCCATTTTTAGATCAGTAACTTGTTCATATTTTCATATCATTGATATCTAATAGTCTACATCTTATAGGCATCCTGTTTTCGACCATTAACTTGTTTATTTTTTCATCAAGTTAATGGTCTAAAACAGGATGTCTATAAGATGTGGGCTATTAGATATCAATAAGATATGAAAAAAATTAACATTATCCTTCATCTAAAATAGATATTCATTCGATGTGACATTGACATCTTAAAATATGTTGGGTAGATATCTAAATTAGATAACTACTATCGATTTCTTACATCTATTGTCTGGTAGACATCAAACAGTACTCTCTCATTCCGAATCAGTGAAAAATCACTGATAAACAGTCAGAATTGCAGCACAGGAAAAATCAGTTAAATTCACTGATTTTCAGTGATTTTTCACTGATTATTCAAAGAATTTCACAGATTTTTCAGTGAATTTCATAAATATCACTGAGTTTTCAGTGAATTTTCACTGATTTCCTGTGATTTTCTTTCACTGATTTGTTTTCAGTGAAAAAAATTTCACTGATTTTCTCCTGTGCTGCAATTTTGACTGTTTCTCAGTGATTTTCGGTAATTTTCACTGATTTATAATTAAGGGAGTAGATTCAGAAATAAATCTTAAACCATATGTTTATGCAATGTGTGCATCGTTTTTAATGTCCGAAGATTCATCAAATTTCATGTATCAAAACAATATTTATACAATATCACTTATAGATTTAGATGAAGTAGATGAAGTAGACTTGCTATAGATATCTATACGACTTTCTGTGCTGCCAGGGTGGATTGGTCGGATCTTTTACTCTGTATTTCCTCGATCAATTCCCTGGACAAAGGCTTGAACTTCATTCATTAATACACTTTTACATCTATACTGGATGTATATCCATTCATTGATGGCTAGATGTTTATCCAATTGGGAGAGAATGCTTATTGCCAGCAAGTCCAAATCGTTATTTAGCCCGGCGGCTTTTAGAAAATCACGTTCTTTTTCAATAATATACCCTAATAGTTGTTCCATCGCAGTAATGGCACCTTGATTTTCTGTTGACATTTTTAATTTAGATGGTGACTTGCAGATTGATGTTTACTATTCTAACGTTGATATCACTTTTTTCCAACTTGTCTTCTCCTACTATCTTCCAACCAGAGGTGCATTCAAATCCTGCCATTCTTAAATCTTGTACCAGTAATTGTGTCGCTTGAAATTCACTGAATTTTCCTATACTTAGGCCGCCTTCCTTGTCTTTCCCCGGAAACCCATATTCGTTCAGGAACTCCACTAATTTCTTTATATCTTCAGACTCAAGGACACGGTGCAGTATCGACGATATTCTAAGTGGACCGATTTCTTTAAATTAAGGATTACCGCTCAATTGCGATTTCACTTCCTTGTTTGGGTAATCCAGGGCAACGATGTGGTACCCTTTTTGATATGTTTTATGGTTAAATAACCATAGGAAAACATCTTCATGGCCAAAGGAACATTCTGAGGGATGTAATATTCATAGAACTTGGACTCATTCACGAGATAATACTCAAAATTGCCGATGTTTAATCCATGTTCTTTCATTTCCGCTATTATTGGTACTACGCTACTTGTATGGGACCAATATGGCCGAATTTCTTCACTTTCTAATGCAAGTATCGCAGACACAGGGTTTAGTACTGAAATTCCAATATCGAATGAAAACCGGTATCCGTCATAATAATCCAGATAATCGTTCAAAACTTCTTTATACACCATTTTACCCGTTTTCAGGTGCTTCATTATGTACAGTCGTAAATATTTTTCAATTTCTTCCCTGGTGAAACCAATTGCTATCGAAAAATCTGGATGATTACTTTTTGGTTATATTTTCTATAAAGGTTATTCACTAATTGTGCCATATCCCTATTCTCATTCTTGGTAAGATTATAATGGATCGCGATATTGTTAATTGCTTCTTCGAGTTTAGATCTAAACTGGACAACACTTTGGGAAGCTATATTATTGAAATTTAGATGAATAACCTGATAGCTTTCCCATGTTCCATCTGTCCTGGGGTATTACCACAAAGAAAAATATAGGTGTCTTTGAAAAGATGGGAATTTCCCAGAAAAAAATGAAGGAGCATGCCAATGAACATAGTTTTTCCAAATCTCCTAGGTCTTGTAAGGAGTTGAATTCTTTTTCTTTGTGCTAGTAATTTCATTACATAGTAAATATATTGTGTCTTATCCACATACACCAAATTTAGTTCGCGAATTGTGTTGCAGCGGATCGGGTGTTGTTCCTTTACACACCAAAACTGAAGTAGAACGAATAGGATCATGCGAAGATTCAATTACAGTTGTCAAAATATACAGAAAAAATATCAAAACCGCAACACCAAATGAGATTTTCATGATTAGGTATTGTTTTGGACCACGACACCAAAAATTAAAATTATATTACACGACACAAGTTTATCATAATCATAGATAGTATAGGTAAGTACGAGTAATCGTCACTTCAAGCAAAAGTACATTTATTGTCACTTCGTCAGCGTATCTGCACAGCGATAGTGAGTAACATGAATACTGATATTATACAGAAAAAACGATCGGCACTTTTGCCTCATGTAATAAGGAATTTAATCATTGGTTTCGGTTTTACGATTAAAAATCTAATCAAATCGCTTTGAAGAACTGAAAAAAATCTTATAATATTGCGTCATTACAATTTTAATAAGGAAAATTCCACTATGCTCGCTACATATTCGAAATTATCTGTAACTTGCAGATAGATACCTATGTCATTTTTTCAATTTCATCTTAAGAAAATAACGTGATTTTTGTTTGCATGGGGATTTATCGATGATTTTCATCTTTCTAAGAAGTTAATCAGGTCTAAGTAATCAGTGGGTCAGAGCTTTAGCCTTATGATTAAAAATTCAATCGAAGAAAGAACTGAAAAAATTTCAACATCTCGTTAATACCTAAATTAATAAGGAAAATTCCAATAGGTACCCTGGCTACACAGTTGAAATATTCTGTAAGCTTGTAGATAGAGATCTATCTAATTTCTTTTCAATTTTATTACAAGAAAATAACGCGATTAAAATTGTTTGCTATTGGATTTATCAATTTCATCTTTTTAAGAAGTCAATCAGATATAGAGGTAATCGTCTTGTCAGAATTCTGGCCCTTATGATTAAAAATTCAATCAAATCATTTCGAAGAAATGAAAAAAAATTAAACATAGCATTATTATACCCAATTAATAAGGAAAATTCCGATACGCTCGCTACACTTTTGAAATCATCTACAAATTTGTAAATAGATGTTTTCCACGGCACCGAGAATTTATCTGTAAAACCTAAGAGCCAATTTTTGGACACCGCTGACATAACGTCATGTTGCCCCGCTTGAAAAAAGTGAAAACAATATACAGAAAAATTCTAAAATAAAAATTATCTTTCATTTTGATTAAACTTTCCTGAATAATTCAAACTTTCTCGCAGTTTTTCCGACTTCGATTTTCTCCCTTTTCTTTGTTTTTCTAATTCCATTTTTATTACTTGTTAAATTTATTTCCACTACTGACGTATCGAGTTGAAATAATTGAAAAAATTAAAAAAAATTCTAAATTGGGAGAAAAATTGAAGAAATTTTTGACTGAAAAGATTTCAGAGTCGAAAACAAAATCAAGAAAAAAATTCAAATATTTTTTTTTGTAAAACTTACTATTTTTTTCTATTTTTTATTTTTTCAAGTACAAAAAATTAAGAATTTCGAAAAAATGAACCAATTCTGATTTCTCCAACATTTCTAATTGGGTGCTCTTCTGATTATAACTTTTTAACGATAAACATCAGTCTCTTCAAATAAATTCGTCGATTTAATTGATTTAATCAATTCTGTCAATAATAATTTCAAAAAAATTCAAAATCATTTGTCGAAAATTACCTACCTAAATGAAATCTTAAACTATTCTTCTGAGAAGTTGTCTTAACTAAAATTTTATATTTATTGTGGCCCATGAATTTTTTCGATTCAAAATTTTCAGTCGTCACCAAGTGATAATTTTCGTACAAAATAAAACGAATACGTTGCTCTTCTGTCATTAAATTTCCTTACTTCGGCTAAAAAGAATCGAAAATTCCCTATTTCCATTTAATAAAAAAAAAAATGCAACGGTACGTTTAGCCCGAATAATAAAACGCAATATGATCCTTCCAAACTTGAAACGTAAACGTAAAACGTGGCCTTATATCATATTTAAACGAACCGTTACATTTTTCATTTCTCAACCTACCCATGCGATGGCACGACTACTTATTACATACATTACCGTACACGAGGTTCAATTTCAATACCCACACACCCGTGCTCATTTCCTTGAAATATTTGCGGCGTTACGATATGCAATTCTATTAACACTCTCGTTTCGGCTTATCATTCGGAAAGGCGTGAAGAACGGGGAGAAAAAGATTCTGTCACGAAGACAAGGACGACGAACACGATTGCAATCGTGGTTCGGTTGCGGTACCTAGGTGATTTTTGAAGAAACACAAAATTGACATTTTACAAAATTTCCAAAAACCGTCGTTTTTCGTCGTTTCTTCAAGAAACGACACTTTTTCGGTCTCCTGAGGTGATTTCTGAAAAAACCCAAAATTGAAATTTAATTCGACGCTCTACAATTTATGTTCTATTCATTTTTTTCGTAGAACCCTTCCTTTTCTCAGAAAATCGACTTGAAGTGTCAAAAGTCATCAAAAAAAGTTGAAAACCCGTTAAACGAACAATTCAAATTGTGAAAAATCTTTGGGTGATGGAATTTTTTCACTATTTTTCTCGTGATCAGTGCGAAAAATACTATGAAAATCACCCAATCAAATCTCAAAAAGCATTTTCCATATCGGCCTGTGTAGTTAATTAAGTAGGTACTCACATGGTATACCTATCTACAATTTTGAAACCGGTTGCATGAATTGATCGCAAAAATAATTATCAATCTAAAATAAACAAGTAGGTATCAAATACTTACCCCATTCAGCTCACAATCTGAGTTCCAACTGATGAACCTTTTGGACTAATATTCTAAAACAAACAAGCAAACAAAAATTGACCATTATTTTTTGTATTCACAATAAAAATCAGATTTATGGTATAGGATCTCTAATCACTGAAATAATCAAATTTACGAAAGATGCAAGTACCTAAAATTAAGTCATTAAAGAATTGCTTCCCTCACAAATTAACTCTTTATTCCACCTATGAAAAATACATAGATAAGATGAAAAAATTCCCAGCTTAAAATTTAAAAATTGACAAATACACTCAACTGGGAAGTTTTTAAAAAAGAAAACTTTTTTGTAAATTGATGTTTTCTCTTTTCAAAAAATTCAGATAATCTCCGATACAGATTGGAAATTTTGTTCTATTATTTTCTGCTGGAGATTAAAGAGGGATGTTTAGGATAAAAAACTCAATAAACTTTTTTTTTCGAAAATAACTACTTTAAGGATCTATAACCTCACTTTCACAACGCTGCTACGTTGAAAAAAAATAAATCGAGCTATTTTTACGATCAAAAAATTTATTGAATCATTTTTTAAGCAACCTCTTGGATTTCTTCGAAAAAATAGTGAAGTCGTGGCGCAGATAACAGCACTGCCATCAATTTTTTTTGAAAATTTTCATAAAAATAAATTCTTAGCGATCGAGCTTGATTTTGAGGTGGTGGGGAGGGGGGTAATTGGAATTTTGTAAGTCAAGAAATCTTCAATTATGCGAGCTGGAATTTCCAATAATTGGTAATAGGTCAGAAGGAGTAGATACTCAAATTGCACTGTGTTTCTCCCTCAAGTATCATTATTTCAAGCACTCCCAAGTCCAAACTCAACCTTATTAAGAAGTTAAGACTACGTATTTCGTATTACCCAAATTTTTTCTAAGAAATCTTTTTCCAAAAGTCAACAATCTCATCAATTTTCTTTTAAATCTGAAAATTATAGATACCTAACTAGTGATATGGAATTAAAATATCGATGAGGTAGAAGTTTCTACATCTAAATGTACTATAATCAGCTGAGTCGCGAAAAATTTCCGAAATGGTACCGTCACGTCTTTTTTCAAATGTAACCTCATCAAAAATAAATGAATCAAAATAAAATTGAAAAATTTCGAGAAGAAAATTTATCACCGTAGATAGTTTTATTTTAAAATAGTAAAAATGAAATCCCATTATTATCACAATACGAACTGACCAAATTTCATCATTAAATTGGAAAAATCAAATTTTTTATCACTTCTTCGTCTAATCGACAGATAAAATTTACTTTAACTTAACTATACATATTATTTACACATGGGAAACTTTCGTTTTTATCAAATTCCAAGTATATAATGATATTTACCACACTTAAAAGAAAATAACTATAAATGCATCGATCGATGAGTACAAATTACAGATGTATTTAATTTGAACGTATGAATAGTGATTTTTTACACGAATAATTCAGTATTTTAGATTCCTTTCGCGAGTACGTGTTTCAATACCAAACGGCATGTTGAATTGAAATAAATCTTATTGTTTTGGATCTTTGATGAAATTAGGATCTCAACATCTTTATTTGTATTTATATTAAAATATGAACCCAAGTTGTGAATTTTCGATTGAAGCAGTATCTGCAGTTGCTCTTATTTTTAATGTGGTAAGTTTTTGATTCAGCTAAATAATTTACGCTTATATAAATATTATCGGATTCTTAATGCCATTCTCACTAAGTACATACCTACATTTTGTTTGAGTGGTACTTATATTTTCCCCAGCTATTTTGCTCTTTATTCATACGCAATTTTTTTTGTCAATCATGGTGTCCACTATATTTCAGAAATAATTTTCCCTGACTTTTCCAGGTTTTCCAGACCAATTTTTCGAATTTTTCCAGACCTTATAAATATGATATTCGTAAACCAGGGAGGGGGGGGGGGGTAATTTTTTCGCGTGATGTACTTACATCCCGAAATTTTGGGATTTTTTTTCCAAAATCACTATAGTCGGTACAACGAAAGAAGGCACTTTTCCCCTACGTTCTCCCACCACAAAATTTAAAAACGCTGAGTTGTGATTGGACGAAATTTGAAATCAACGCGCGTCGTTGGTTTCCGCGTTACGGGTCGAGTAGGGGAAAAGTGCCTTCTTTCGTTGTACCGACTATAGATACTTTTTACGAGATCTTTAGATGCCCTTCTTCCGGTCAAAAAAATATTCAAATTCAATTCTGAAAATTTTTTCAGCCCATCCAACTCCCCCTCGCCACAAAAAATTGAAAATTTGAATTTATTACCTACAGAAAAAATTTAAATAAAAAGGAAAAACCAAGTATTCCCACGGCAAAATTAGGTTTTGAAAAATAAAAAAAATTATGCCAGGGTGCTTGCCAAATTGAGCGACTAAAAATTCGGATTTTTCCGGACTAAAAATTCAAAATTTTCTACACATTTCATTCCCCTCTCCCCCTCCAAAATGAAAAGCACTTGTCTCAAATTTATAAATTCACGCAATCCCTTGCAATTTTTTAGTTTGTACCAATAAATGAAAAAGTGAATGAGAAAGTAAAATATAAATCATTTTATGAAAAGATATAAATGTGTTGAGCCCGAGCGAAGCGAGGGCGAAAATTTTTGAGAAAAAAGATCTTCAAAAGATGAAAATTCACCACTTTTCCCTCATTCATGTTTTCCAAAACATGGCCAATAATTTCGATTTCTGTTCCATTCCCTCCCTTTTTTTTAACTTCGTGGTCAAGGGCATCATGACATTTCTTTCTCATCACAGCTCATTAAAAAGTAAGTTTCCAAAAAACTTAAGATTAAAAATAAATTCTGTAGAAAGAAAGAATGTAAATTACCCCGAGCGTAGCGAGGGAATTTTTTTTGGATAATTCATAATTCAATGGACAAAGACATGCATTTTGAATATCAATTTTATTGTACGTACATTACGACCGACAAAAAAATGATGCATAAGACAATAATTGGATAAAAGATGTAATAATTTGGCCCGAGCGGAGCGAGGGCAAAATTCTTTGAAAAATTTATAATAAAATAAGCAAAAAAACATTTTGCTAAATGATTTACTTACATTTTTGGGGATTTTCGAAAAATTCCAGAGAAAATTCCAAAATTCCCTGACTTTTCCAGACCACCAAAATTCCCTGACTTTTCCCGGTTTTCCCGGTTTTCCCGGTTTTCCAGAGAATGGACACCATGTCAATGAAGTTCTAAAGAATATAGGTATTAGGTAACCAAAACCTGTATGTTGAGTCAATAAATTTTACCGCTCAATATCTTTTTTGAAAAAAAAAAATTTTGTTTGGAAATTTTTCATGCGAAAATTTATTATTATATAATTTTTATACTTTTTCAAAATTTTTCAACATATAAGTGATATTGAATGATCACGAATTTTTATAGTTTTAAATTCAGCATCGATTCTTAAAGCAATTTTAACAGATTAACAATTTAATAATTTTTTCGAACGACAACGTGATCTTTTTTGAAAAAATTCTCAAAAACATCCTTTCTTGACCCTAGAATTATTGGAAATCAAATTACTTGTTTTTATAAAATAATATTTTGGTATTGGAAATAACCGATAGTTGCTACCTAATCCTATTGGGTAATTTTAATTTTCTTTCTGTTCAGCTTTTGAACAACACTTCAATAAATCATTTCAAACTAGAGATCGTCCAATTTATAGGTGAGTGTGCAATCAATACAACTAATTATTTCATTGTCATCACACCTGATAATGTTATAAACGTGCACATAATTTAATAATTTTTCATACTTGTTGCACAGGTGATGTACGAGCATATAATTTCCTCTGGTACCTCGTGGTAGTCCAAACCATTTTGTCGTTGTTTGCCATTGCGATAATGTATAACAGATCTGTCGTCACTTCGATAAGAACTGGCTTAATTTTAGCTGTCCTTGGATTGCTATTTTACGAAACCTCGAGCACTTTTCTTTTCATTTTATTAAACTCAGACCAGTCACGTAAATCGTTCAAAGATATTTCAATTGATGACCGAAAGTATCGCATTATCATATTTTTCGGGCTGATTTGTTATTTTGGTACCTAAGATTCTTTAAGCTTCGCGTTCATTTTGATTTTAAATTTTTGTTTTTTTTTCAATTTAATCTAATATTTTGTCTGGATTATGTGTTTCAGCATTTAAAACAGTCGCCACCGTAATTCTATTTTTTCAAACTGGAAAACTAACGAAAAATATAAATCGAATGTCTTGTGTCGACGATTTTGATGCTCCTCCTCCTTATGATTCGCACATGATGGAATCTGCCAGTACACCGCCACCAAGTTATTACAGCACTGATTACATTTAGCCGATTGGTGTGAATCAGTAAAAGATATGACGTTTTACCAAAGAATTAGTTATTTATGTCGTAAGGGAATGATTTTATACAAAGAAGTACGTCTCTTTAGATAGGTAGGTATTATTATTAAGTATAATTTTTTTAATGGAAATATGATCAAGAAAAAATAATGTAAAAACATTTGAGAAAATATTGTACGTTTTAATTGTGTAATATAAAATTTTATGAGATTTATGGCAAAAATTCTTCGGAATGTTGGAAAATAGAAGATAAGTTGATTGAACTTTTGAGAAAATATCAATGCTGCGTCATAAAAATGATCCAAACACATTTTTCAAAAATTTGCTTGTCATGTCGAAAATCTTGCTTAGACAAAATGTTTGGACAATTTTTTGTCCTATTTTTTGAACGAATTTTATCCTACAATTTGAACAATTTAAACAAAATTTTCAGATGTAAGTAGTAAGTACATAGGTAAAAGTACTTACCTGATTAAAATTTTCATGAAAATTTGATGAATTTCAATTTTTTTAAATTTGCGACCTTAACTTAAAAATTGTTTCAATTTTTCCGCGTTCAATGATTTTTTCGAATCATTTTATAATTAAAGATGGGGTTCGTAATAAATTTAAAAAGTTGGTGGCCAATCAATTGGTAGAGGTAGGGTTTTGAATACCTCGACAGGAGCAGTGGCGTCATCAGAATCGAAAATGGGGGGGGGCACAACAGGGGCCGTGTGTTGGACAATTTTTTTTGCTTTTTCGAAGAGGAAAAGAGGGACTGACTTTTTTCACCTGCTAAAAATGAGGAGAGGGTAAAAAAAGAGCCTTCTTCCGCACTTTCGTCTCAGATAGACCATAAAATTGTAACTTTGTTTATGCCCGAGCGAAGCGAGGGCGAAACTTTGAAAAAATTGGATTTTCAATGCCCTAAAAAGAAATTTTTCCATGTTTTAATGCTTTGAAAATCCCTATCTGATGTAAGTGTAATGTAAATTTAAATACAACATAAGTTTTGGGAAGGCCAAGCGGGGGGCCTGGCCAGGCTCCCCGGGCCCCCTTGACGACGCCTCTGGACAGGAGATATGCGATCAATCAGATATTAGGATTCGAAATTTGGAATATACAAATGACATGGGTAATATTTATAAATAGATATTTTATGACCAAAGCGTAGAAACGTACCACTCCGCAGGTTCCTTATTGGTAAAAAATTCGGAGTTTTTAAATTATAATTCGCTCAACTTTTATCGTATGAGACTATGACCATGTAAATGCAAAATTTGGTAATAACTTTCGATGAAATAAGTTGCTGACTAATTATTCCCATTAAAGTGGATTTATGTGAATTATCAATTACGATAACATGCACTTCCATTGAATATGATAACGTTTTTCCAACTAATTCCATGGATCAGTAAATAATTGTCCACAAATTATTGCAATATTTTGTTTTTATTTATGGGAATTTCCATTTTACTTGAAACCCATTCGATGACTTTTAATTCGTCATGAAAATTCAGTGTAAAAAGAGGAATCTGATGATATGGTCACCTCTGAAGTATATGATATTTTGGATGAATCAAGATGATTAATTTATCCACTTGATATTTTGTATGCGTCCAACTACATAGTATGAATTTTTTCGCATAAATGTGGCAAGTTTCGTTGACTTGATTAATTCGCAAACCATTTCTCGTTCTTTATCTCATTTTCAAATTTTCGTTTGGGAGAACAATCATTTCATTGGGTTTTTTAAAAAAGAAAATTTAAGCAATCATAGTGTCTATACTGGATCTAAAAAATAAAAATTCTTGCAATTTTCTGGATTTTTTTGCTATTTTTCTTGTTTTAAATTTGCCAGAACAGGAACCCCCTTTTTAACCTTTGAAGAAAAGGTTAAAAACTCTAGTTTTTCGCCGTAAAATCATTAAAATTCTTGCTATTTACTGGTTCGGCTTGTTTTTTTTGCCGGTAAGGTTAGACATTATGTTTAAACAATGTTTGATATTTTTTATAGCTATTTTGCATAAAATGTGTGATTTCTTCGTGATTTTATCTTTTAAAAATAAAGATAGAATTGAATAAGTAATTATTACCTACTGGTGGGCCAGTGTGGCCAATTTAGCATAATTATGCCAGATTTACCATCATTTTTTTTGTTTTTTGACTTCCTAGCTTAATGTTATGATGTCAGGAAGCCAAAAATAAAAGAAAAAAAAGTTGCGTGATTTAGCATAATTTTTTGCATAATGCTAAAATTATGGCAACACTGACTGGTGCATCTAGACCTACGATTATTGTAATTTTATCCATTATTTTCTTTTATGAAGTTTATAAATAATATTCCGGATAATTACAGGCCGAAGCAAATCTTCAAGGTTTGGAAAAACGATAAAAAAATTTCTGCTCACAATTTTTTTGAATTTTCTCAAAGAGAGGTCAAGGGTCAAGGTATGTCGAAAAATGAAAAAAATAGGTTTATAAGAATAAACACGACCGAAAAATGACATAATTTAGAAAAAGTTTCCAAAATATGAAGAAATTTAATGATTTTGTTCAGAAAAAATTTTCTAAAAAATTACTTTTGAAAAGAAAAAAATTGTAGATATTCAACATTTTTTATAAACCATTTTCAGTCGTTTGAAGACAGATCCACGACTAATTGTAGCAAAGTAGCAGTCAACGACTAAAAAATCTAAAAAAAAATAATAATTCGATCGGTAGATATCGAAAATTAATATTTTCTTACCCGCCTATCATCACAGAAGTGGAGTAAATGAAGCTTTTTGCAAAAGAGTAATGGGTAAGGACCATTTTAATAAAAAAAAAAAAACAATATTAGTCGAAACAGACGATCGCCTGTTGGAAGTAGCAGCAGGGTTTTCCTACAATCATAAAATAACTACGCCTATACGAATATTCATTTCAGAACTTAAATACCCAAGTAAGTATCGATATTTCTATGACTAATTTCGCTGGCATGTCAGTTTTTAGAAGCATTCTCGATTATTTTTTCACGCATGAATATTATAAAATCATACTACGAAATATTTTTAAATCGATTTGATTTATTGAAAATCACCTCATCGTTCGTCATTTTGGTTTGATTTAATTGTAGGTACTAGGTACCTAAAATATATACGTAAATATAGATCTAGATACGTTTATGATGATCTGATTACTCGTTTTTTCCCTGAATCATTCAAATTTGACTGAGCTATCTGTTAAAAAAACCGCATTGTGACGTTACAATTCGAACGCAGACGATTTAAAGATTTCCTTCTTAATTACTACATACGAATAAAAAACTAATAATAGTGGCACCGAAATAATCTAACAATAGATTAACATCATTCCTACAGGTGACCTAATCAACAGTAACCCGGAGATATGAACGATTTGAAATATGAATCAATCTCGTAATTTGGAAATCAGTATGATTTGTCAATTTCAATATTTACACAAAATTAACTTTTTTTGCATAATCTGGCACATTTACAAGATAGGTGCTCCATCAATGAGAAAATTTTCAGGTCGGAAAAATTTATATTGAAATACATTCAAAAAGAGCTACTTACCCAAAATTTCATAAGTTGAAGTTCATTTTTTGAATTCTGGCTTTAAAAATATACAAACGTAGAAAACATAACAATTTGATCACTTCAAGGTTAAAGGAGAAGTTTTTTTTCTCGATCATTCAAATCGATTGAGCACAGTTTTGAGACCTTTTGGAGTCCCAGAAGAAATTTCAGTTTCTCTAGTTTTGAAAAAAAATCATGAAACGTCCAAATGAATTTTAACATCTTCAAACTACCCATTAAAATTCGGATTTGACCCAGTAGTTACGAAATTTGGAAAATTAAGCATTAATTGATGATGAGTACCTAATCTCTGTTCATCGGAGCTAAAGTTTATTAGTGCAATTTTACAGGATTTTTTCAAACCTACAGAATACTAACATTTTCTGGAAACTCCAAAATGTTTCAAAACCACATTCAATCTATTCGAGAGGTCGAAAATAGGGCAGATACCCGTGCTTTTTAACCTCGATTAAATCAAATTTTTATAATTCGCACGAATTTTTAATTTTCATTCAAAAAATGAACTTAGGCTTCTGAAATTTTGGATAGGAGACAGGCGTCCTTTTTGGGCATAATTTCAATATATTGTTTGGTTAAATCTAACTAAGGAACCTCATGAAGCGTTTCCCGGAAATTTTGATAAAAAATGTTCTCATTAGTAGTCCTTGATCTAAGTAGGTACCACACCACCAAAATTTTCGTAGCCAGTTTTGAAAATTACCCCAGACCTGCGAGATCAAAGTTCTGATTTTTGCCATCTATGGGAAATTTTTTTTTTCATAAACCCATAAACTGTTATGGCCTTATGGCCAATGGGTAGAACACGTCAAGATGAGCAAAAAAAAAAAGTATCCTTACACATTGCTTAACTCGAACATAAAAGTGGATACTCTTGATCAAATATCTCAAATTTAGTGATTTTTTCCAATTCAAATAAAAAAATATTAATATTCCTCAGAAAAAAATTTGAACAGAGCTCCTGCAACATTGAGGATAGGCAAAAACACACGCTTTCGTTTTCCACTCGTGTGTTGCGCAAAAATTGTAAATTTTATTTCAATTGTTTTCATTTAGATTTAAAAAATCACTAAAAATAAGGTCTTTGATCAGGAGAAAGAGAACGAGAAAGAAAACCAGTAATGGAAAACTGAAATAATATTAGTTCCAGTTCCAATTTCAGTTCCAGTTCCAGTTCCAGTTTCAGTTCTCAAAATTTTTTAGTTCCAGTTTTCAGTTCCAGTTCCAAAATTTCAGTTTTTTAAATTTTGAAGGACAAAAAAATGCAAAATTTTCTGCTAAATTTGAACTTTCTTGTTTTTCCTTTTCGTTTCAAAGTACAATTTTTCTCCTTTTCAAGCTCAAAATGTCAAAACAAAAGAATTCTAGAAATAACTCATTAGTAATACTTTTTGAAAATATTGTGATTAACCCCTGAATTTTTCAACAAAAAATTTGAACACTTAATGTATGAGAGGACGTCTTTAATTGGATGAAATTTTCGAGTTCACAACACAATTCTTCTTCATTCATGTATCCCGTTTCGACGTAAATTTTCAAGGTTTGGGGGTTTTTAGTAGAAAATTTTTAATTGAATGTGGTTTGGTAAATTTCAACATCAAAATTTTAACTTTTTCAAGTCATATTTTAAATAATTATAAAAATTACAACTGCTGGAACTGGTATAAAACTAAAATTCATTTTAGTTCTAGTTCCAGTTTTCAGTTTTCAGTTCTCATCGTATCAGTTCTAATTCCAGTTTTTCAATTTCAGTTCCAGTTTTTTTCAATTTCCAGTTCTAGTTCCAGTTCCAGTTTTCCATTACTGGGAGAAACCCCTTCCATGTTCTAGCAGGGCAATATGTGTAGATATGGCATTTTTATTCCTCTCAACACGTTCTCCCATTGGCCATAATAGTTTATAATTTTATGGTAAAAAATTTTGATCATTAAAAAATACATGGCCAAAATCAAAACTTTGATCTCGTAGGCCTGGGGTAGTTTTCAAAGCTGGAAGCTAAAATTTTAGTGATATGGTACTCAGGTCAAAAGCTACCATTGAGGCCACTTTTCGTCAAGATCTCCACAAGACACTTCATGAGATTCCATAGTAAAACAAGATAAGCCACAATGAAAACGTAATATAAATTTCAACCAACGAGAGAAAAATAATCTCCTCGAACCAGCGTCAATTTTTGACCATCATTGACTTCCTACCCACAGGCATGCCACGCAGATTTTGGGGGAAAATAGTGACTTTAGTGACTTTTTCTGAGGCAAAAAGTGACCAATTTTTCGAAAAAAGTGACCAATTTTTCAATTTTTTTCATAAATAAATACCCCCCCCCCCCCCCCAAACAAAAAATCATAATTCAAACTGTATTTCTTTCTGCGACAATGCTGAAAATACTTTTTTTCTGACAAATTTTTTTATTAATAAATCTTTACTTGAAGCTACGAGTTTAAGAAATATGCTTCAGATAACTGAAAAAAAGAATAAACTTTATTTATAATAGGTTTGTTCGAGCGCTCCGAAATTATGAAAAAAAATTGTGAAATTCATAATTTTTTTGTTTACATTAACCAAAGGTGCGTTCTCACCAAATGCCAATGGTGTAAAATGCTCATTTTTTCATTGTAAAAATAAGTGGTTACCTATCATTATTTTCTAAAACTTCACATCTTTTAGTGTAAAACTGATAAAAATTGAAAGGTGTCGTTTCGTGTATTACGTTTAAGCACTAATTTTATCGTCATTAAACAAATTTTCGAAAAAATGGTAATGAAATTTTACATGTATAAAAATCAATGGTAATGGGTGACCCTTGTTAGTGGAAAGGCACCCTCACGATTTTCTGAAAATTATGAATTTTCTAATTTCTTCTCTGCAGTGTGCGACGAAGCTTGTAAATTTTCGATGCCCTTTTTACGAATTTTTAGCAGGGAGAGGTTTTCTTCCGTTCGTTTTTTCGCTGCCAATATCTCTTCTTGCCGTTTATCTTCGTCTTCCTTCTTTTTTCGTTCAGCAATCAGATATAGTTCATGAGAACTTCTGGCTTGCCTTCCCAATGATAAGAGCCGTTTACTCATCGGTGGTAAGCCAGAAATAAGAACAGAGCTTTTTCTCAAAGAACGAACATTTTAAAAAAAAATTAAAAGAACAGAGAACAAAAGAAAGAACTGAAATTTCAGTTGCGGTTCGCGAACAAAATAACGAGAACTGTTCTCTCTGATCTTCAGGTTCATTCTCGTTCTTGTAAATTTTTATTAAAAATCCGAATTTTTCATGTTTTTTTTCTTTAAAATTTTTTTTTTTTAATTTTATTGGTTTGAAGTTGATTTTACGCAACTCTACCTACAAAATTATTGAAAAAACACCAAAAGAACGGGAATGGGAACAAGAACAGAAGAACAAGCTTTTTGAAAAGAACAAGAACGAGAACGGAGAACAAATAGAACAACTAGGAAGAACGAACGAACGAAAGAGCGCATCACTTTTCTTTAATTTTGGGACCAAAAGACCTGGGGACGAGAACGAATTTTCTTTGTTCTCGCAGCCCTGATGTCAAAGTATCAATCAACAAGGCTGGTGCACTATTAAGTACCCTGCTGTACCAAATCTGCGTACAACAGTGCCATTAATGTGTCGCTATATATGTCACAGAAAATTGGGTATAAATTTGCGCCTTGTATGTATCACTTCTGTCACTTTCTATTTCCAATTTTATGTGCCATATGTAAAGGCACATTTTAGTTCTTTAATAAAGTGACATAAATGTGCCTTATAGGGAGGAAATTTATACCCAATTTTATGTGCCATACATAGGGCACTTTTCAGTAATTCAAAAAAGTGACATAAAAGTGCCTTATTAGGAGGAAATTTATTCCCCATTTATGTGCCATACATTAAGGCACTTTTCTGTAGTTCAAAAAAGTGACATAAAAGTGCCTTATTGGGAGGAAATTTATACCCAATTTTATGTGCCTCGTGCCTCTTCCTAAGTGCTGTAAGGGTGCCTTATTTATGTTACATATATGTCACATTTCCTAAGTGCTGTAAGGGTGCCTTATTTATGTTACTTATATGTCACATTTGATTTAGGTCTATTTTTTTCTAATTAAGTAGTCTGTGTAATTAGTAATTACTTTATATATTAACTAGGGGGCTCCGCCCCCTAGGCCGCTCCGCGGCCTCAACCCCTGGCTCGCGCCCTCGCTTAGAAATTTTCCAAAACATTCGCCCTCGCTCCGTTCAGACCAAATTCATCTCTCTGATATTCACATTTTTCTTAAAATTTATGACAATGGTGAAATAAGCAATAGAGTAAATGAGAATCGGAAAAGGCTAGCCCCTTTAAAATTTAGTTCAATCGCAAATTCGTTTCATCAACCCTTCTCCCCCTCTAAAAAATTCGGCCATTTTTGTGCCCGAATGAACTGATTCAACTGATTTAATTGATTTTCAAAATTTTCAGTTATGTTTGCTGGAGCAACCTTCTAGTACATAAAATTTACTTGGGTTGAAGTCCAGGATAGGTACCTCTACCTACGTAATAAAAAAAAGAAGGATGGTGGGACAAGGAGAGAGGCCAAACTGTGTTTTCTTTCATATTTTTCGTCGATTTTTGCCTTTTTGAAAATTTTGAACCTCGTCGTTTTTTGTAATGAAGGGTCAAAACCAATGGAGGTTTTTTTTTTCTAAAATGAGTGCTATTTATCTATAAATACGTAGGTATACAGACGTTTTGAAAATTTTAAAAAGGTGGAATACGATACATAAAAATTATAAGACGCCCTGATCTGTAAGAAATGTGTACTTAATGTTTTTCTTATGACAAATGCATTTCAGTAGTAACAAAAGAAATAAACACCCCTAAAAGCCCCCCAACCCCCTCCAGACGCAATGCTAGTAGAAAAAATTGGCAAATTCGTCTCAGGTAAATAAAGTTGGAAAATTTGACCGAAAAAATAAATTTTTAAGAAAATGTTTTCTTTCAGTAATCACAATCAATTTTTCAAAACTTTGATCCGACTGCGTTTGGACTTATTGTAAATATGTATTTCATTGAAATCCACAAAAATGATTTTTTATTTTTCCTCAAAATTATTTCAAGTAATTTTATTGCATTTTTTTTCTCAAAAACTTGTTTTCGATGTTTGTAAATCAAATCTTTTAAAAGCTTTGCCCTCGCTGTGCGCGGCCTCATCATATTTTTCCTTCAGTAGTTTTAAAGTAACAGTGGCCAATTTTTTATCCAAGCTTTCTAATTTAATAACATTGTTTCATAGGACTTCAAACTTGAGATTTTCGATCACATTGAAACCACAAAAATTTCTGAAATTTTTGGCCCCTCAATATTCGAACTTTGGTATTTCTCTGCACAAAACTAAATTTTACTTCAAATTCATTTCATCTTTCAGGTTGGCAAATATCAGTTTAAATTCTGGAAAAATTTTGAACATTACCTCCCTCCTCCCTCCCCCAGAAAAATACTTCACCACGCTAACTGCTCTCAAGTTTGATTTTGAGAGTACAAATCATATATGTACTTAACTTATTCATATATTAGATTGAAGCCCCCCCCCCCCCTGCAAAGTACTTTGAGAAGAATACAAATCAAATAGGTACCAATTTTTTGGGTAAAAAATATACCACAAACTTTTCCTTTGTTGAGCACTTTGATCCATTCCCAATAATCAAAAAGTTTATGGAGGTAGTATACCTATACTTATAGGTAAATGGCACTCATTTTAAAGGGGGAAAAATTCATTGCCGTTTTCATTTTCGATCTCTCAAAACGATTAAAAGCGCGCGGTTTCAAGACGTTTCGGAGTTTTCTGAAAATGTTGGAATTTTCCAGCATTGAAGAAACTCCTAAAAAGTGGTTTGTATATAATCTGTACAGTGAGTGAAAATTGTGTGCATCTGTACAGTGTATGTGCGACGTGTGTAGAGAGATTGCCTTACCTACCCCCTACCCCAATACAGGTAGGTTAGCAGTTGGCACTGTATGTATTGTCAAACTACCCTCACCAATTCACCACTACAAACGCAACGCTCTGTAGATACATCATTCACAATTCGTCTGGCTCGAAAACTCGTTCCGGCACTAACACAAAGCCAGAGTTCGTGTAAATACAACACTAACACTTCTCCGTTTCCAGAAACACAGTTCGCGAGTAGACGGTTTTGATTTTTTAATATAGAGAGATGACACATAATACACACATATACAACCTTACCTCTATGGCACTTAGAAACTGGTAGGGGTGGTACCTATTTAAACTCTGGATATCTGGATTACATGATACTCGTCTTGGTTTAGTGGAGCACGCCACCATGTCAGGTTGTAATTTAGATATTAAAAGAAATACTTAAACATAAAATGAGTGAAAATTTTTTTTCTTCAATTTTAAATAAATTGGGATTTTTTTTTTGTTTTTCTGGTTGATTATAATAAAACAAAATTTTAGGGCAGAATAAGCAAATTTTTCTTTCTCCCCTTTGGGGGCTGAAGCCTCAAAATCTATAATTTAGGAGAAAAATGAGAATAAAAGCCTATATAAACTTGAATTTTGCTACTTTTTTGAGTGATCGGTCAAAATTTAGGCTATTTAATGATGTAAAATATAAATTTGACAATTTTCTTTTCTAAGGAATAAAAGGCTAGGTGGATGTAAGGCTTAAAATTTTTAAAAATAACTTGGAATTTTTTCAAGTGCCATTTATGTTACATATCAATGGCCCATAAATGTAATATAAATAATGTTAGATTTACTTGACATGAATCAGCTACCCGGCTGTACCATTTTTATTTTTTTATAGCACTTTGTAACTGTGACCAAATCTGTGTGTGTAGGTATGTCACATAAAAGTGGGTATAAATTTCCGCCTTGTAAGGGTCATTTCTGTCACATTTTTATACCCAATTTTATGTGCCATACAAAATGGCACTTGTCAATGACACATGTCATGATCATGTGATGGCAGTACTACAGTTCATCGTTTTTTCTGGACTTTTAGGTGACATATGGATGGGCCATAAATGGTGCCTTTTTCATGAAACATAAATGTCCCATCAATAAGGGCATGTTATGTGACATAAAGGTACAGGTTTGATGACACACCGATGCATCATAAAACCGGTACCTTTATGTCATATAACATGCCCTTATTGATGGGACATTTATGTTTCATGAAAAAGGCACCATTTATGGCCCATCCATATGTCACCTAAAAGTCCAGAAAAAATGATGAACTGTAGTACTGCCATCACATGATCATGACATGTGTCATTGACAAGTGCCATTTTGTATGGCACATAAAATTGGGTGTAAAAATGTGACAGAAATGACCCTTACAAGGCGGAAATTTATACCCAATTTTATGTGACATACAAGAGTGCCATGAAAAGGTGAAAATGGTACAGCCGGGTATGTGACGGGGGAAAAAGCACTGAATTATGGCACATGTCCTAATCATAAAAGTGCAAGTGTAATAGTTCGTCGTTTTTTGTTCACATTTAGGTCACATCATGATTTGCCATAAATGGTATCTTTTTCATGAAACATTCATGTTTCATAAAATAAAGGCATGTTATGTGACATAAAAGTACAGGATTTATGATCCACCATTATTGTCACAACTTTCATGGCACGTTTATGTCACTTAGTGCTATAAAAACCTGAAAATGGTACAGCCGGGTAGGTAAAAAAATATTTTTGATAGAAAAGGAATTTTTTTTAAAATTAGTATTTAAAAAAAAAATAGTATTTTTTTTAGAAATTCAGTATTTTTTTTTAATTTTATGCAAGAGCGGAAGGCCCTTTGAATAAAAAAAGTGACTTCGGAGTGAAATAGGGACTTTTAGTGACTTTTGGTCAAAAAAGGGACTTTTAGTGACCAACCCTGAAAATAGGGGACAAGTCACTAAAAAAGTGACTCCGTGGCATGCCTGTACCCACCTCTGAATATACCTACACTTTGCATGTATTTGAAAAAAATCACGATTCAACGTATCACGACCATAATACCTCTTCAAATTTTTACCAGCGGTTATCAATGGCCCGAGGGACCCTACATATAATTCGTATTCCAGTTTGATGACCCAGAGGGCGAGATCTCCGTTAAAGTGACATGTGATTTCCCCACGTGCTAGTCGTATTAGGGAAAAAAATATTAGAATAGGATTTCCGATAGATAAATGATGCCTATAAAAATCTCGTCTAACGAATTGTTATACACGGAATTCCCTCATTTAAGACGTGTTCATATATCGATGATCCGTTCAGTTAAGAAGTTGTTGTGAGCTCGAGGGTCAAGTTTACGTGTATCTGATATCATTTCGGTATCGTGATAGTGTGTTGAAACTGTGTAAACGTAAAATTGTGTTGGACATAAATTATTTGTGTTTAGATACCTGGAAAAGGGCTACGAATGTTTTACATTTGGATTAATTTTCAAATACCTGCAATAGAGCTCGGTAAGTGTGAATAAATTAAGAAGTGCGTCATTAGATACTTCATTTTCTTTCAATTTTTTTAAGAGTTTCATTTCACTGATTTTGTTCATGGATTTCAATAGGTAACGTAAAAAAATATTTTTTCATCTTAATTTTTTAAAAAGTTCATTCCTAACGCTCGTTCGATTTCAAATTTTCATATTCTGAAAAAAATTGGAATAAAATATCATCAAGCATATTTTTCAAAATTTTTCCAATCTTGAAGTCGAAGATGTCAGTAATTCAACCAAAAGGTCCACGAAAGACATCAACATTCCATTGTTATGAAATCTGACAATAAAATGTTGAAATTTTACGTAATATACCTCTTTTGGAACCTCACCAAAAAATAACACATATGCATTTTGCCAGATCAGTTTTGACGTCAGCGTTGTTATTGTGAAGTATACCTAGGTATACTTACCACTTTCTACCATGGAAAAACGTAGATATCTTCTGAATAGCACTGACTTAAGCAAATCTAGATGAAAAATTTCAAATTTTTCCGCCTAAATGGGTCTTCTTTCAACTGATATTTTTTCGAAATGGAAAATAAGTTTTTCCCATTCTTTACGTCTATGAATCTTGAAAATAAATCGATATATAATTATTATGTAGCTATACCTACTCATTATGTTCAAAAACAGATTTTTTCCAACTAGAATGAATTTTTCTTCGATACCAGTTTTTTAAATGATACAATTCGAATTCGTACCTGCAGCTAGATTTATAAACCGCTTAATCGAAATGGATTCTGGGCTAATCGCTGAAAAATTCTAACCGTAATTTATTTCTCGAGGAGGGACCTTGAAACTGGAAACTTGATCCATCAATAACTACAAATATGTAGTAAAATTGTAATTTTTTTTCTCGTTTGGCTTCTACATTTTATTTTCGTATTCTCTGTTTTACAGATCGGAATCAAAAATGAGGTTTTATTATTATTTATTTACGATACCGTTGTTTTTCAGTCATGCGTCTAGTGACCCTCGAAACAATCAAAGGGTGGTCAGACAAAGTGGTAATATATAATTTATTCAATGAGTTTGATGACGAAAAAACTCATTTTTCAAAATATTTTTCATTCTTGCTTGATTCTTTTTAGATTTTATTTCCTGCTCGACACCGAATCACGAGCTGGGAAACTGCGTGAGTCTTCGAAACTGCTCCAATTTATTCGAATTGGTAAAAACTCGAATCAAGGAACCCGAAGTGAAATCTTTCCTACTACATTCGCAATGCGGCAAAGATAAAAACGGAGGACCGAGAGTTTGCTGCAGTATTTCAGATTCGATAAACCCACCTGTAATTTCCTCGACTACTCCGGTCGTTCTTTTGTCGGCGTCTGCGTCCAAAACAACCACGGAAAACTACGACGATAGGCGAAAATTGGTCAAGAATGAATACTCGACGTGTGGTAAATCCAGAAGAAATGCTGGAAGAAGCAGTGAAGGGCAAAATGCAACTTTAGGTACATTTTAAGGTTAATTTTTACTCATTTATTGGAGAGAAAAATTTTTCCTAAACGTTTAAGTTGAAGATTACCCGCGACTATTTACATAGGTGATTGGCCTTGGATGGTAGCGATAGGATATCGTACTGTATCAGATCGAGGACCTTTGTTCAAATGTGGAGGTAGCTTGATTTCTGACAGATGGGTCATCACAGCAGCCCATTGTGTTCGAGGTATAGGAAGTTTAATTGTGTAAGGTATTTTTGTAAAGAAATTTTTAAATAATGGAATCGACAGGGGGTCCACTATATTTCAGAAATGATTTTCCCTGACTTTTCCAGGTTTTCCAGACCTTTTAAATACCTATGATATTCGTAAACCGGAGAGGGGATTTTTTCGTGATGTACTTACATTCCGAAATTTTGCATAAGAATGATAAAAAATGCGTGGGGTCTAACAATTTTTTTTTTCAAAATCACTAGGTTCTTTTTACGAGGTTTTTATATGTTCCTCTTCGGGCCAAAAAAAAGATTCAAATTCAATTCTAAAAATTTTTGAACCCACTCAACTCCCCCTCACCTCAAAAATTTGAAAATTTGAATTCATTGTAGAAAAATTTTCAAATAAAAAGGAAAAACTAAGCATTCAAAGTAAAATTATAAAGTTTTGAAAAATAAAACAAATTATGCCAGGATGTCTACCAAATCAAACCAATGAAAATTCGGATTCCTCCGGGCTGAAAATTCAAAAATTTCTTCACATTTTATTGCCTACCCCCTTCCCCCTCCCAAAAATGAAAAACATGCCTCAAATTCATAAATCCATCCATAAATGTGTTGCGCCCGAGCGAATTTAGGGCAAAAATTTTTGCGAAAAAAGATGTTCAAAAGATGAAAATTCGCCACTTTTCCCTCATTCGGGTTTTCCAAAATATGGCCACTAATTTTAAATTCTATTCCATCCCCTCCATTTTTTTCATCAATAATCGTGGTCAAGGGCATCTCATAGCTCATTAAAAAGTAAGTTTCCAAAGAATTTCGATTTTAAATAAATTCTGTAGGAAGAGTGTAAATTACCCCGAGTGTAGCGAGGGAAATTTTTTGAAAAATTTAAAATAAAATAAGCAAAGAAACGCATTTTTTTAAATAATGATTGAATTATCATTTTTTAAAAAAATGATTGAATTATCATTTTTTTGAATTTTCATAAAATTCCAGAGAAAATTTCAAAATTCCCTGACTTTTCCAGGCCACCAAAATTCCCTGACTTTTCCCGGTTTTCCCGGTTTTCCAGAAAATGGACACCCTGATCGAATATTTTACGTGGAATGTGTTTCGATTATTTTTATATGCTGGATTTATTCAGGAAAATGGTTCGAATTGGGGATCTAGATTTAAAAGATAATAATTTTGATGGAAGTTCACCAATCGATATTCCAGTCGAAGAAATAGTTCTGCATCCTGATTATTCTACCAGCCCAACACGCAATGATATTGCATTATTACGTCTGAGAAAGCATGTTACTTTTACTGGTAAGCTGAAAACGATTATTTTACGTGAAATTCTACTATTTATTTTGATTAAAATGTCGATATTTTTATCTCTTCAGACCAAATACGCGCCATTTGCATTGCAAGTGAACCACAACACAAAAACGATGTGTTTTATTACAATAAAACACCATTTAGCGCCGGATGGGGACGTGCTATCGAAGGTAGGATCATTTTCCTTGCGTTCTTCAGTTTCAATATTTTTTTAATGGATTGATTTCAGGAGGACAACCATCGGATATTTTGAAAGAAACTCAACTAATGTTACTCGATCGAGAAACTTGCGATATGAAACACAAACAAGCTGCTCAGAATTCCATCATCGACCATAGAGTATTGTGTGCCGGCGGTATGAGTAAAGACGCCTGTCTGGTAAGTCTAAATTTGGAAAATTTGTGAAAATCATAATTATTAGGTATATTTATGGATATTTTCAACAGGGAGATTCTGGTGGACCACTCATGATCCAGATTGCAGCTCGATACTATTTAGTTGGGATTGCATCCCATGACGTTGAATGCTCCGGTAATGTTTTTCCCGGAGTGTACGCCAGAGTCGCATACTATTCCGATTGGATCAAACAAGTGACGAAGAATAGAATTAATTTTGATTTGAAGTAACATTACGACTCGTGTGTTTATCTTAAACGAGTCAATTAATTTTTTTAATATTTATTTTCTTTTTATACAAAGATAATTTATCATGCCTTTTTCATTAACCTGTAACTTTTGATATTTTTTTACTTTCTTGCATGCATAATTTACCTATTTTTATTTGTACCTATTATTATCAAATTATTACTTCTATTTAACAATTTATGAAATAAAGAAAATCTTGATGGGGTTTTTATTGGAGTAATTATTTGATTGGTTTCGAATCATATTCTTGATATGAATTTGATGATTAATATAACACATTCTCAAGTACCTATATTGAAAGGCATTGAAAGAACATTGAAATATAGTATTAGAATTTGCTGTCATGTATCGGTCCCGAAAAAAGTTTTGATAATCAAATCATCTATATTGAAAATCATTAAAGATGCATTAGGTAAAGTGATTTTCTTCACTGTAAAAAAAGAAAACGGACAACTTCGGGGAAAATTGCAAGTAGAGAATTTTTGGGTAAAAATATCCTACACACATTAGAATAGTTTTGAATTTCAAAAAATTTTCGTATCATTTTAGTCTTTTACTAAAAATTCAAAAAAAAACGTGTTTGAGAAAGGATGGAAGCCGTACCCTTACCATTTTCAAGTGGAATTTCAATTTTGACCAATTCATGCTAAAAATTTCAGCAGAGTCGGACTGAAAAAGGAAGTAAAAGGAAGTCTTCTCTCCCCCCCCCCCATAACAAAATTACATTTTTAATCGAAAAAAAATGAAAATTGAGTCGAAAAATTTATAAAAGCAACGATATTTTCTAGTTCTCTTCAAATAGAAAATTTATAGTATTTTAAATCGAAAAAATTTCATGTTGAGCATAAAAAATTTAAAAAATACATTGAATCGAAAATTCCGATTTTTTATCGTTACTTATGATTGTGAAAAAATTGAGGAACAAATGAGCTTCAATGGAATATTTTCAAGCATTTGAGTAAAAAAAAATTGTCAATAAGGTTTTAAGAACGATTAAGAAGTAAAAGTTGAGTCACAAGGGTGAATTTTTCACAAGCAAGGGCTATCTTATTACTTATGAAATTTTAAAAATTGACTTTTTCTCAACCTTTTCATGGTTTATTTGAAAATTTACATATAATACCTTTTGCGACTCCCATTTTCCTCACAAGAAAACAAAAAAAATGATTTTGCCATTTCTTCTGAATAAAAAAATTTAATCAACTTTGCGATCTGCGATGTATTTACTTATGTACTTACTTATTTAATTTTTGTCTGGATGGCATGTCAAAGAGTAATTTTTAAGAACAAAATACAACATTTTGTTTCAGTCTTACTGGGAACCTTCCCAACAGTCACACGCGGATTCGAATGAAATGTAGCCTAACTTGTAGTAGGTAGGGGTAGAGCACCATTACTAAAATCTTAGGTGCCCGTTTTGATTACAGCCCTAGGCCTACGCGATCAAAGTTTCGATTTTTACCATGTACTTTAAATTGGCGAAATTTTTTTTCTATAAAATCATAAACTATTATGGCCTTTGAGTAGAACACGTTGAGAGAAAAAAAATTATATACACATATTAAATAACTCGAAAATTGCAGGGGCTACTCTTATTCAAAATTCGTATTTTTTACTTATTATTCCAATTTTTCATTTAAATTGGAATAATAAGTAAAAAATACGAATTTTGAATAAGAGTAGCCCCTGCAATTTTCGAGTTATTTAATATGTGTATATAATTTTTTTTCTCTCAACGTGTTCTACTCAAAGGCCATAATAGTTTATGATTTTATGGAAAAAAAAATTTCGCCAATTTAAAGTACATGGTAAAAATCGAAACTTTGATCGCGTAGGCCTAGGGCTGTAATCAAAACGGGCACCTAAGATTTTAGTAATGGTGCTCTACCCCTACCTACTACAAGTTAGGCTACATTTCATTCGAATCCGCGTGTGACAGTTCTGAAGGTTTCCAATTAGATGAACATGTTTTAGAATTGGGTGGAACAAGTCTGAGAGGAATATTTGCTTCCCTTCCCCCTTCTACAATAATGACAAAATTAAATTTTTAGTCGAGAAAATAAGATTTATGAATCCGGAGTCGGACAACTTTCTTTTTTTGACCATTTTCGTCTAAATTTAAAAAAAAAAATACCAAAATCTAAAATTCGTTCATAGATAACTCAAAACAATTTTCAATGTGGCCTTCAAATTGATCACAACGCAGTCATAGTGAACGCTGCACAATAAAAATTGGTTTTAAAAACCCATTCATTCATTGTTGAAAAATTCGGTTCAAAACAGTATGAAAGAAAATTGATTCTAAAGAAACGTCATTCATGAAATTGTCGAAATACTGTAAAAATACATGAAAATATATACGAAGGTAACTCGTTTGAAAACTTGTTCAAAATTTCGAAAAATCCTTGAAATTATTTCAAGAGTTACTTAATTATTAACTAGGTACTAGGTAGATATAATATCAAAAAAAATTGATCCATTTTTTTTTACAAGAAATTTTAATTTTTCAATATTATTTTCCAATTTTGAAGGTAATTTATGTGATGTTTAGATTTTTTAAAGATATTTTCAACAAATTTCATAAAATTTTAACAATTTTGTTCAAAATAAAAATATGTACTTACATAGGTACCTATTTGAAAACTTGAAAACCCCATTTTTCGAAATTTTCACAATATCGGATCAATTTTGAAGTAGGTACCGTAACTTATACATATGTGAGCCTGGATATAGAAACCACCCTTAGGTGTAAAAAATTGATTTTTGAGTTGACACTGATTTTGGGCGTTTCAGAAGGTATAGAATCAAAGGAGAACCTCCACTCAAAAACCAATTTTTTACACCTAAGGGTGGTTTCTATATCCAGGCTCACATATACCTACTGTTTTAACAATTTTTACTTTCTTGTTCAGTTGTTCTACAATTTTCACATAATTAATAATTTTTTACAAATTCAATAGTCTTCATAATATTTTTTACAATTTCGGCAATATTTTGTCCATTTTAGGTCCTTCATTTTTAACAAGTGTTGATTAAACTCGAGAAATTTTGTCAATTTTTTTTGGAATACATATGAAGACCTCACGGGAAGAACGGGTTAACTGAAATTTTATAAATTTTGCAGGAGAACGTTTTAAAGATAATGTTGAAGTGGAACTCAATAAAAATGGGTTTTCAAGTTTCGTTTTGATTTTATTACTTTCAAAATGTCAATTAGAATTATTTTATATCGGCAAATATTGCTCAAAAGTTTTTCAAAAGCTTCAAAGTCACTCAACACACAATGTGTTTGAACAACATTCTGAGAAGTTGACCCGTTCTTTCCGTGTAAGTGCCTCAATTAACCCGTTCTTTCCGTAAAGTGACACAGTTAACCCGTTCTTTCCGTGTTTTCTTGAAATTAACATATTTTTTCTCTGAAATTAATCAGTTTTTTCCACCTATGAGTTATCTTTTGTTAAATTATGATTTTTTTTTTTCATGTTCACAACAATAAATCAACTATTTAAAAAACAAAAATCAGCTTTTTGCACATTTTTTTCTTTGTTTAGAGTAGTTAACCCGTTCTTTCCGTGTTTTTAATTTCTTAAAAATTATTTTTTGCTTTTATTGACAAAATTTGAAAAGTTCGACATTTTTCATATAAACCACATAAAAGTAGATGGTTTATTGTACACAATGGCACAAAAAAGTCATTTTTGAAAAAACCCTCAATTAACCCGTTCTTCCCGTGAGGTCTTCATATTTAACCCCATAGATATTTCACAGAAAAATTTTCAAACTTTCATTCAATTTCTTTATTTTATCAATTTTTACGTTATTTTTCGAAAAATTGTCATAAAATTCCAGCGACATGTTCTCAAACTGCAAACAATTTTAAAGACCTCTAAAAAAAGCGATATCTAATTCGCAGACACTACTTTAACGATATCACCTTAATTTTCAACTCTCACGATTTTTTCAAGTTTTTTTTTTCGACTCTTGACACTTTTCAGTAAGCTCAGTCTGAATATCTCAGGTGATAAAAAGTTGCACGTACACGAGCCTACAACAATAACTAATTATAGATTTTTTTGCAAGTCATTTCAGCAATAAAAAATATCGATGCTGTTTTATAATCTGTGGTTTTTTTGCATCCATTTGTTAAATTGCGGAACTTAGACCATATAGTATTAACATAGACCGCGCTACCGATAAGCGGCAAGTTCTAACATTATTTTGCATGAATTGGGCCCATTTCTGCGGGAGAAATCAAGAGAAATTATACCACATCAGCAGTCAAACAATTTGCACCAATCATAAAAAAAAATTGGAGCGAAATCAGAGGATACGACTTCATTTTTGGTTCGAGTTCGGTGCTTCGATCGCATTTTCCGCGGTGGACCCAATATTTATTCGCGTGAATTGGGACCATTGCTGCAAACAAAATTCGGAAAATTGGTAGTCAAACAATTTCCACCATCAATGGAGACTCATAGAAACAATTAGAGCGAAATCAAATAACGCGAGTTCGTTTTTAGATCATTTTCCGCGGTTTCCGCGGAGGACCCAATTTAATATGTTGGAACACGGTAATAACATACGTCTTATGGACCGTAGCGCGGTCTATGTTAATACTATATGGTCTAAGTTGCGGAACGGAAGTAGTATTTTCATTTGATAAATTAATGACCTAAAGGATGGGATTTCCGTTCGAAAAACTGGTTGGTGTTTCCCCATGCACAAATGGTCCATAACTCGATCAGTAATAAAAAGGAACTAATCATCGATGATAAAATAATTTTTTTTATTCGTCAAATACCTAAGTAAATCAATCTATCTCCTACTTTAATTCGTAGATAACAAGTTACGGTACCTTGGCATTGTACTACGATGTTGGATTCATTCGTTCACTTTAATATTTCTTACGCACCTGTAAAGTTTGAAAATTGATGCGCGCGCGAGAAATTGTCAGGATATATGTATCATCGAGTGGGGGCGATAGGTCAATATTTTCTTAATAGTGGACGAGTGATAGTGATCGAAATTTCACCAAGTGTTTAGATTCATTGGTTGATCTTGATGTTCATTGATTATCCGATTGTGCTGTGAATTTTACTTTTTTGAATAGTTCCACATGCAGATACGTTTTCAATACAACAGATTGGTGAGTAGCTATTCGATTGCATATCAAGTCTATTGTATATAATTAATCATCTTTTAATATTATCGTATAGAAGTGTTTAAATTTTTTATCCATTTTTTTTATTGATGCATGGTTCCTACTGGATCCTAAAAAATGAAAATTCTTGCCTATTTGTTGGATTTTTTATGCCACTTTTCTTGCCTAAAATTTTCCCGAAAAAAGAATACTATTTTTAATCGTTGATAAAAAAAATTCAAGAAAGCGGAAAGATCATTCAAATTTTTGTTGCTTTGTTGTTTTTTTTTGCAACCGAAGAGAAATTCTTGATATTTTCTGGTTTTCTTGATACCGAAGTGAAATTCTCGCTATTTTCTGGATTTTCTTGTTTTTCTTGCGAGTAGGTAGACAGGGTAGTAAGAAACAGTATAGATCTTTTTTTTTATTTTTCTTCCTACTCTCTCATTCTGAATCAGTGAAAAATCACTGATAAATAGTCAAAATTGCAGCACAGGAAAAATCAGCGAAATTCAGTGATTTTCAGCGAATTTTCGCTGATTTTTCAAAGATTTTCACTGATTTCTCAGCAAATTTTATAAATTTCACAGACATTTCAGTGAATATTCACCGATTTTCCAGTGATTTTTTTTCACTGATTTTCTCCTGTGCTGCAATTCTGACTGTTTCTCAGTGATTTTCGATAATTTCCACTGATTTATAATTGAGAGAGTAGAACAATTTTCAGAAATTGGAAATTTTTGGCAAGATCAATATTTGAGTATTTGATCTCAAGTATTATTTTTAATAAAAAGTTGTCGTAAATTGCTCACTTTCTGTACGAAAAATGGGTAACTAGTTGATTGAGAACATCATAAAAATGGAAACTTCAACAATAAGTACCTGCCTACATTCATACGATTTGAAATTTGAATCCCATCACACGTGAATTTGAGGAAAAAATAATTTAAAAATTATGAAAAAGTTGGAAGAATGACAACAGAAAAATTTATTGAAAAAATATTATAAAATGTTTTTATAAAAATTTTCAATTATCAGATGAATTTTCAGAAAAATCATCTAAGTAGATCATTTTTTGACCCATGACCCATGAGCCATGATCTTGCGACATGAATTTTATCTTAAATGTAAATATTTGTGACCTTCACTCCAAAACCAATTCCTTACCTATTTCATTTTTTTCAGATTTTGAATTTTAAAAGAATGTGGTTTTGTAATTTGTTAATCGTGATTTTGGTACTCTGTGGTGATGCTTTTTCTTATTTGGTCAATCAAGCAGTAACTAAACAAGGTGAGATGTTTCATCACTTTATAAATTTTGATCTTAAATTTTATATGGGTTCCATAAATGAAACTTACATCAGAAATTTCATCATAATCGCCTGTCATTTTCAGGCAACGATGTTTGCTTAACGCCAGATATTCGTCTGGGAAACTGCATACCCCTAAAGAACTGCCTTCATCTGTACGAACTGTTGAAAACTCGAGGCCAAGAACCAGAAATAGGAAATTTCTTACGAAAATCGCAATGTGGAATGCTGAACAATTCGCCCAAAGTTTGCTGTAATACGCACAAGAATTCGATCAACGCATTCGTGACGTCTTCACCAACTCCAATTACATCATCTTCGACATCGAGTAGCACTGGTGATGTCAAAGAATACGGGTATAATATGATTCATGCATCATCTTCGGCCACTACCTCACCGGTAAAATCGCACTGGCGTGTGACTTCTTCACCTTTACCAGTAACAACTTCGTCAAAAACGACGAATAGTGGCTGGAATGTGAGTCATTCGTTATCGCCAGCAACGCCATCGGCGACGTCTTTATTCGCCACAAATACTTCACGTGATGTTAACGAGAGTAAAATTCAGTCGCAGGCTAAAAATAGGTATGCTTTGTGCGGAAAATCTTCCAGACTGGGGATTAACATAATAGGAGGCCGGAATGCAACTTTGGGTAAATTGAAAAATGCATTTATGACGATTTTAATTATTATTTTGAATTTTAGTTGAGGTATTTGATAAATGTTTTTTCAGGTGATTGGCCTTGGATGGTGGCGTTGGCTTATCGTACTCCATTGAATCCAGGACCGTTGTTTAGATGTGGTGGCACTTTGATTTCTGACAGATGGGTTCTCACTGCTAGTCATTGCATTCAGTACATTGGAAATGCAGTTTTGTAAGTTTTTTTTTTACCCTTCGGAATGTCTACTGGGTTGGTGTATTGAATTTTCAAAACTTTTTCATGATTTTTTTGGGGGTTTTTCGTGACCTTTATTTTCAGAAAGAATTATTTCATGGTGAAAATAAAAAAATTGGTATTTGTGAAGTCGTTTCAAGGAAAGGGTGATGGGATGAGAGGGGCTGCAAAAATAGATTCTTTTTTTTTAATTTTTATAGAAAATGACTGAAAAAAACTGGTTTGAAGACCAGATCTCATCAGTTGCTTCAAAAATACTCCCAATTTTTTTCATATGTTTTCCATTACTTATTGATTTCGACAAGAAACTTTACTAGGAGTTTCGGATGATTGGTTCAAAGGCCATATCTTTTCTAAAAAATGGGCCTCAAGTTCGAAAAATTTGGATATAGGTATTAATTTCTAATTTTGACTTGGATTTTGGTCTGAAATTTCGTGGGAAATCTGAAAAAATCGTAGTTTGAAGGTTACATCATGCCCCCAAGTGTCTCAAAAAGGAGTCCAATTCCAGAAATTTTAAAATTTTGAAAAAGAGAATTTAAATTCTACATTTTTGGGGTTCGGTGTAATTTTGGTGAATTCCTGGTGAAGTCTCAAAAATTTGGATATAGGTATTGATTTCTGTTTATGATGTGGATTTTAATCCGAAATTTCGTGGGGAATCTGAAAACATCATAGTTTGAAGGCCACATCATGTCTCCAAGTGTCCCCAAAAGGAGGCCAATTCTAAAAATTTGAAAATGATACCGGCGGTTAAGATAGACGAATCTGCCCCCGAGCTGAAATTTTTCAGCCAAAAATGACCATTTTATGAGTGAAAAACGCAGTGAAAAGTGGTTTTTCGCATTTTTCAAAGTGTTCCACCACCTAAAAAATTCTGAAAAACATATCATGATATACATAGAAACTAGGTACATAAAATATATTTGTTTCAAAATTGCACCTCTGAAACATCATGTAGAAAACTCGAATTGAAGTTTTCAAACGCAATTTTTGGCTTGAAAAAATCATCAAACATTTTTTTTCAAACCACCCACTGATACCCCTCAGTATAGGGTACACTTCACGAAAATTTGAAAAAATTTAGTGAAAAACTCGCGGAAATAAAAATTTTTAATGGAAAGGCTGAAAAAAGTAACGTTTTGTCCAATAACTGGGGCTAGGAGTGGAGTTAGGAGCCAACATTTTTACCACGTGGTTTTCAGACCCTAAGAACCAAATTCCATCGGTTAGTTTCAAATTTCAGCTCGGGGGCAGATTCGCCTATCTTAACCGCCGGTACCCTTTGAAAAAAAAAAAATGTCTACATTTTTGGGGTTTGGTGTCATTTTGGTGGATTCCTAGTCAATTCTATACGATCAATACGTTTCAAAATATTTACAAAAGAGAACAATTTTTTCAGGCGCATTTTTCTCGAAAATTTGATTTTACAACTCTCCTCTCCCCTCCTCATGAAACCACGTCATTCAATTGTTCAAGGTCGCAACTCATAAAATTTTAATTTTTAGATAACAAGGATTACGGTTGGGACTCAAGTGATGGAGAAAATTATTAAAAATCCTGAGAATTTTTGCGATAAAAAATCATAATTTTTTTGTAACTTTTACATCCAGTAGACTCCTTGCCCTTAGCTTAATACAAGGGTTCGACTAATTCATTATCAAATATGCAGGACATCGGTTAGAATCGGAGATTTAAATTTGAACGATAAAGAAGAGGACGGAGCTTCGCCGGTGACTATTCCAGTGGATAAAATCATTCCTCATCCTGGTTTTTCCAAGAGTCCTGCAGTAATCAATGATATCGCTTTGATACGTTTAAAATATCCGGTAACTTTCACCTGTAAGTATATGCAAACGTGTAATCTACCTCAATTTGCTACCTACTGATTTTGGAAAAAAATCTTGTTTTCAGCCCGCATTCGTCCAATTTGCATCCCGGGAAAAGAAGAACACCGAGGTGACGAATTCTATTCCAAAAAATCGCCTTATATCACCGGATGGGGAGATACGGAATTAGGTCAGTGATCCATTTCGACTTTTTACGATCTCGATTCAATAAATCGATCATTTTGAAATAATTTTCACATTTGGTACAGGAGGACAAGCCTCAGATATGCTTTTAGAAGCGCAAGTCGATGTAATTGATCGTGAAACTTGTATCAAAAATTACGCCGGACGAATGGTCTCCATTGATCAAAGAGTGTTGTGCGCAACTAGATATGGAAAAGATGCTTGCCAAGTGAGTTTTTTTTAATTTTTGGATCATTCGTACTAGAGATAAATTTGAAAAAGATTCTTCTTTTTTTTTTTGAATGTTGAATTGTAAATTTATCGAATTTTTCTCTCGACAGGGTGATTCTGGAGGGCCACTTATGATACCAATTAGAGCTTCGTATTACTTGATTGGAGTCGTATCGTATGGTATTGGATGTGGAGATAGCTATTTCCCCGGAGTATATACCAAGGTGGCATATTTCTATGATTGGATCAAGTCTACGGCAGGAATTGAGATTTGATTTTTTTTCTCAGTCGAATAATTATTTTATTTTCGTTTATCTAATGAAATCGAATGATTCCTGGTTTAAATACATTCTTAGTTCGTTTCTAATTCGTATAAATACACAGTCGACAAACGTATGAAATTTGCATCATTGAAAACCGAAAATTTACTGGACTTAATCACTTGATCTCGTTTTAGAACGTATCCAACGTGGAATTTTGACCCGAGGAATAAATCTGTCAAATGGGATAATTTATTGGCATGTTTTGGACGAAAAAAATCAACGATAACTCCGTTTAAAATTCACCTATATCCAATGAATCTGATAATTACTCCGCAGGTGACCACACTCGACACCTGTTTTGAGGTCCCGAACACGTATTCTAGATGCGAATTTTATTTTTAGATGTGTCGTTTTGGAGACTTTGACGTGGCTTCCACCTACGTAATATGTTATACGCGCATCAGGGAAATCTATTTTTAATCTTAATTTCATTGAGTATAATTTTCTCATATGCACAGTCGTGGTACAAAGACCGGGTAAAATTTTACTTCCCAAAGTACCTATGACGTAAAACCAGTTATTATACACATGTAAAGTGTATACGAATTTGCAGATGCATGAAAAAACCGAATTACCTTGACATTACAGTTGTACATTGATGATACCGAACTCAGTCGGTGGTTTTGCGCGAAGTTTGTAGGTATACAGAAGCAGAGTTGTCATGTAGAATGTAAAATGTAGAATAAAATGTAGAATAAGATGTAGAATAAGTAAAGTAGAATAAGTTTTGGAAAAAATGTAAAATGTAGAATAAGTAGAATAAGTAGAATATGTAAAATAAGCCGGAAAAAAACGTAAATTTCATTGAATTATGTTCAAATTTCTCGACTGTAATATTTAATTCGTGAGTTTTTTACCGATCAGAGACCTATTAATACGTTTTCAATCCTTTTTTGAAAACAATCTCATTAGCTAAAGAGTAAAGACTGATAAAGTGATGAATTGATGATGATGAAATTTTGGGCTGAAAAGTGGAAATCTTGTTTATAGTACGGTCATTTTAGGTTTTGACCCAAAAAAAATTCCCGGAAACGGGAAAGTTCGTATATAAGCTCTGTAGAGGGTGTATTTCAACATACCCGACTTTCCCTAAAATCGGAGAATATTTTGACCCCCTATTGGGGGGTGAAGGGGTTCAGATTTTCGTTTTTCGGCTATAACTTTCAAAATTACGTATTTACGAAAAAATAGTTGGAACAAAAATTGTAGAGAATAAAAAAGCAAACAATTTTGTTATTTACAATTTTTTCCTAGGACGTCATGGGAGGGAGTTAGGGGCTTCAGAAAAAAATCAATTCTGAAAATTTCCCATTATCAGAAAAAATCACCAAAAATCGGGTTAATCGACTTTTAGGAGCGGCTCTTTTGCATAGTACATCCTATTACTATGTAGAATAAGAAAAATGAACAACCGACCCCTCATCTCAAAGTAGGGGGGGTGGACCCCCGGTAGAAAAAGTTGCATTTTCCCCCTGGAATATCTCAGCTACAGTGAAAAATTCGAAAAATTGGTTCAAACAAACGTTGTAGAGCGTTAAAAAACGAACGTTTTCCTTTTTTTACATTTTTTCTACGTGGTCTTGGGGCCGAGTTAATGCAAAAAGAAAAAAGATCGACGCGGGGTTCGAAATTTTTCATTAACTCAATAATTACACGTGTGTAGGCCTGGTATAAAATCTAGCGAACCAATAGCCCAACAAGTGGGTTTCTGGGGTTTTTCGTGGTCGCTGAAAGTAAGTCGATTTTTATAATCATCTGACCCCTGGACCCAAATTGGACCCAAAAAGAGGAGGTTTAAAATTTTGTAAGAAATTTTCGAACGCTGCGTCAATCTTTTTTTCTTTTTGCATTAACTCGGCCCCAAGACCACGTAGAAAAAATGTAAAAAAAGGAAAACGTTCGTTTTTTAACGCTCTACAACGTTTGTTTGAACCAATTTTTCGAATTTTTCACTGTAGCTGAGATATTCCAGGGGGAAAATGCAACTTTTTCTACCGGGGGTCCACCCCCCCTACTTTGAGATGAGGGGTCGGTTGTTCATTTTTCTTATTCTACATAGTAATAGGATGTACTATGCAAAAGAGCCGCTCCTAAAAGTCGATTAACCCGATTTTTGGTGATTTTTTCTGATAATGGGAAATTTTCAGAATTGATTTTTTTCTGAAGCCCCTAACTCCCTCCCATGACGTCCTAGGAAAAAATTGTAAATAACAAAATTGTTTGCTTTTTTATTCTCTACAATTTTTGTTCCAACTATTTTTTCGTAAATACGTAATTTTGAAAGTTATAGCCGAAAAACGAAAATCTGAACCCCTTCACCCCCCAATAGGGGGTCAAAATATTCTCCGATTTTAGGGAAAGTCGGGTATGTTGAAATACACCCTCTACAGAGCTTATATACGAACTTTCCCGTTTCCGGGAATTTTTTTTGGCTTTTGGCTTTTTTTAAGCTAAATCGTCCGTACTATTACTAAAGAAATTGAAAATCCAGATTAACGACTGATTAACGGAATAATAATAATAATGGCAAACATTTAGACAAAAAGTTGTTTATATTTGAAAAAATGAAAAGTTCAAAAATTGAATTATTAAAAATTACAAGAGTAAGTACTTCAATCAAATCGAAAGATTGAAATTCAAAATCAGAAATTATGAAAGTAAAAATATTATTGAAACTTGAAATCAGAAATTATAAAAGTAAAAACATCAAGGTTGAAACTCGAAATCAAACATTATAAAAGTAAATACATTTTAGTATTAGTACTTAGTCGGGTTTTCAAGCCATCATTGTCTTATTAGCCAATCAGGAGAGCCGTACAGCTTATTCTACATTTTACACTTATTCTACGTAAAAATTTAACTTATTCTACGTTTTTACGTAAAATGTAGAATAAGATATTCTACATGTAAAATGACAACTCTGTACAGAAGTATGGTTTTCGATGTTTCGATTCTTAAATGTACGAGTGATCATCGATCGATGGTTTTTTGATAATAGAGCAGTAAACTAAATTTTATTCTATTTTTAAATATCTATTTTAGTTGACTGCTATGATAAAATAACGTATGTGGTGAATTTTTTTCATTTTAAATTTTTTTAATGAATGTTATGGTTTCATGAGTAGGTACCTTATTTAGATTGTTTATGTTTAGTATTATATGTCACAAGAAAGATTTTCAAAAATTCTTGAACACTTTTATGGTTGTAGATTGTCCGAAAAAAAAAACGAAATTGGCCAAAACTATTCGACATATCGTTAGTAAAATTCAATAAAATTAAAAAAAAATCAACCATTCAAAAAAAGTCAAAATATTAAAAAAATTGGATGCAAAATTTGTAAAATTCATTCTAACATCACAAAAATCAGAAAAAATTACACAAAAAATTCAAAAATATCATAAATTTATAAACACCGGTAGCAAAATTGTTCAAATTTAGTGAGATAAAGTAGATAAAATCGGCCGACTCCTGTTTTCTTTTCTTTCTTTTTGACGATTTATGGCCGTTTTATCGCATCATTTTAAAGAATTTTTTATTTCAGTGAAAATGAAAAACTTTCTTGTTTTTTTTAGACAAAGTTACACCACGTAGCTATAAAGTTTTTAAGATTTTTTTTCTATTTTGGTTCATCCTTTCGTATTTATTTCACAGTTTCGGGTGTTTCAATTGAAAAATACTTGGATATGGTGATTTTTTTGTAGAATTTCCGTCTGGTTTTGTCGATTTCTTTGAATTAAGAAGTAAAAATTGTGAAAAGCTGTACCGAAAATCTTTAAATAGGCATTGAAATTTTGCTGAGATATGAACAAAAAATAGATCTGAAATGTTAAAATTCTCCCTCTCCATTATCTCAAGTGAAGATCCGAATATTACCTATAAAGTTGGGTAACAAAAATCAAATCTTGCACATGGAAATAACGCCTTCGACCAAAAAATTTCTATAATGGTGAAGTCTCCATTTATGGCTACCTACCTTAAGACATTTCTCATTTTTTCATCCTCATTGTGAGTAGTAAAATAAGGATATCGCTAATGTGATCATTTTTCTATAAAACTTATGCATTCTATTTTCAATTAGAATAGTTTCCAAGCTGATGTATTTATCATAAGTTCATAACAATTATTCTTCATGTCGATTTTTCAAAAAAATTCGAGAATTCCTTTGACTGGCTACTTAGTTTCCAGTAATGGCCATAGCAATACTAGGTATACCCATTTTCTGCCATCCACTGTGCATGTACTGATGAAAATAGTTCGTGAATGAAATTTTATTATGGATTTTCTCATCAAATTATGGCTCAATTTGAAAAATAAATTCCCTCCAAAAATTATAAATAACTGCGTTAGAAGTTTTTTCATGCCTTCTTGTTGATAATGGAATAACATTTTTGGTTTTGAGTAATTTATTTTTTCTTGGTGACATTTCAACTTTAAAAAGGAGTCCTCTAAAAGCATCAAATTTCTCTTTGTTAAACCAATGATGTTTATTTTCTATTAATTTTTCTTCCAAAATTGAAGGTAGATATTTCCATTCTGGTGATGATCGCGGTTTTTCCAAATTTAATTTAATTAAAGTTTACATTTCACATAAAAAAATAACCCAACATCAAAAATTCAAATCCAAAATGAGGAAAAGTTGAATGGAAATACATTCAAGTTCATTATTCTTCAAAATATTCATCTAATAAAAATATAAAATTACAAAATACCTGATGATAAAATTAAAATTGTAGATTGGTGTAAACAAAAATGAAAAATTACCAAGGTGGTCAAATATGGAAAACTTGATATTTCTAATGGATAATTCACTAATCTTCAAGAAAATCCAGGACTGCAAGAACGAAAAAGAACAAAGAACCAAGAAGAACCAAAAATTTGAAGAATGAGAACGAGAACAAGCATTGTTCTTTTTCGTTCTTCACTTTAAAATTTTTTTGCTTTTTAACTGAAATAAACCGTTTGTGACCGGCGAAAAATAGTGAAATTTTCACTTGATACTTGTATTCTGGGAGAGGAAAATTTTCAAATTTTTATATTTGAAAAAAAATTGAAAAATTACAAATGTGAAGAATGAAGATTTTCATCTCGACAGAAAGAAAAGAAAAAAATGAACAATTTTAATTTCGAGAAAAAATAATTGAAAATGTGCCAATTTAGTACATTTTGAGAGAGGAAAACTTTCAAATTCTTACATTGAAAAAAAATTTTAAATTCTGAAAATTTAAATAGCGGACCAAGACCCCAAAACTAAAAAGAACCAAAAACTTGAAGAACGAGTCCAGGAATGAAAATTTTTCAAGAACGAGAACGAAATTTTGGGAACAAAAAAAGAGCGAAAAATCAAAGAACCAAAAGTTCTGAAAACGAGAATCGAACGAGAACCAAAATTTCATCGTTCTTGCAGCTCTGAGAAAATCACTTTTTTGAGACTATTTTTTGAATTGTATAGCTGCTATGGTACCATAACATAGACCACCCTTGGGCGAGATTTTTGCAAGGAAACTTTCAATTAAAAAAATGTTCGCTCGAATTCATTCACTAGTTTTTTTTAATATAAATTTAATGCTGACGGTGGCCAAAGATGGGCAGGTGGTTATAAATGTCTATTCTATCATAATTAATACTACAGATGAAAAATTTTTCAACCAGAAGCAATCATTACAAAATTTCTAATAATAATACCTAATAAAACATTTCACCAGAAAAAAATTAAGATTCGATTTCGCTTCTGAAACTTTTTTCTCAAAATCCATATGAACAAAAATATGCTGACTGCTTCAAATTGCAAAACAATTTTCACATAGGTAGGTATTTACTTAAAAATAGAAAAATATTACTTACCTACATATGTACTTTCATCTTTCATAAACTCAAAAAGAACTGTTCCTAATATTTCTAGTTTTATTGATGCTTTCTTCGAAAAAATAAAATAAACGAGACTTTAACGCTTGTTTTCATGCAAAAATATAGTTCATACCAGTGGCGTACCCACGGGGGGGGTCCAGGGGGTCTGGACCCCCCCCCCTTGGCGTCAGAAACTTACGTGAAAAAGTGCCTTTTTGGAGCATGAAAAATCTAATTTTCTCAAAGCTTCGCCCTCGCTTCGCTCGGGCATGAAAGAAATCACATTTGATAATTATGTATAATTATAGTCAGGAATTTATGTAAAAAATGCCTTTTTGAAGCATTAAAAATCAAATTTTCTCAAAATTTCGCCCTCGCTTCGCTCGGGCATGAAAGAAATTGCTAATTCTATAAACTATTTGAATCAACAATGCAAAAAATAGTTCCCTTTTAATATTCCAAGTCTCCATACCCACTTTGCACCCTCCCCAAAAAAGCTTCTGACGCCAATTCTTGGATTTATTAGGTATTTGTATTGACTTTTAAGGCCAAAATAATTAGTACCTATGTAAGTTGTTTGTTCCAAGATTACATTATCATCAGTTTTTTTCCTTAAATGTGCTATGCAAATCGCATGAAAATTTAATAAAGTTTGAATTTTGTGTTTTTATAGTAAAAGGAAATTTGATTGGGGGGGGGGAGGTGAACTTACAATTTCTCAAAAATCATGACATTTCGGACCCCCTCCTTGAGAAATTTCTGGTTACGCCACTGGTTCATACCAAGATGTGTCGTTAAATAACTCGAAAAATAAGAAATTATGGTAATTTAATCAGAAAATATGCAAAATGTATTTATTTCTTAAATTATTTTTGCACACAAATTGAAAAACATATTCAGATAGGTACTTATTTGCGAATCACATTTATGGATTATCATTTAAAATTCCAACATCAGTACATAAATATATATTTTCAAAACATTTTTCAGCTTGAAAAACGGATTAAAGAATGTCGTTTCGTTTCCCCTTGTTTACAATATCGTTGCTATGTAGCTACGTTTCGAGCCACCAAATAAATCATCGAATTATCAGGCAAACAAGTAAATAAATCCGTAAATTTTAATTCGCCTTTCTAAATTTCAGCAAATCGATGACATTTTTACCAAATTTCTAGGTTTGAATTATTGCCTAACGCCGGACAATCAATTGGGGAAATGTATACTTCTGGAAGAATGCCCATACCTTCAAAGACTACTCAAATTATATTCACAAAATCCAAAACTGGCGCATTTTTTACAACAATCGTGCTGCGGATTTGAGAGAAATTTGCCAAAATTTTGCTGCAGCGTTTCACGTTCACAAACCTCGCCGATTACTTCGCCATCTCCGGTGACCCATCGATTTACGTCACCTCTGGTGACCCAGCCACCTGCGTCATCGCCGGTAACTTATCCACCTACGTCACCTCCGGTGACCCTTCCATCTTCATCTCCGGTGACCCTATCTTTATCTCCGGTGACTCAACCACCTACACTACTTCCGACGACTCAGCCGTCTACACAATCCCTGGTGACTCAGCCACCTGAACCGATAACTTCACCGACGACTTCGGTAGATAAGCCTACCACCAGACGACCTCCCAATAAAAAAGATTATTCGGTGTGTGGACGATCGAGCCGAAACTCCGTTAATATAATCGGTGGCAAAAATGCGACTTTAGGTAAACTGTAATATGACTTATGACTACTCTTGATTTTTTATGCGTTGAAAAATGATCATATTTGAATGAGAGCTCGTGTTTTTTAGGCGATTGGCCTTGGATGGTGGCGATAGGATATCGTACTCCGGCAAATCCTGGACCACAGTTTAGATGCGGAGGAAGCCTGATTTCCGACAGATGGGTGCTGACTGCTGGTCATTGCGTTGTGAATATTGGAAGTTCGACTGTGTATGATGAATTTTCTTGGGTATCAAATTGATATTTTCATTTTTCATAATGATTTGTTAGTTTTCAATCTACTATCCTAGGACTGTAGCTCGCCTCGGAGATTTAGATTTGAATGAGTATAATGTGGATGGAGCTTCGCCAATAGATATTTCAATCGATAAAATTATTCCTCATCCTCAATACGTACCCAGTCCGTTACTCAATGACATTGCTCTGCTGCGTTTGAGAAATCCTGTAACTTTCACTGGTATGCATATTACTTATGATTATGACTGACAATGCAGCAATCAAACTGGTATACTGATTAGGGTGGGACGAAAAACCAAAAATTCTGATTTTTGAAAATTTACCCCCCGCAAAAGTTGTTGGCTGGATAGACTAGAAAAATAAAATAAAAAATTTCAAAATCGATTCATATCTTCCGATTGCGCAAGAGCCTTCAGTTTTCCAAAAATTGACCAAAATTCAAAAATTTCGAAAAAATTTAAAATTGGATAAAATTAATTTTAGAGCTTCTGTAATGACTATTTAGACCAAAAAGCATGTTTTTTTTTATAAAAAAACCAGTGTTTTATACCCGCATTTTTTCAATTTTTTTATGAGAAATTTAAAAAAACTATAAAACATGGATTTTTTCAAAAAAGGTGTGCTTTTTGCTTCATGAAATTTTTTATTCTATTTTTCTAGTTTATCCAGCCAACAACTTTTGCTGGGGGTAGCTTTTCAAAAATCAAAATTTTTGGTTTTTCGGCCCACCCTAATACTGATTGCTGTAGAAATGAAAAAAATACGAATAATTTTCCATCCTGGGGTACATGTGTAGTTTCGGTTGCTACGTTGTCCAAAGAAAGGCGTTGATTCAGGTATCGGGGTTGGCTTGAAATTTCGCATATTTGTACTTTTTTCAGCACAAATACGTCCTATATGTATGCCAAAGCAAAATGAACATAAATCTGACGAATTCTATAACAACAAAGCTCCATTTATCGCGGGCTGGGGATATACTCGAGCAGGTTAATGACCATGTTTTACACGTGCATTGTTGTACGTTACGTAATGCATAAAATCTTCAATTTTTCAGATAAACCCTCTTCGCGATCCGAATTACTGATAGAAGCACAAGTTGATATAGTTGATCGAGAATCTTGTATAGCAAAATACAAACTGTCTCCTCTGAATTCATCTTACATTGATGATCGAGTATTGTGCGCAGGTCGTCGAGGGGTAGATTCTTGTCAGGTAAGTTGTTTTATTGAGCCTGGATAAAAAAACCACCCTTGGGGATCAAAAATTGGTTTGAGTGGAGGTTCTCCTTTGATTCTACATCTTCTGAAAGGCTCAAATTCAAAAATCAATTTTTCACCCCCAAGATTGGTTTTTATTTCCAGGTTTAAATAGCTTCGATTTAAAAATCACTATCATGTACGTGTTTTCTAAATATGAATCGGTAAAATCTGATGAAATTCTGTCTTTTTGCATCGATGGAACGAATTTTCACTAAAAATCTGTGATTTTTTGATTTTTTTACTTATTTAACAATAAACTTGCATACCTACTTTATAGTACAGACATTTTAGCTAAAATAAGGCCCTAACCCAAAAAAAATTAGCAGGAAGGGGAAGTTTCGTATATAAGCTCAGTAAGGTATTTATTTTAATATTCCCGAACTTCCCTAAAATCGGTGAATATTTTGAGCCACTTTTGGGGGTGAGGGGGTTCAAATTTTCGTTTTTCAACTATAACTTTCAAAATTACGTATTTACGAAAAAAAAATTGAAACAAAAATTGTAGATCATAAAAAAACGAAAAATTTTGTTATTTACAATTTTTTCCTAGGACGTCATGGGAGAGAGCTAGAGTCCTCGAAAAAAATCAATATTAAAAATTTCCCATTACCAGAAAAAATTACAAAAAATCGGGTTAATCGACTTTTAGGAGCGGTTCTTTTGCATAGTACATCCTATTACTATGTAGAATAAGAAAAATGTATAACCGACCCCTTATCTCAAAGTAGGGGGGTGGACCCTCCGAAGGAAAAGTCGCATTTTCCCCCAAGCGTAGCTCAGCTGCAGTGCAAAATTCGAAAAATTGGTTCAAACAAACTTTGTAGAGCATTAAAAGACGAACATTTTACTTTTTTTACTTTTTTTCTACGTGGTCTTGGAAGCGAGCTATCGCAAAAAGAAAAAAAAATCAGCGTCCGAAATTTTTTCATTACCTCAATAGAGTACAAGTGTGTAAGCCTGGTAAATTTAAAATCTAGCGAACCAATTTTCGAACAAGTGTAGTTCTGAGGCTTTCGTGGGCGCTGAACTCAATTTTCATGATAATTTGACCACTGGACCCAAATTGAGTCTCAAAAGGAAAGTTTATTGAGTTGATGAAAAATTTTCCAAACCCGCGCTGCTTTTCTTCTTTTTGCAATAGCTCGCTTCCAAGACCACGTAGAAAAAAAGTAAAAAAAGTAAAATGTTCGTCTTTTAATGCTCTACAACGTTTGTTTGAACCAATCTTTCGAATTTTGCACTGCAGCTGAGCTACGCTTGGGGGAAAATGCGACTTTTCCTTCGGAGGGTCCACCCCCCTACTTTGAGATAAGGGATCGGTTATACATTTTTCTTATTCTACATAGTAATCGGATGTACTATGCAAAAGAACCGCTCCTAAAAGTCGATTAACCAGATTTTTTGTGATTTTTTCTGGTAATGGGAAATTTTTAATATTGATTTTTTTCGAGGACTCTAGCTTCCTCCCATGATGTCCTAGGAAAAAATTGTAAATAACAAAATTTTTCGTTTTTTTATGATCTACAATTTTTGTTTCAACTTTTTTTTCGTAAATATGTAATTTTGAAAGTTGTAGTCGAAAAACGAAAATTTGAACCCCCTCTCCCCTCAAAAAGGGGTCAAAATATTCACCGATTTTAGGGAAGTTCGGGAATATTAAAATACATACCTTACTGAGCTTATATACGAAACTTCCCCTTCCTGCTAATTTTTTTGGGTCAAAACCTAAAATGTCTGTACTATTAGGAAAAACTAGTGATTTCCAAGTAGAAAATCGATTTGAAAAATCACTGATTTTAGTGAAAATTAATTTTACTGATTCAAAATTGAAGAATTTTGTCATATTTTACTAATTTTACTAATTTAGATTTAAGAAATGCGAAATCAATCAATTTTTTTCAACAGGGTGATTCAGGCGGACCTTTGATTATGCCAATTAAAGCGTCTTATTATTTGGTTGGAGTTGTGTCCTACGGAGTTGGCTGTGCTAATCCTTTCTTCCCCGGAGTGTATACTAAAGTAGCTCACTATTACGACTGGATCAAGTCTACAACTGGAATTGAATTTTGAAATTATTATGTGCTTACATGTTATTTAATGCATCAAATTTTTGTACTTCAAGAAGATTTCAACCATTTATTGATTTTTTATTTTGCTTAGTGTTTAGAACTTTTTTTTTGAAACTGTAGTTTCCATACGTCCGAAACACGTTTTTTTGACTGAGTATTTTTTATTTACATTATAATTATTTGAAATGTCTGGAAGAAATGTTGCACTTTTTCAAAAAAGCTTAATTGAGAGGAGATGGAATTAAACCGAAACGTGCGTTTAAGGTGTTAAGAAACCTGGTAGAAATTTTGCCTCGCCCCTCCCCCGTCAATCATTATCGTTTAATTGCCACCAAAATGAAAATTCTTCACTCAACATGGTCTCAGTGAATGTATGTAGAATTTTTTACTCATAAATACCATTGGAGTATCTATTTTTCACAATTACTCATTTTTCAGACATACTTTTCGGAAAATCATACCTATTTTCCATATTTCTTAAATTTTCAGTAAAGAATCAAAAAAATATTTTTTTGAAAAAATTACACATAAAGAAATTATCAGGGAATAGGAGTCAGCCAAAAAGTTGACTCCGGAGTCAAGAGAGAAAGTTGACTTCTGACTCCACCCTGACTCCTCCGGAGTCAATTTCAGACCTTGACTCCTGACTCCAGCTCAACTCCGGAGTTAATCTGTGACCATGACTCCAGACTCCGGCTTGACTCCGGAGTCAAGAGTCAATTTAGAGTTAGTTTGACTCCGACTCCGGAGCGGGGAATAGAAATCAACCATTAATTAATAATTTATCCGAGTGCAACTTCCCACAATAATACAAATAGAGGAGGAGAAGAGGGTTGGGGAATTTAGAAACTGGAAAGTTGACTCCTGATTTCACCTGACTCCCAGAGTCAATTGAGACAATTGACTCTTGACTCCACCTTGACTCCGAAATCACTTTCAGACCTCGACTCCTGACTCCACTTTGACTCCGGAGTCAAACTTACACCCTGATTCCTGACTCCGGAGTCAATCTTTGACCTTGACTCCGACTCCGGAGTCGACTCCTATTCCCTGGAAATTATCGATAGCATCCGTTAGAAATAAAACAGCCATATCGAAAAAATGTCTTCAAAATTTTTTCGAATATTTTTTTTTGATTTTTTGCAATTGAAAATTTAAAAATATGAGGAAATGATTTTTTAAATATGTTGAAAAAAAAACGAGCTTTTCAGTAGTATTTTTTTGGCTAAAAATATCTACCTACATTCAGGATGTTTCACAAAAAAGAATCCTCCTTCCAACCAGTGAGCAGGCAACTCATTCTTAGCTCAAGAATGTATGTTTGCCTAATCTTGAACTACAGGGGCTGCGTTATGCTCTTCCCAGCTTGCAGTTTGATTCTTCCGAATTTCATTGCATTTTTCTCTACTTTCATCGGATCCGTCAGGACTCTGATCTCGAAATTGCATTAACGTATGCAAGCTCCATAGGCACATCGAAAAAGTTCTTCACCACCACACCACATCCTTATTTACGGGAACATACTAATTCGGATTAGCAACTAGAAATTTTTTTAGTGAATTTGTACTTCAGTTTTAGAAACTTACAGGCAAACATACATTCTTGAGCTGAGAATGAGTTGCCTGCTCACTGGTTGGAAGGAGGATCCTTTTTTGTGAAACACCCTGAATGTAGGTAGATATTTTTAGCCAAAAAAATACTACTGAAAAGCTCATTTTTTTCAACATTATTTAAAAAATCATTTCCTCATAGTGAATTTGTACTTCAGTTTTAGAAACTTACAGGCGCCTATGAGAGAAAGAAGAAAATAAAAGCATTTGGAAGTTTCAATTGTCATTATAATTATTTTTATTGAACTTGAAAGAAACGCGAGATTTGATGACGGATTTTGCAAGATTTTTCGGGGACTATTGAATCAAATTTGATGAAATTTGGATATGTGGTGTAAAATAACATTTCTGATAGGCTGAAAGAGCCCTTTTTCCATTTTTCTCAAAATTTCGAAAAATATTTCTATTTCAATTATTTTTTTTCAGAAAATCAAAAAAAGGGCTCTTTTAGCCTGTCAGGAATGCTTTTTTATATAACATATTAAAATTTCAACAAATTTGATTCAGTAGTCCCAGAGAATTCTTGTAAAAACCGTCATCAAATCTTACATTTCTTCTAAGTTCAATAAAAATGATTATAATGACAATTGAAACATCCACATGCTTTTATTTTCTTCTTTCTACGTTCTAAAATCATATTCGTTCGTTGTTTCATCATTGTATCACTTTATAATCCAAAAAAACGAAAATTCGGGTTTGCGCCTTGTAAGGTGCAGATAGGCCAGAATTAATTCCCGCAAAGCGTAGAGCACCCTCTTAAATAGACCTGGTGCAAGATTAAAAATTACATTTACAAAATCGGTTGCATTTATTATTTTATTTTGAAGTACCCACCTAGAATAATGGAATTTAATGTGATAATTTTGTAATTTTTTTCAAAAATTGGATGGGCATGGCAGAAAATTAATTTTCACGCTTCAAAAATACCTAATGAAAATTTCATCCCCTGAATCCAATTAAATTTTCTCCTATTTTTCGACTCCATTTGGAAATTCTTCCAAAAAGATCGGCACTTCTACAAATTCTACAGCTCGAAGTTAATTTTTCCATCAAAAAAGTCAATTTTGTCATCATGAAAAGGTCTCCACTGTAAGGTTCGGCGTGACCCTGAATCAACAATAAATTTTACCCTTGACAGATTTCATATGGATGAAAATTTTTAAAAATACGGAACAGAATTAAATTTTTGAAAAAATTTGATGACCTTGACTTTACCAGACCCGTTTCTAGTTCGCCATTTCTGGTTTAGGTACTGGGTGTAAAGTCTGCAGAATAGTTGTTTAGTGGGTATTCCCTCGCCATATGTTGCCAGTCGAAAAATATATTTTTTAATTCTGCGCAAATATTATTCAAAACGGCGCATATCTAATCGATATCGAATTACATAGTAAAAAATACTTTAAGAGAAGTCCATACTCCGGTTGATATCAAACACTGGTTTTGTTTTCATCTTTTCAATATAGCATGAAACTGGTTGAATTTTCACATTAGGTATGCATTCGCGCTAGAGAAATGTACGTAGTTTGTGTTGTGCGCAGCCAAATCATCGTAAAACTGTAGGTAAACGATATTTTTAAATTCCATTTTCATACATTTGTACAATTCTACAGCAGATAAGTATACTTCAACAATTATTTATTTAGGTAAGTAATTTTTTTCTTTACGAAATTTTCAAAGTACATACTTTGAGATTTCAAAATAAATTTCAATTTGTATTCCCATTGTTTTGTTATGTAGGTAGATCAGAAAAATATGTTTTATTCTTTACTTGTAACATTGTTATTTTGCTGTTATCTATCCGGAACTACTATCAGTCAAAGAGTGATTAGACAGAGCGGTAATTTAACACGTTATTTATGTTACACTCGAATTCGCATTATCACATCGTCATAGAATTAAACGTCATTAATAGGGATGGGATTTTTATGTTTTTACTTTTTTTTTTTTTTGGTTGATTGTCGGTAGGAATATTTACAATATCTTTGCGAATCATAAAATTCTGAGTAAAATGAACCCAATTTATATGAGCATACCTATTTTGGCATATTATTTTTGATGATTTTATCCATTTTTTGACATTTTAGCCTTTTTTTCGCATTTTTTGCGACATATCTTGCAAAATATTCGAAAATCCACTTTTTCGAAGACAAAAAAAAATTGAAAAATTGACTTTGCCGAAATCCGCTCCCGAGATTAATTTTGTGATTTATAATAATGTTAGTTTTTACATTTTGAAATAATAAGTTCTTTTATTGTAGCTTTTGTTTTTAAATTCGAATTGATACAATTATCCGTTCTGGGACTAGTAAAATTACGATTTGAATAATTTTCTGTAAGAAGTCTTGGACATCATCGATGTTGATTTTTTTAAAGAGAAACAACGCCAAAAAAAAATCAAGAATGAAACTGAAGAAAATGAATTTTTGAAAAAACCCAGCCGATTTTTTGTGATTAAAAAAATATATTAATCAGTAGCCTTAAGTCTTAGCTACGATTTCGTTTTTGAATCAGCAAAAACGGTTCAGAAATATCGAAGTTATGATTTTTTTTGTGTGTAAAATGAGCGGTAGTGAATTCGTCACAAAAAATCATAACTTCTATATTTCTGAACCGTTTTTGGTGATTCAAAAACGAAATCGTAGCTAAGACTTAACGCTATTACTGCATTCACTTTAGGACACTTTTATGATTAATATAATTATATTTTTTAATCCCAAAAAATCGGCAGTTTTTTTTTTCAAAAACTCATGTTTGTCAATTTTATTCTCGATTTTTTTTGGCGTTGTTTATCATTAAAGCATCGCAAAACCACGCATCAAAAGATCCGTTCAATATTCCTCAATACTACTCTAGTACTGTAGTTTGAAAAAATAAAGTTTTTTGCATAAATTTTCGTCATTTTTGAGGGTGTATATTTTCGCCTCATTTTTTGAGGTTTCACATGCCATACTTCAAAAATTCGCCAAAAATCGAGGTTTGGGGATGGATTTTTTTTGAAAGAGGCTACTTGTAGCCAACGAATGGATTCGGCGCAGTCGAAAAAATCAGGTTGATATCTTAATTATTGGCCGAGAAATTTTTTAAAAAAACTCGAAAATCGTATAGTTTCGCCCCAATTTACGGTATTTTTGGTTTTTTAGAAATATTTTTGACATATTTTAGACTGCGAAAAACATATTTCATGCGTATAAAACATGATTTTCATGACATAAAAATCCGATCCCTAGTCATTAATTAAAATTACAACATAGATATTTCCGCTACAAAAATGGACGATTTTTTAAAAAAACTATATTTTTTAGGAAGCAATTCTTGTACAACACCGGATAATCAACAAGGGACATGTATATCTCTTGAAAATTGCTCCTATTTACGCGACGTAATAAAAACTGTACGAGCTCAAGAGCCCAAAATTAGGGCCTTTCTGCAGAAATCGCAATGTGACATACAGACTGGCAGACCTCCGAAAGTCTGCTGTGATGTAGATTTGAAAATCCCACCAGAGATTTCCGTGGACACACGTGTAGGCCCGACAATTTCAACAGTAAACGACAGTATTTCGCAACCTGATCCTGCGGTAAACAATTACTCAGTTTGTGGCAGATCCGAATTTAAGAAAATTGTAGGCGGACTAAATGCATCGTTAGGTAAGTAAATTGCACAATGCACAACGTGTAAGTATTCTTCAATTTCAGTATTAAGTATGTCATCGAATTTATTTTCTACGTACGCTTTTATAGGTGACTTTCCTTGGTTAGTGGCGATTGGATATCGTCGGCCGGAAAATCCGACTGTAACGTGGGAATGTGGCGGTAGCTTGATTTCAGACAGATGGGTGGTTACGGCTGCTCATTGTGCTCGAAATATCGGATCACTGATTTTGTAAGTACACCGGCTCGATTTCAGACTCCAATAAAAGTTCTTTTTTGAAGGCTTCTCGACATTTTTGGTTATTACAAAAATTCCATTTGGAGCAACCTTTACGCCTCGAAGGGTATAGCCGGATAAGGGGTGGTTTTGGCCCCAGCCCCGATTTTTGATCTAATGCCCCCAGATTGTGTACCTTGATGAAAAAAAATGCTGGAAAAATTTTGACCCCCCCCCCCCAACCCCCTCCCTTTCGGAGCTATGGCCATTTTATTGCGTCAATTTTCAAGAATTTTTATTCGAAAAGGAATTGAATGAAATTGTTCGTGTTCTTTGACACAGAGTTACATCTCGCAGAGGTCTATTTACGATAATTTTTTCATCAATTTTTGGTGTAATTACTCCTTCATGAGGTTTTCCGTCATTTGAAATTTTCAACTGTAAAAAATCCTTACTAACAGCCTTTGCAAAAAACCGTAAAAAATGTCATTTTGGCAGATTATTTCAAATTTTGAGCATTTTATACGGAAAGCAAATATCAATGAAAAAACCAATCCCGATTCGTGTTCAGCCGGTCAAAATACCCCGTAAACACCCTTTTCCCGCGATATCTTTACTTCAAATCTAAAATTTGTTTTGTCATGAAATCAATGAAAAGTTTTCGACATTAGGAATGATCGCGAAAGGGTGATGTCGACGTAGGTTGACTGCTTAACACGAATCGACTTAGTTCTTTATTTGATCATCTTTCCGATAATATCAAAATTGAAAACTCAATGCTTTTAGTTTTTTGCAATTCGGCCTTGCGCACCACGCCAAACTAATACATTTTTAGGATTTTTCACAAAATATTGTCGAACTTCGCTGTAGGTAAGGTATTTTTTACAGTTGAAAATTTCAATGACGAAACCCATGAAGGATAATTACGACAAAATTGATGAAAAAGATTATGTAAATAACCATCTAAGATGTACTTTGCTTCAAAGAGAAATTCATTCAATCCTTTTTGGAATTAACAATTGCTTGAAAATGACGCAATCAATGACCAAGCTCCGGAAAGGGAGGTGGGTGGGGGCAACATTTTTTCCAGAATTTTTTTTCATCAAGGTACACAATCTTGGGGGCATTAGATCAAAAAATCGGGTCTGGGGCCCAAACCACCCTATTCCGGCTATACCACTTTCAAAAATGTCAGTGTACTTATGAGATAGGGGTAGGCCGAAAAACCAAAAATTTTAATTTTTGAAAAGATTACCCCCGCAAAAGTTATTGGCTGGATAGAATAGAAAAATAAAATAATAAATTGCAAAATCGATTCATATCTTCCGATTGCGCAAGAGCTTTCAATTCTTCAAAAATTGCCAAAAATTCAAAATTGACTAAAATTAATTTTAGAGACTCTGTATTGACTATCTAGACCAAAATTCACATTTCTTTTGAAAAAATCAGTGGCTTTATAATTTTTTAAATTTTTTTCAGAGGTGAAGGAAATATGAGATATTCCCCCCCCCCCCTAAAAAAAAACTATGAACATGGGTTTTTTTTCAAAAAAGTTGTGCTTTTTGCTTAATAACCGCTAAATCAGTTTAGGATTGATTTTATAAATTTTGTATTTTTTTTTTAATGTTAAAAAATTTTTGAAAATGTGGAATTTTTGCAATTTTTGAAGAATGAAGGCTCTTGCGCATCGTAGATACGATTTTCGAATTTTCTATTTTATTTTCTAGTGATCCAGCCAACAATCTTTGCCGGTAGCTTTTCAAAATCAAAATTTGCCTATTTTCGGTCTACACCTTGAAAAAGACTCAAAATCAAGTATTCTCATTTATTATAAAAATATCAGCATAGCCTAAAATGTGTAATAACAAAGTATCGGAATGAAATTACCCACTAAAATGTCTCCCAACACCCCCTCAACCCTAGGCACCTTTTTTCAAAATATTTTGTTTTAATATTCGGTGGCGAATATTGTTTTGGCCAGATTCAGGCGCAAAAAATCCTTTAATTTGACACCAATTTCGACCATCAGTGTTTCCGGCCAAAAGTTCATGAAAATTGTGAACTTTTGAGCTTTCGCTGAGCTTTAAAGCAGCAGCTGCGGATCAGCAGACCGATTATTTTCGAAATAGGGGAACATACACTAACTTTTGGGACCGGTCCCAGCTTTCAGTTCTTTGGGCCACTTTTCAGCAGGTTTGGCTCTCGCACTATTACGCCTCAAAGGGTATAGCCGGATAAGGGGTGGTTTTGGCCCCATCCCCAATTTTCGATCCAATGCCCCCAGATTGTGTACCTTGATGAAAAAAATTCTGGAAAAAATGTTGACCCCCCCCCCCCCCTTCGGAGCTATGGCCATTTTATTGCGTCATTTTCAAGAATTTTTAATTCAAAAGGAATTGAATGAAATTTTCTGTTCTTTGACACAAAGTTACATCTCGCAGAGGTCTATTTACGATAATTTTTTCATCAATCTTGGTGTACTTCCTCCTTCATGAGGTTTTCATCATTTGAAATTTTCAACTGTAAAAAATACATTAACAGCGAAGTTTGTCATTTTG